>JZKD02S0160350.1:234664-254448 GCA_000966675.3 Picea glauca
TGTTTATTTCTTACTTCTCATTATTGGATAATAATTCTACATTGATATAACATTTGAAGAAAAATGATTATAATTACGCTATTACTGATTCACCCCCCCTCTTAGTAATCCAACATTGGTTCTTCTGGTTTAATTGTTTTGGTCACGACAATTGCAGTGGAGTCTATGTCGATGATCTGTCTTCTACCAGTATTTTTTGAATCAAGGTTCAACTCCTTATCTTTGATCTTGTCCACCGATGATTGTTTTGAGTGACATTCATCAGTGTTCGTCCAGGGGATTTTTTGGAAATCACACCACTTTCCAATTTCTTTCTTCATCTTCCCGTGATCCTTATTTTCCTGTGGCTTGGACTGGTTTTCAAGAGGCTATTTGTTATGCCAGGAGGCTATTTTTTAGGGTTGTCTTTATCATACTTTTCTTGTTGTGGATTTTCATACCCAAAATCCCATTTATTCTGGTGCCTAAATTTCTGCTCAATTTTGACAACATATCGATAGGCAGCTCCCAACGATGAGATGTCGAGAAACTCCATTTCAGTTTGGATGTATCTGTGTAAAGCCCCACAGTATTTTAGAACCAAATGTCACTCAAAATATATGATACCCAATTTGGTGCGCAAGGTATGGAAGGTATTGGTGAAATCTGGCCTGATGTAGCATGGTCCATCTCATGTACTGGTCGTCATAGTTACCAACAAGGTAATATTGTTCATTGACCGCATCCACACAAAAATCCCAAGTGGGCTCGGCCCCATATATTCCAAAATCCTCTGTGGCAATTTTCTCCCAATAAGTTTCCCACCAATGTTTGACATAGGGAAGAGCCTTAAGGAGTGTGAAAATGATCTTTTCCGTGTCGAAAAAATTGTGAAAAGAGAAATAACCTTGTAGCATATTTAACCATTTTTCTAGGGCATATGCATCTATTTGTCCTTAAAATACATGAATTTCAAAATTAAATTGTGCCTTGAAAGGCGAGGTTCCTCCAAAGTGGTTTCTTGATGAACACATGATGATTGTTATTGGCAAGCGTTGAAGGATGTGGGAAAAATTATCCATCATTTCGTCCCTCTGTCACGTGAGAGCTTGCTGAAGAAACATATTAATAGAATCATCTTCTATGTCATTTTTATTTTATTTTTTCATGGAGGGTTTCTCGAGCATGCAAGAGAAATTTTCCTCAAGTGAGACAAGCTCGAGACCCAAATTTCTATACTCATACCTCATTGGGGACATGCACTGAAAAGAATGATCAAGAGCAGTCTTCTCTAATACCACTAATCTGGATTATTTTCGGCACGAAATGAGAGAAGAGATATAATAAATAAATGTAAAGAGATATCTCATATATCCAATAATATAACATAAATATATCAAATATGAAACCATACGCATAGAGATACAATAACACACAATTTCTATTAGTGAGCGAAATGCACAAAACTATAGAAATACATAGTGAAATACTCGCTAGAATGGTGGCAGCTTATCTCCGAGAAGAGATGCGATGACTACTCACATTTGCAAGAATATGATTACAATGATTCTATAAAGTCCTTTTTAACATAAATAAAATCCAAAACTCTAACCCCAAAAGATTAAAATCCAACAATTTTGTGGACCCTGTTTTGGGTAGTTTGGTGTATCAACTTCCCGAGGGCGTAACTTTGGCATATGATATCCATTTGGGGCACACAATAGCTCATTGGAAAGGTATCATCAAGGAAATTCATTTTGAGGGATAAATCAAAGCCTTTAGTTATCATTGATGTGTTATATCCCAAAAACACTTCATTTAGGACCTCAAAATGGCCCTGTAAGTTTAGGAACCGAAAACCTGCTAAAAATAGTAAGTTTCCTGAAGATTGTTTTGTGCCAGTTGGAATAGGTGGATGGCCACCAATATCCACTCGGATCAATACTCCCTCCTTAGGAATAAATGGTCTCCATTGTTTTGAGTGCCCGGGGGAGAGGGGAAAGCGACGGTTGGATCTTAATCTTGGTGAGTTGCTTGCCTTGCTAGAGACATTGCACTCCTTGGTTTATGGAAGGCTATCCCAAAACTATTTCTAGTGGGCTTGAATATGTTCAACTGGTTGAGTTGCATGAGATGATTGTGTGTAGAAGGAATATTTGTGCTTTGATGCAATCTTGTTGACCTACTTATGTTGGATAGAAGGTGATTAGACCGAGCCTATAGTGGTTGCAGTGTCCTTCTATTCACCCTTCAAACAAATTATGAAGAAGTTGAATATTGTAGTATGAGATACTACCTTGCGACACTATTTAGGTGGGACAATAGTTGGAACTAATTTTAGTATCATGTAGAGATGACCCCCCAGAGTAACAATGACACTACAGGGTTGAGACTCATAGATAGCATGGTGCTTCCACATATATGAATGGCTCAAGAGATCATCACAAACACCCAATGGGGAAACATCACGTAATACATCATCCTTGAAGGGATGGATGACATATGACAATAAACAATTTTGGCTAACATGGAGATCGCATCCCTCGCGAAGCCACCCAATGTTGTATGGATGCGAATGTGGTGTTGTCGAAAATCCCAACTGTTTGATGATATCTTTTGATATGAGGTTCTTATAGCTTCCACTATCAATAATAAAATGTAGCGGGGTCCCCTTCACCCACATCTATGCATGAAAAATGCACTCCCCCTCCTCGGGATCAACTGATTCTTCTGGTTGAATTGTTTTGGTCATGAAAGTAGCACTAGGGTCTACATCAATGATCTGTCTTCTGCCAGTATTTTCTGAATCAGATTCAGAATCAGGGTTCCTCTCATTATCTTTCATCTCGTCCACCAATGATTGTTTTGAGTGACATTCATTTGTGTTGTGTCAAGGGATTTTGTGGAAATCACACCACTTTCCAGTGTCTTTCTTCGTCTTCCCATGATCCTTCT
Organism: Picea glauca; assembly: GCA_000966675.3. Lineage (NCBI taxonomy): Eukaryota > Viridiplantae > Streptophyta > Pinopsida > Pinales > Pinaceae > Picea > Picea glauca. The sequence goes on from JZKD02S0160350.1 coordinate 237,599, forward strand.
TTTCCTATGGCTTGGATTGGTTTTCAGGAGGATGTTTGTTAGGGACATATTTATCATACTTTGATTGTTGCGGATTTTCATACCCGAACTCTCATTTTTTTTGGTTCCTAAATTTCTGCTTCATTTTGACAGCATATCGATAGGAAACTCCCAGTGACGAGAACTCTAGAAAATCCATTTCAATTTGGATGTATCTGTGTAGAGCCCCACGGTATTTCAGATCAAATGTCACTCAGAATATTTGATACCTAGATTTGTGCACAAGGTATGGAAGGTATTGGTGAACTCCAACATTGCTTGGCCCCTCTCTTGACTCATCGTGGTCCATCTCATGTATTGGTCGTCATAGTTACCAACAAGGTAATATTGTTCCTTGACCGCATCCACAAAACAATCCCAAGTGGGCTCAACCCCATATATTCCAGACCCCTATGTGGAACTTTTCTCCCTGTAATTTTCCCACCAATGTTTGACATGAGGGAGAGCCTTGAGTGTGAAGGTGATCTTTTCCCTGTCAGAAAAATTGTGAACAAAGAAATAACCTTCTAGCAGATTTAACCATTTTTCTAGGACAATTGCATCTATCTATCCTTCAAATATGAGAATATAAAATATAACTTGTACCTTGAAAGGAGAGGTGCCTCAAAATTGACTACTTGATGACGACATGTTGATTTTTTATCAGCAGACATTGAAGGATGTGGGAAAAATTCTCCATCATTTCGTTCCTCTGTTGCATGAGAGATTTCTCAATAAATATATTAATAGAATTGTTTGTTATGTCATTTTTCTTTTATTCTTCCATGGAGGGTTTCTTGTGTGTGAGAGTTATTTTCCTCAAGATATACAAGCTCAAGACCCAACTTTCTATACTCATACCTTGTCAGAGACATGCACTAAAAAAATGATCAAGAGCAACATACTCTGGTACCACTGATCTAGATTATTTTCAGCATGAAATGAGAGAAAAGATATAATAAAGAAATGTACAGAGATATCTCATATATCCAATAATATAATATAAATATATCATATATGAAACCATAAAAATAGAGATACAATAATACACAATTTCTATTAATGAACAAAATGTACAAAACAATAGAAATACAGAGTAAAAGACTTGCTAGAATGGTGGCATCTTATCTTTGAGCGGAGATGTGAAGACTATTCACATTCACAAGAATATTATTACAATGAGGATCTAAATTCCTTTTTAACATAAATAAAATAAAAAACCCTAACCCCGGAAGATGAAAATAAAACAAATTTGTAGACCTCGTTTTGGTTAGTTTGGTGTATAAACATCCCATGGGTGTAACTTTGGCATACAATCTCTGTTTGGGGAACATGATAGCTTGTTGGAAAGGTATCACCGAGGAAATTCATTTTGGGGATCAATTGAGGAATTTGGCTATCTTTGAGGTGCTCAATACTGAAACAATGTCATTTAGGCCCTCAAAATGTCCCCGAAAGTTTAGGAACTGAAAACCTACTAAAAATAGTAAGTTGCTAGAAGATTGTTTTGTTCCAATTGGAATGGGTGGATGTCCACCGATATCCACCTAGATCAATCCTCCCTTCTTAGAAGGCAATGGTATCCATTTTTTTGAGTTCCCAGGGGAGAGGGGAAAGAGATTGTTGAATCTGAATCCTGGTGAGTTGCTTTCCTTGCGTGAGACGTTGCGTTGCTTGGTTTGTGGAATATTGTCATGAACCTATTACTGGTGGGATTAAATCTGTTCAACTAGTTGAGCTACATGATATGTAACACCAAAGTTTTAACCCTTATGAACTAGAATGTATTATGTAATTTTGACTTAGGCTAGTGGGTCGGTAAAGTTGAAAAGCAGCCAGAGTGCCTAGGAAAATGTAATACTTCATATAAATTAATAAAATTACACCGTTGGATGCAAGACAGACAAGGAAAAATGACATAGGGGCTATGATTCCATGAGAGAGGAGGCTTGAGGGTCTAAGTCTTTTATTATCTATTTATTTACCCATAATTGATTTCATTGAGAAAATGGGTTACATGATCTTGTTGGAGGAGGCCATGTGGTTCTTGATTTCCAAAAAATTATATAAATCCATATTTTGTTTTTTGGGGGGTTCACTTATTATTATTCATTCATTGTTACACCTTTCTCACTCTTTCATTTTCGAGCCTCATTCTTGCTAATTCATGTGTTCTTAGTATGAGCATAAAAAAAAATGGATGCATGGAGGAGAGACATTGCTAGATGGTTGTAATAGATTATTGATCATTCCAGGAGGGAATGGATGCCTATGTGCATGATATCGATGACATTTCGGAAATAACTGTCCACGGTTGATAATCCTTGGAGTTTCTAGTAGGGATATTTCCTGACTAAAAACAATGGAGCCTTTGAGAGAAATGGAACATCCTGAGGGACTACATGGCAGAGAAAGGTGTTCATTTCTTTGGGTCATACAGGATGAAGGGGAAACCAAGATGGAAATTTGGATTTGTTGTGTGGTTGGAAAACCTGAGAGATAATTAGCCAACTGTTGTGTGTTTTAGATTTTTACTAGGACCTGTCCTTGTGGATTCATAGCCCTGGCTCGGGGGTGACCTGCTATTGAGAGTAAATGGACAACAATGTCTATGGTTGGGAGGAAAATCCTTGGTTTGCAGCCAGTTAGGAAATATTTACTTGAAAAGATAAGTGATCTATGTCATGTGTTTTCTTTATAGTGTATATTCTGTTGTGTATTTAATTATCTTTGAGGTATGTATTTATAAGGTGCATGTTTGCTGGTTATTTTGTTTGCATGGCACATTGTTTATTTCTTTTATGTTGTAGCATGGATCTTGATTAATGCATGTGGGTCTTTCATGCTTGATTTCTGATTAAATGTTATTAGAATTCGAGATCAGTTCATAAATGAGTTTTTGGAGTAGCATGGTTAGCTTGTGGTTGGCTGGGTATGTTAAAAATTAGCGTGGCCAGCCTGTGGGTGGATGGGTACATTACAGATTAGTATCAGATATTTTGGTTGAAACACCAGACTAGTATGGAATAGAATGAGTTCGAATTTGAGAAATTTGTTGTCTTATATTTCAAACTATGTGAATTTGGATAAAAATAGAAATATTAGAGAGAAATATCCCCAAATTCATGGGGAAATTCAAGTTGAAATAATTCAGGATTGTCTGAGAGGTTTAATGGGTTTGATTTGCAGAGTTGCAGAGTCGAGTTCGACTTGGAAGGTTAAAAGTTCCTATTTTTTTTAATGGTTATTGTAGCATGAGGTGTAGAGGAATCCAATATAAACCTAAATATCTTGAGAGGTAGTGTATTAGGTTGCACAGGTTCATATCACACACTGTTAGGACCTTTGGAAAGGTCGAAGGAAAGATCATGAGAGATAGCATTGCAGGAATCATGCAGAAGCCAAAGCATCATGCATACATAGATCCTTGTAAAGGATCTTGAACTCGTGATCGTTCCCTTTTGAATTTTGGGAGTGATCACAATCGTTGTGTTATCACTCCATAAATTTCATCATATTCATGAGCATTGATCTCAGCACAAAGTCTCTTGGCTTATTCACTTCCTCAATGATTTTTCCCCTTCATCCATTTTTGCCCAATCCTTCATTTATCATCTTGATGCACCAATCATTCCATTACACCATCCACATCATCATTATCCTGCCAATATTCCCTAAATAAAGTTAGATAACCTAGGATAGATAATCAAATAAAATATTAATTAGTTTAATAACTAATTAAATTAATAATTTAAATAATTAGTAATTAGGTTAGTGTGATTAGGTTAGAAATTAGGTTACTGTAATAATAATAATTTTAATAATAAAGTAAAATAATTAAAAAATAACTAAAAACAAAAAACAAAACATTATAAAATTAAAAAATTAAAAATAAAACAAAAAACAAAACATTATAAAAATTTTAAATTAAAATAAAACAAAAAGCAATAAAACAAAATAAAAGTAAAACAACAAATAAAAACCAAAAAACTCTATATCCTAATTCTACTAACCTCCCCTCCCATACTTCATATATCCCATTGTTATCAGATTAATCGGTAAGTGCAGACACAAAAAAATATCCATAGTTTCACCCCGAAACTAGAACAAAGCAAGACATAATATAAAACTTTCCCTAAGTTTTAATTATCAAGCATACTAGCTAACAAGAGATAAATGCCATACCTTTTAAATGTCGTTTGTCCTCGCTAGTGTCATCCTCGCTCCATTACAAGGCTTATGGGATGTTGAACATATAAAAAGACACAAGACATCGAAGTGAAAGGAACATCGTATACTCAACAAAACCTATGCATGTGATCAAGGAGTCATACAATAAAATAAGACCAATTTTATGGGAAAGAAAAATATCATTGTATTAAAGAATGTGGAAGAAGGATACAACCATATGCCTTTATGTTGTCAGGTTCCCTCAAACAGTTCCTTGTTTCCCAGACACTTCTTCTCCATGGATTCTGAGATCAACAATCTATCTTGACAAAGAAAATTGCAAAGCCAATAGACAAGCTCTAAAAACTCCAAGCTACACAACTCAAGAACTTTCCAACTCCAAAATCTAGCCAACTTTCCCAAGCTAACTTTCCCCATGAGAACTCCTCTCCTTTTATACGATGAAGGCATAGGGTGAGGAGGTTAGGATGATCCTAAGAGATCAATTATGTGACTCAGATCCAAACTGATCTGAGGCCACATCACCCTCGAAGCTTCTATTTTAGAACTTTCGAGAAATTCCTCTTTTTCCTTCGTATGGAAATCGTCGCACCCTTAACACTGAGAAAACTGCGACGAAGTCATAGGCCACTGTGGTGAAACCTTCTAATATCCTATATCATCGCACCCTCAACACTAATCAAGGTGTGACGATCCATTTTTCTAAGGTTTTTGACAAATGAAAAGTATAATTTCATCTCTTTGGAAAAATGTATCTTCATTCTTCTTCAGGGATTCAGGCCATTCATCATTCTCAAGACAAAGGATAGGTTTACATCATTAATGGTCATAGGGGTGACTAAAATAATGTGTAATAGTGAGCTCCCCAAAGTATGAATTTAGAACAGATTGATAAGTGAAATAATTTTTTGAGCATGTGTAGGGAACAAGGAACACGTTGGTTGGAAACTTGCCAGCAAATAAGGAAATACAATACAATAATATATCATCACTAAGGTAGGAATTCCCATACTCATAATAAAAATGAATCAAAGCATAAATGTAAACACAAAAAGATCTATGTCAAGTAATACAAGTCATGGCCACCAAACATACATTGTGGATCCATGCCATTATGACTCAAATCTGAACATAGCCACCAAAAATACATTGTGGATATATGTGTTAAAGACTCAAATTTGAACATAACCATGAGACATATACTGTGGATATATGCAACAGTACAATCTGAATACACTCCAACGCAACTTGAAGCTGTCAGAAAATATCCAGGGTCTTCATCTCCATCACTCTATAATACGAATCTAACCATGTGAATACATGTGATGAAGTCGAACATGGTAGAAAAAAATTGATTACCGGTCATTAATGAATATCGTTAACATGTGTGAGGGAAATCACTATTAATATAAATAAATCCCAAGGTACACTTTTACAATCCAACGAGTGTGAATTTGTGGGTTGAAGCCGAACACTCGGTGGAATCTCCCAATCAGGGGTCAATAATGAAAACCCATTGTCTAAATTGAGGAAACCTACCATTGAGGCATGCAAGTTCCAAGGTACCAATTAGTTTCTTAGTCTAATTCCTGGATAATGATTTGAAGTTGACAAGAAAAGACTCATCATAGGAGGGACTTAATGTACCCCCCATCAATGACATGAAATAGGTAACAAGATTTGAAGTAGATCAGAGTAACAAGTGATTTAGGACTGACTCATGTATGGTTGATACAATAGAAGGCTTAAGGACTGTAGAAATGGCCAACGCAATAGAAGGATTTCTGGGTGGAAATTTTCTTTGAACATATTGACGACAAAACAATTGTCTTGGAAACACTGACTCAACAACAGGGATCAAAAACCAATTTGTAATCTTATAAAGGAGTATGATCAAGAGAAAAGTGTATTTTCCAACCTAGACACAAAGCCAGTGAAAGGGTGGCATGTTCAAAAGAGACTCTTTCGTAGAATAGAGGTTTAGATACATTTCTTTCCAAATACCCCCCCCCACCATTTCTAGTGAGTACCTCTTTATTTTTACACAAGACTGAGGAGGATAACATATGATTGAACTGTAAGCTCATAATTTGGATGAGTCCTTTAGAGTATTTTTAACGAACCCTAGGAAGGAGTGGTTCAATCCAATATGGGCCTTTCGATGTTTGTTTTACGAGTCCAAAGAAGGAAAAATCAGGGATTTTTCATGTTTAGAGAGTCTGAAAAACACTTAAAGAAAACTCCAAAATGTCCTTTTTCGTAATTTAGTTTAGCGATACCAAAAAAGATATAATCTACCACTCATCAGAAATTTTCTTCAAACATTTTTATGAGCGTGAAAAGAGCAAGGTCGCTCGGCTATATTTTTGTGTTTAGGGAGCTTGAAAAGGAGCTTAAATGATACTCCAGGGGGTTCCTTTTTCGTATAACCTTTACAAGTCTAAAAAAGTGATAAATGTTTACCTAGTTACATTCCCAGTTATTTACGAGCATGGTAAATAACAAAGACTAAGCTCAGGATTGCGTTCATTTTTATGCAAGCTTAAAACAAAACAAAACTATGCTTGGGATATATTTTATTTTTACAGAAGCTTAAAACTAGCCAAAACTATACTTGGACCTAGTTTCATTTTTAAACAAGATTGAACTAGAGGAAACTATTCTTGAGATAGGTGGTTTCATTTATACACAAGCTTGAATCAGAGAAAACTATGCTTGCGACTTCCTAACGCATTATCCAGGGATGGTTGGTACTTTGTCCCCAACTTAAGAAGCTAGCGAATTAACTTCAGTATGAAGTCCAAAGGATGTAAACAAATTCCCCCCAAGATTTGTTTCATCCAACTACAAAGGTGAATGAAATGAAGCTTCAAATACTAGACGAAGGAATTGACTCAAACAGAGAGGGGGGAAACTATTTCATTTTTTAACAAGCCTAACACAGGGACAAGAACTATGTTCGAGAATCCAGATTCAATCCCTAGACCTCTATTTCATTTTTGAACGAGCTTGACACAGAAACAAGAAATATGCTCATAACATTTGTTTAATTTTTTAACAATGTTGCTACAGAGATGCAAAAATATCCTCACAGCTGGTTTCATTTTTTAAACGAGCTTGAAATCAGAAAACCATGCTCAAAGTTGGTTTCATTTTTTAATGAGCTTGAAATCAAAAAACCATGTTGAAAGTTGGTTTCATTTTTTAATGAGCTTGAAATCATAAAAACATGTTGAAAAATCTCTTTTTGATCATGGCTTCGAAGGAGACGATGCTCTAGAAGGAAACCATGTCATGGGACAAAAATCGGTCATGCCTTCCAACAGATCTTCACTCGATGAAAGAAACACACCCTAGAAGGAAGACATGTTGAGGGTCGCGATAGGGGTAAGGAAGTTAGCCTCCAATATCCCTACCAAAGAGATCACCATGTAAACTATCGGATATAAGTCATAAGAGGTTGATCTTATAGTGAGAGGCTCATCTACATCAACAACTGAAATCATGGGAGATAATGCCACATAATTGACTTGTGGTGGGGGAGATATCATCTGTAGATAAGAACTGTTCAAGGAGTTCACTGAGTTGAAAATCAATTCAGGACCAACAAAAAAAAGATGATCAATAGTCACCACTCTTCCATTGTGAGGGAAATATATCACACGAAAAAGAGTGGACATGATAGCTTTCATGGCATAGACATAATCTCTCCCAAGGAATAAATCGAAATCCAAGGGGTCTTGGACTACCATGACATCAATAAAGATATTTTTCCCTCCCAACGTTACAGGAAACTAAGGAAGGGTCCCTAAAGGTTGACGATTTCCTCTGTTAAAAGATAAAAAATTCTACATAACTAGCACAAGTCGAGGATAACCCAAAGCTTTCCAAGCAATCGAGGAAAAACTATTAACAGACACACCTTCATCTATCAACATCTGAGGAACGTCCTGACCACAAACCTTTACTGTAATCTTGATAGGATTTTGAGAGGGAAGACGAGGTACATGTAACGCACCCCAATAAAAAAGGATGGCTTCATTACTTAGACGGGGTTCCACAGGAGGAGGAATTCCCCCTAGCATGGTATATTCTGTATCAACAAGAAAAACATGGGAAGTATTGGGTTTACTCTCTAGTATGAGAGTAGGATCGACTGATGATGAGATCATATCAACCACTTGGGTTTCATTCTCCAAGGGGATAATGGGGTTGATGGGTGGAAACATATCGACCGCTTGTGTTGCACTCTCTAATGGGAGAATGGGATCGACCGAGGATGGGATTAGTTCAACCACTTTGTCAATAGGCTCAAGTAAGGACGTGAAAAAATTGACTACATGATCAATCGGACTAACTGACAAAGGGACCATATGGATCATTCCATCAACAACATGTGGGTCTAGAGTAAGGTTGCAGTAAGCAGCCGGAAGTTGAGGCTGGGAAATAGTCATGCTTTTCAGTAATTTTGAGGCTTCGTCCATATGAGGGAAAAAGTGTGTTTGATGACTCCCTCCACATAACATACATGGGAAGTTGACTCTAATTTTCTTCTTCCCAACGATATCTTGACTAGTTGACGGGAGGTTGTCAACATGTTTTTCAGATGCTGAGGACATGGGATGGCGAAGGCATGTGGACCATGCTTCTATAACTTTAGATAGACAAGGGGAATCCTTAATAATATGGATACCCTTAAAAATCCTGCAAGGGTACTTGGGCTTATGGGTTGTCTAGGTGATTTTGACATCATCAACACTCCCAGCATGATTATCAGTAACATGTAGGTTTCCAACATGTCCATCAATGGTTGGAGGTTTATAACCTTGCTTATTTTTCTTCTTCTTCCTTTTATTCTTCTTCTTATCCACTAGGTTACTAGCTTTCGAGCTTTCACTCGAAGAAGCATATGAAACAGAATAAGACCTTGCAAGTGGAGAAGGTGAAGGAGATCTTATTGGTGAGGAAGGTGAAGGATCAACATGAGGTTGATGTTCTTGGGGGGAAGTGATTACAACCGAAGCACTAGATACATTCAGGATTACCTGAGTGGAAAACAACCATACTAGTAATCCAATTGTGAGACCAGGAAGGATCAAATTAGTGATGTGAGGAGGACCAACGTTTCCATAAGAAGGAAAAAAAAAAGGTTCCCCTGGAAAAGGGTTTCCTTAATTGGTCATTCTGGGAACTGACACCATTAAACACATATCCAACCTAGAGTCTTCTAAGGAAAATAAGCAACAAACACTAAAAATATAGGAAGCAAGCAACAAATAAAACCTTCTCACAATGAACACACTAGTTGGTGATGAAATCAAACATCATGAGAACAATGTAAGAAGGGGCTGAGATAGAGCGGGTGGAAAAGTTACGTTGACAACCTTCTTAATAGAATTACGCCCTAGTGCAAGACCCACACATAAACATGGGTATACCCTCCAAGGAGCCTGAGTGAGTTTGACCAACGTCAATTCCAGGTACCGTGAAGACTTTCCTCTCCACAGTCACCTTATGTAAAGACCCTTAAGAGATAGGCCAATAAAGTTACCAATTGCGACAATGATGCTTGGGGAAATAGTTGACAGTCTGATCCATGCGTAAAGGCAGGGTATCTAAGCCCGAAATCAACTCGATAAGGTCCCCATAGGATTTTCTTCTCAAGTGACCCCCAATAATACGCATAATCTCTACACTAAGGCCAAAAAAATAGGGTGAGCAACTATGCCAGTCCTAATGCGATCTTTTGATTTACCTTTGTGTCTATGGGTGATCCATATGGACTCCCTGGGTCTAAAATTTCAATGATATATTTTGTTTTTCCATCCATTTTCCTTTAGTTACAAAGATCGTCGCACTGTACTATATAGACAGGTCGTGATGATCCTCTTTCATCGCACTGTACTATATAGATAGGTTGTGATGATCCTCTATCATCGCACTCTATTGTTGCAAACCAGTTCCACGACGTCTTATTGTACCCTATTGGTAGCATGTGATGACCCTATATCGTCACACTGTGCTCCACTGCAACATGCAACGATTCCTGTAGGAATTGTTGGAGGTAGTCAATTTTTATTTTTTCACCTAGTTTTTCCTCAATTGCTTGGGATGAACTTTTGATACCAGTGGTTGATTGATTTATAAGTTTGAAGCTTGCATTTGATTAATTTTCAGTAATTGAAAGTTTTTCTTTGTAAATTTTGCAAGTTTTTCTTTTGATTCTAATCTCTAGATCTCAGTCCTGAGTGCTTGTTTGGCAAAGAGTCCTTGATTTGTTTGAAGTTTTGGATTTTTTTTACTTTCCATATTGTTTGTTGATTGAGAGACATTTTTTTTTCGTATTTGCAAAAGGATTTCCAATCATTTAATTTTTTTCTACATTATAGGTTTGATTTGGGGATTGTGTTGAGAGTGTGTTAATTTTCTTGGGTTACGCTTTATTTTGTTCATTACTTCTCTGATCTGATTTGAGAAAGAAAGAAGTGAATTCATTCTTCTTTTCAGTGATGCTTCAGAAGAAAATTATTGCATTCAAAATATTTTTTAAAATAGACAATTGGAAAATTTTGTGGCTTATGGTTATTTGGAATTGAGTTCATTCAAAAATTGAGGAATTCTGATTCGTAGCTTTTGTACTTCAAAAAGAAATAACTTCTCCCTACTGTAATTAGAGTTCATTGAATTGAAAAATTGCATAAACATATATTCTTCCATTTCATTGGGTTAAGGTCACATACATAATTAGTTTCATTTCCATTTTCCTTTTGAGTAAACAACATCTTTTAAAATACAATGTAATTTTAAAATTTATTAGCAACTTTTATTTTCTAGGAATTATCTTCACCAACATTAGCTATGATATCACTTTGGAATAGGTGTGAAAGATAACTTTCCAAAGATTTAAACACACAATAGTATCTTGTGATAGAGAGATTTCAAATCCACTTGCTACATTTTAACTAGTTTAACTTGTGATTTTAACTAGTATCTTGTGATAGAGAGATTTCAAATCCACTTGCTAAATTTCCCTAGATTCCACAGGAAACTATAACAAAATAGAACAGAATGAACACTTCACCTTAAACTTCATCATCATATAAACTAGTTTAATGAGTTACAAGTGACATACCTTTTAAATGACGCTTTTTCTCACTAGTGTCATGTTTGTAGCTCCTTCCTTGAGTTTTCATAATAGTAAGCTTGTCTAAGGATCACAAACCAACAAAGAAGGGTAACAAAGATCGGTATATTCTAATGAAGTCTATGTATATGATCAAGGAATTATACAGTAGAATACAAGATGATTATATAGGGAAGAAATGCATTACTTTATTAGGTGAATAGAAAGTGGAGAATACAACCCATGCCTTGATGTTGCAAGTTCCCCTTTCAATGGATCTTTTCTCCAACACACACCCCTTTGCTCCAATGTCTTGAATGAAGAAGATCCACAATATGATTTGAAGAACTAAAACAAAGATCTCAATCATAATATGAAGTAGAAATCTCCATACAAATATTATCATATTCAACCTTATCATTTTCCATGAGATATCCCTCCTTATATAGTGTGAAATAGAGATGGATGAGGAAATTAGGATGATCCCACAAAATCAGATAAGCGAGTAAGATCCAAATCGATCGGAGGCCACCTCATCTTCTAGAAGATCCCCTTCTAGAACATTCGTGAAATTTGAGTTTTCCCATGCTTTAAGCATCATCACACCCTATGCATAAGAAGCATGCGACAACGTCACAATCTAGGTATAGTGCAGAGTGCGACGATCAGGCATCGTCACAACCCATGCATATAGTAGGGTGCGATGACCTTCCTTCATATGGTTTTTGGTAGAGGAAAGAAAACCACTTTTCCCATGGAGAAAGTATCTTTTAATATTTTTTAGGGAACATGAACACATTTTGTTAGGTGATCACTAAGGTGACCAAAATAATGTGTAACACCCATCCCAGCCAAACTAATTAAATCAACTGCTATGCTATTATTTTGGACCCCCCATCNTGAAGGAATTCAAGGACAACCAACTACAACATAAATAAATAAATAAATAAGTGAATTGAAACATAAATCCACTAGAGTGCATGAGGCATACAATAAACTTAAATTTCATATGCATTAGTAGGCAGGCTGACAGTGAATGCTTGGTGCACATGGACGTATAATTGTGCATATGCACATGCTTGGATATGCATATAACATGCTTGTGAACTTAGAATATTCTGTTATTATGAAGTAATGATGTTATGGAAATTTATTATGACTAATGATGGATTATATATTCAAGAAAAATGATATAGCATGGTTAAATATGTAAATGTTGTTGTTTCTTATGATTTTCATATATGTGAAGACCCATGAGGGTGGTAGGAATGGTGATCAAAATGATGAAGGAGGAAGTCTGTGAGCTTCTGCAAATACCAGTTGATTAGGTAGCACCAAGTAGGTTGATAAAAACCATCTAGGTATGCATTTTTTTCTTCTATGTTGAAGGGAATTGAGGTAAGAAATTACCTCAGTTAATTTTTCAAGATTTAAACCGATATGTAATGGTAAAATACCTAGAGTATGTATATATTATTGATGCTATAATTCATTTAGATATATTTTCAGTTGTATAGTGTGTTATGATTGGTTATGGGATCATAACCGTTTTAATTCGGGAGACATACTCCTTCTATAAAAATGAATATCCATAGAGCTAGTCATGTGTGAGACCATAATATGGTTGGATATGGAAGGGCTATAATGATATGTGAGTGCTCAATGGTATCTATGGTATATCTGATGTTTATACTGCAGCCTCTTTGCCGAAACTGAAGAGCACTTAATAATTATATTCTTGGTGTTGTGTTTGGGTTGAAAAGGAAGGTATCCAAATAGTTAGGCAAGTAGTAGGAAGTGTGTGGAAGATGTGTTGAGGCGTTGGCGAAACCTTCCAAATCATGTTTGTGGAATGAATGACATAGTTATGCGGTATTATGTGGTCAATGCATGGATGCATTGTGTATATGTGGCCATGGGTATTGGCACATCGATTGCTATTTTATTTAGTAATTAATTGTTGCATTATTAAAAGCATGTGGTGTTGAAAATACATAATGATGGATACTTGCATTATATTTAATATGAATACTACTTGAAGGTGATTGGATTGTTGTTTGTTACAATTATGAGATCACTTTTTGGAACTATTAAAAATGTTACAAGTGGTATTATAGGAATTATTGAATGCATTTTGGTGAATGCATGTATATATTATATAAAATAGAAATGATTATGATAACAACTAAAATGATGTGAGTATTGCTAACTCATGAAGTTGAAAATGCTTTAGGAGTTGTTAGATAATGCAACAAGAAAGTTGCAGGTGAGAGTATTTATATAATGATAAATTATGGAAAAGTTATGTCAAGGGAACAAAGTGATAGAAATATTAGCGGATAGAAGAAAGAAAATATTGGTTGATAATACACGTGTCAATAATGATGGGTTCATTCAAGTTAATAGTTGGATTAATGGAAGTGATTGAATTGTTGTTGTAAAAAATTTTGAGATCACTTTGTGAATTTTTGTAATCGTTGCCATGAAAATATACATATGCATGATACTGACAACTTTTTTGGCTAAGTGAAGGTTGAGGAAAATTGTAGGTAGGATGGTCTTGGATACGACAAGTATGTAATCCCATAAGGAAGACTAATATCTATAGCTGCAAAATAAAAACATTAGGAGCAGAAGAATTCATGCCTAGAAATTTTATTTTCCTACATAAAATAGATTTGAGAAATTAATAGTTACAAATTGTTACATGATTATGCTAACAATTGGTTTGGTTGATTGAAGGTTGAGAAAATTAAAAGAATAATGGTATTGGGTACGGAATTATTGTAATCCATAATAAATATTGATGTCTACAGCTGCAAGATCCAAACAAATTATGAGTTGTAAGCTCATGCTTGGAAACTTTGCTTCTCTGTATAAAACATATTTGACATTTATGATTGAAATTGTTATAACTATATCTCATGATGACTGTATTTTTATAATACATATGAGATGTTGGATATTGAAGTTGGAAACTCATGAAAAACAATACCAGAAGGAAATCGAGCTCAATGATGAAGGCATGGAATGAAGAAAGTCCAGTGGACTTGTTGTAGCTAGAGTTCTTGAAGCCACAACTCTGAAACTTCCTAACTGAGTGCACTGGAGCCATGGAGAGAAGTGGAACAACCTGACGGAATACATGGCAAAGAAATGGGTTCATTTCTTTGGTTTGTGCAAGGCTGAGAGGGAATCAGAGCTTATTGGTTGGAACTGCTACCAGAAATATAAATTATGAATATCATTATACATGTTTTGGGTCAGAACGCATATGTATACATGTTTAATTTTAGGCCAAAGTGCCTATGTATATAAGAGTTGGATGGATTGCATGTGTGGATTAAGACCAAAGAGCTTAGATTTTTAATGTTAATAACATTGGAATGGTGTTGTGCATTCAGGACAATGCCAAAATAAGGGGATGGGGATGTAACACCCCAATTTTAACCCTTATGAACTAGAATGTATTATGTAATTGTGACTTAGGCTGGTGAGTCGGTAAAGTTGAAAAGGGGCCACAGTGCCTAGGAAAATGTAATACTTCATATACATTAATAAAATACATTGTTGGTTTCAAGACAGACAAGGAAAAAAGAGATAGGGATCTTGAGGGGATAAGTCTTTTATTATATTTTTATTTACCCATAATTGATTTTATGGAGAAAAGGGGTTACATGAGCTTCTTGGGGGAGGCCATGTGGATCTTGATTTCCAATTAATTATATAAACCCATCTTTGGTCGATTTGGTGGTTCACTCGTTCTTATTCATTCACTGTTACACCATTCTGACTCTTTCATTTTTTGAGCCCCATTCTTGCTAATTCGTGTGTTCTTGGTCTGAGAATGCTAAATAATGGTTGGAGGAGGAGAGCCATTGCTAGATTGATGTAATATATTATTGATCATTCTAGGAGGGAATGGAATCATATGTGCATGAGATTGATGGAAGTTTGGAAAAAAAATTCCACATCTAAGAATCCTTGGAGTTTCCAGCAGGGAGATTTCCTGACCAGCAGCACTGGAGCCCTGGAGAGAAATGGAACAACCTCAGGGACTTCATGGAAGAGAAAGGTGTTCATTTCTTTGGGTTCTTCGGGATGAAGGGGAAAGAGAGCTCAAAATTTGGATTTGTTGTGTGCTTGGGAAACATGAGAGCTAGTTAGCCAACTATTGTTTGTTTTAGATTTGACCTAGGGCCCATCCTTGTGAATTCATAGCCCTAGCTCAAGGGTGACCTATTGTTGAGAGTAAATGAAAAAAAAAATTCTATAATTGGGAGGAACATACTTGGTCTGCATCCAAGTACTTGGTACTTCGCCATGTTTTTTTTGTATAATGTATATTTCGTTCTGTATTTAATTATTTCTCATATATGTGTTTATAATGTGAATGTTTGCTAGTTATTTGTTGTGCATGGCACATTTTTTTATTTATTTTATGTTGTAGCATGGATCTTGATTAAATCATGTGGGTCTTTCATGCTTGATTTCAAATTAAATGTTATTATAATTTGAGATCAGTTCAAAAGAAAGTTTTTGGAGTAGCGTTGGCAACCTGTGGGTGGTTGGGTACATTACAGGTTAGCATGTCCAGCCAATGAAATTCATGTTGGGGGAAATACACAATCCATTTCAAGTGATGATGGGTTGAGGGGGAATCGTCTAATGTGGATAATACTAGGGGTATTAATACCATTGGGAAACCTAGACAAATACAAAACAATCCTAAGTTTCCTTATAATATTTTCAAGGGAGGTCATCTTATTCAGCGATGTACTACCATTCTATAGGTATATATAGTATTGTACTCACCTCAAATATCTTCTTCACCTTAATAACATATGCTTCTTCAGTCACCCCTTCCTAATCAACCATTGGTGGATGAAGTGGTTGAGTCAATGATATTCCCCTGAAGAGTGATAAGACCATTTAACAAGTTTTCTTTACTACTAATTTATAACCTTATGGACAAGGGGGAATTCCATTTACTTCAAACATGTCCCCTCCAATTTGTAGGATCACTTTATTTGACTAGAATAGTCAAGTTGGGATTTTCCTTCATTCTTATGTATCCTTCCAAATAAGATTAAATTTAATTCATGTACCATTCATCATTGTGTTATAGATTAGGGAGACTCTTTTAGTATTTTATCCTCATATTATTGGAAAGGGTTGGGTTCTCCAAAACTTGTGTTAGTTTTCCATCAATTTTTTTCCTTTCATAGAAAACTCGATGAACCCTTGAGGATTCTTCCTCGGTTTCCTATTTTTCTAGGTGTGAACAATATCTTAGTTGATGTAATAGTTGTGGAAGTCCCATTGCACTTCAATATGAATGATTACATAAATTTTATGAATGTTGTGGTCTCTACATTATTTCTTGTGATGAGTTTTCCCTGAAATGGAAGAATCATCACTATTAATCAATTAGCATCCATTGATACCAATCCTCATTCAAATTTAGACCATGTCACCCTTTTGCCTATTTCTAGTGTTTTAGTAGACACTAACCTAC
>JZKD02S0160350.1:264361-278946 GCA_000966675.3 Picea glauca
GAGTACTTTTTCTGAGGTTTTTCTATGCTATATTGATATTTGGTTCCTAACACATTTTTTGTATTTTGAAGATATGATATTGGTGTTGTTATTTCTTGGGTATAGAATTTTGAGTTGGAATCCTAGTTTCTTATTGTTCATGATTTATACATTATTTGATATATTCAAAGTCTATTTTAATGGTTTCATATAGGTTTAGGCGTCCCATTAGTTTTGATGCATTTAAACCTTGTTCAAATGAAATTCACAGTAGGCTCTACCAAATTGGATGTTGGTGCATAGCCCTTTTCTATTTGCAGTTTCCACTACTCCAATAGAAGATATTTTCTATGATGGATTTCCTTCATGTAATACTTTTTCACCATCTAGAACGCATCCTATTATTTGATGGTAGGAATGGAGCCCTTGTAGTTTTATATTTCATTATGAAGCTCATTCATATTTCTCATCTACTTCCGACCATTTCCGTGGGGGATCCCACCTTTATATTTTGTTTGTTATTCATTTGTTGTACTTATCATTGCACATGCTACTTTACCTAATTCCTTATTTCATTTTGTTGCATTATTATTCCACATTTGCATTACTCGCTTATTCATTTTAGATCTACCCTACCTTGAAGGAGACACACTTATGAGGGTTGACATATTGCACACTTCCTTTCTCTTTTGTTTTTCATAGGTTTATTTTGTGCTCTTCAAACATAGTTCCTCTCATTGTGTCACTCGTCTCTTTTTAGATTTTCTAACATGAAAAAGACAAAAAATATAATATTTTTAAAAAGGGGGGGATAATTGAGATATTGATAATTTAATATTATGATGGATTGATCAAATTAAGTTACCCTTGAGCAAAGCACCTGCATTGTGGCAATCCTTCATATTTTAGGTTTTATCATTTCTTTGGGAGTTGAACCATGATTTTTAGTTTCATACTCCTCTGATCATTTATTCTTCCAATCAATATGGAGACGACCTCAATGCATCCTACATTGTTGTCTTATAATTTTGGTTCCCTTTTTTTATGTCAATTGAAGCTCAAGTCATCATTGTATTATGCTTATGTTCGAGGAATGTCTTTAACCCAAGATATCCATTTATTTCATATCTTGACCATACAAGTTGTCCTTCCCTTTTATCAATTTTCTCTGAATTCAATATCATTACCATGCATGAAAGTGTGAAGGATTCCTTATTAAATTATCATTAGAATGTATTTATCCTATTTTCTACAATACACTTAATTTGGAGGATATATTTAGATTCAGTTACACCCTAGGACTTACTTTCATCATTGATAGGATGCCTTGTGCTTATCGGATGACATCTCAACATTGGTTTCTAACTGATAAATTTCCCATGTGTTCGAAAAAAAAACCTCTATTCACATCTTAGGATTTATGTTTTACCCTTGTTTCCATTTTCATCATTGATGGATTTCCTTTAATTTGTTAGTAATTTTCACTATTTATTTCTACTCACAGGGGATTTTTGATGTTCTATATTCATCCAGTGGATGAAAAAATCATACTAGTTGGTGTTTTCCTTTTAATTATTGTCCAAGACTTTCAAATCATATCATTTTCCCAACACTTTATCATATTGGTTGACGGTGGATACATTTATGCTTTCCTTCTAGCGTATCTCTTCTTATTAAGACTTTCTCATTGGAATTATATTTAGATACCTTTATAATTTCTTCAGGCTTGCAATGATTAGTGACAAGTTCCCTCGCCATTGACAATGGGTATACATTAATGACTCCTAATCGGTGTATTAAACAAGTGTTTGACATTAAACCATCTATCCACACTTGCTAATATGTATTATGTAGATTGGTGCCCATTATCATCATCAGTGGGTTTCCTCACATCTATCAACAATATGCTTCAATGATGGGTTATTAGATGGTTTCTCCCACGTTCAACTTTAGATCACTTATTCGCATGGAGTAGATTTATACATTTGGTGAAATTGGATGTAAGAACTTGTCGTATGGTGGCTTCCCTTTTTTTCTACCACACGCGTTGTGCATATTGTACCACCTATCCATTTGACATTGGTACTTTTTAGAAAACTATTTTGTACTTCATACAATTTTAGTTATTCTTCTGATATGTATGGATATTTAGATCCATTATGTATTTCCGTGTAGCTACAATAATGTTTTGTGAAATGGATCCATTGTGTATTATTTCGTAGAAATGATTTTTCATGGATATATAGTGTACTCGATTAGTGGTCATGCTTGTTTTCACCTAACCATGGGTATGCCTATCTTAGGTAAGAGAGTTATGGGTATGCCTACCTTTGGGAGGAGAGAGTTTTCATCGGTACCTTTCTCAGATTAGGTTTTTTTCACTCTACACACTTTAACCTTCCAATCTTTATCGTTATATTATAATGTATTTCAGCCATTAGATTCCCTATAACACACCTAACCCCCTAATTACCCTTTTAAGGGATGGGGTATTAAATTGTTTCTTTTCGTCCATCATCTCCAAGCCTCATCTAGAGGACAACATCATCTTATTCTCGTCAACAACTTTCAAATGACTACAATTTTTTACAAAACTAAGCTATGAATCAAAATTTATTATTTCCAGAAGTTCCTTGGCCTTCATTGGCCAAGTTCCATTTCATTTCCACATTGTGTCTATGTGGCTTTATATTATCCGCATCATATGGTGTGGCACAAACATGGCTCCATTGATGCTATGATGTGGTTCTTTACACACTATTTGTTGATCCATAGTTTTGATCCCATGGAACCTCATGTCATCATCAAGAATATCATTTTTCACAAAGTTGCAAACCCCTAGATAAAGGTTCCAATGATTTTCCATTAATCGGGCCCCTCCAAGATTCAATGGTCCTCAAGACACTCATATAATGGCTCTAAGTAAGTCGGTGATAATAAATTATGTGATGGTTAATTTATCGTCCCTTCCTCACCTCTAGGGATAATATTAGGACCCATGATAGATTGAAGGTTTATAATATGTCTTCTGCATTCTCCAACCGATGGTCTATATCACTCTTCCTTTCCTCGTCATCAACATTTCTTAAAAACTCCTAACAAGTCCACCCTCAAACCCTGTTGAAATTGTGCATGGTTCAATGGTCCATATTCACTAACCCTTAGATCCGATGACCATAAATTATTCCTGTGATGGTTTGTTCATGCTAGATGCCATGATGGAACCCTCACATCATTATGAAATCAACCTCTCTCAGACAAGGATCAAGGAAATAACGATAGATATATCTCTCACCTGTCAACATATCGACTATCCATACTCAACCTTGAAGTTCCTCCTTCATATTTTTTTTGCAACCGCTTGAGAATTCCCTCTAGAGGTCCAACTGGATCAAATGTTTTTCAACTAACATCGCTCTAATGTATTGGAAAATAGCTCTGATGGTGGTAGATCTTCTACCTCCATACTCTAATGGATTGATGTCTCTGGTTAGTTCGAAGTCTTATCATGGCCTAACCATGGATTTCTCTGATCAACAGTGGAGATATATCCACATATATATACTATGCTTGGTAATTAAAGCACCCACTCAAAAGCTTGAGATCGATAGGGACCCACTCTCAATTCCCTCGGCCAATTACAGACTACCACATGTCATCTTCATCTATGTAGAGACTCCCCATCAACATGAAGTCACCTTCCCTCTTAAACTCACTTATATGAAACCCTACAAAGTTCTACAACTAATAATTGATCTCATCTCTACTCTGATTAATGGTCCATATTTCCCCTCAGACCTTTCCCATTGAAGTACCTTCACTCTTGGTCTCCAAGGATACTCTAACCATCATCCTTCAACTAATGGTCTGGATCTTCCTACCTCCAATCCTCTGATAGATCGACAACTCTGGTTGACTCAAGTACATCTTCTATTGGCATCATATCCTACTCTAAGAAAGGGTCAATAACTATTCACTGTTCCAATTCCAATGGTTGTGATTGCTTTAATCTTGAAATATAGTTCTTCATCATGGAGACCTTCCATCGAATGGTTGACATCATCTCGTTGCCTCAAATCAATGGCTACGATTCCATCCACTCAAAACATAGGATTTACATAGGTTAACGATATGATATTCAACTTGGTCATTCAAGGAGATCATCTAAGTACATTATAAGGTCTTACTAGGCCTTGAGGGACTCTGTCGTCCATTTCCAAATTGGCTAAGACATTTACTTTGTGACTTTATGATTCATCTCTTAGTTTATCTTTATGGATTCCTTTCACGGGAAAGACACTGTAGCAGATAACCTACTATGTGCATATGTAGCTCATTCACACATTTAATTTTTTAATTTAGGATAATACAAAATGTTCTTATCATTTGGAATAGAGTATAGGGTTCTCCTGTTCAGGTGTGAAATACACATAAAATTCCATAGATATAAATTATCATTCAAGTACACATACTTGAATAGATTACACATTCCATAAGATGAGAAATTGCACACAACACATGGACTCCTTTGAGATTGTACAAGAATATCTATCCATTCAAGATAAAATTCATAGAAAAAAATTATTCATGTTGTTCTATCATTACTCAAATACAAAAACTTGTAATGAGAAATCAGTCTATTCATCACACAAATGTACACATCCATGAATACAATTATAGTCAATTTTACCATACATTCCAATTCCAGTATCCAAGAATATGAGATACTTATTTGGTTACAAGTTGTAGCCAGCCAACTAACTGTGGGTTTTTTCCTTTCCACCCAACCATAGGCTCTGCATTCTTAGTAAATTTGGCAGTAGGCCACCACCATGCTAAGCCATGATACCACTGGTGAATTATTTCTTAGATGTTTTAGGCACTCTGGTTTGCTTCCTTCATGCTACTATTAATAAAGACTTCAACACCCCCTAACTTGGGAATTTCACAATATTTCTCAAATGATCCTTTTTTGCACCAAATTATTTTCCCCAATCTTGCTCGTTCTTGGGCCTTTTCCCATGCACACATGCTCTGGAAGGTTCTCCACCTGTCCTTTTGTTTCTTTTATCAAAAGGTGACTTGTGGATCCATCATGGGGACCTTTGGTGACCATTATTTTTATCCTTTAGCTGATATTGTAGGTCATTTCAAGCACTCTCTCCATACTTCCATTCATTGAGGGTGGTTGGTTTCTCAACCACCACCAGGGATGATTTTAAGGCTGGAAATTTATTTTAAAATGTAGAAACCTTGGCGAATCTTACTAATCCTTCATATGCCAACTATAAATGTTTGGTGATATTTTTGTAAAAAAATTCAAATTTCAAAGGATTTTATATAGTTTTTATAAATTTTTGGCGATTTTTAGGGTAAAATAATTTTATCCTATAGAATTTGGGTGAATCATTTTTAAAATAGTGAATCTCGTTTTTGGAAAAACCATGGAAAATTAGGCCATGAGCGAAATTTAACCCCTAAAATCATCCATGATGATCCACCATCCCTTCCTCATTAATTGTTCTTCCCTTGAAATCAGAGTCAAGGGAAATATTTTGATATTTCCAAGTCAAATATTTCAGCAAGGAGGATTGGGTAATATTAGCATGATGAACCCCCTCTATAGGCTTCCTCACTCTTCCCTCTAATGGTATCATGGTCATTAATTCAAGGCTTCACCCCCACATTCGATTGTTTACAATTTCCAATCATACAATAATACATTTACAATGTTTATATTCCATGGCATGGAAATCATTAACATGATTAATTACATACATAATCAGGGGTTTATAAACAAGGTGTTACATTCCACTCCCCATTAAAAGGAACATTGTCCTTGGTTTTTTTGTTAGAAACACATGCCATTCCTTTTCTTTTGGCTTCTTCAGTAACATCCTCCTTTGCTTGGTCTGGTCCTCACTTGGACTCTAGAATTTCATAAGCATTCCTACAACAACATTCAAACAACATACTTATCAATTTATAATTTCATGCATAAACATTTACTATTATCCATAATTAAAGAGGAAATGTACATATATTAGCACAATACTTATCTATGAAATTTATGGATCCACATCCATATCAATATAAAATTTTACTTGTCTCATTGTATTCCCTTGACATACTCCCTATACTCATGATCCTGGCTAGCATGTAATATAAATTATCCAAGTCTCCTCTTCCTTGCAGTCACTCACCCTCGAGGCTCAAATATTACTTTCTCTACTATACAATCTCTAGGGTGATCCATCATTTTCCAAGGCATCCTCACACAAGAGGAGCTCAAAGACTTATAAATTATTACAACCAAGGCATCCCTATGGATTTATCTAACATAGCATAGCTCATCACAATGGAGATCATGGCATCTCATAGGGTTCTCATGTCACAACAATGGCATTTTTCCATGATTTCCAACTTGACAACCATCTTCTATCTCTCCAGGGAAGATATTTAATCATCCATGTATCACATGCATACAATAATAGTGAGATATTATCATCAGTTTAATAAAATTTTCAAATCTATTATCCACATATTTCAAATTTCAAATTCTCATTTTTAGATATGTTCCATGCAGGAACCAGATTCACCAATATGAGATTTTCCTTCTCATATCAGTTTGGCTCAACAGGCATTGGTCTTCTGCATGGAATTATAGCACTACCATATCCAAGACCTTTCTTCCTACAATTACATATTCACACAACCAAACAAATTGTTAGCTATCATGGACACACATTTTCACTACTCACTTGTAGTGGTTTTCAACAATTTCAAAATTGTGCATACTAACAATTAAATCACTTTTATATATTCAATGATACGAAGAAAAAGGAAATATCATTCCTTCCACATCCATCATTTCATCATAGAAAAATTTCTGATGCAATCAATTCATCATATGAATTTAACGAGTGTACCAATTTCCATGGCCACATTTACACACAATGCACTCTTTCATTGATTTTAGATTGATTACTCTTCCTAGTAGGTATGCTTCCATGGTTTGTTGGAACTCATCCAACCTCTCACCACATGTATTGCCTATATATATATTCATTACTACATCATGATTGTGTTTCCCTCCTTGAGTTGACCATAACCTCAAATCATCACACGTGAAACTAAAAGTTTCACATGAATGCATTTCAAGCATTCTTTCTTCTCTAGTATCCAGGGTGCCAATGTTCATAGCCACCTAACTCCCCTGTTTACCATTGTTACAATTATGGTAGAATATTGTAAGGTTATCCTTCCCTACTGGGAATGCCATTACATACCCTCCAATGCCCTCCAATGCAAATGCAAACATACATTTCCTCAATGCATTCAATCAATGTGATACTCATGAGCGCTTTTGTTCCCAATCATTCTCGATTGTTCAATGCATTCATGACACTTATGTTCATGAAATTTATTGCAATGATCTCAATCATCCTTGTTTTCTAGAGGTTCATACCTCCTTTATTCAGGTTCTCTTTTCCTTGGTCACATCCATATTTGGTGTCAATGGCATGCAATAGTCAATCAACATTAAAACTTTAATTATTAAAGTATAAATTATTTTAAGAGGGACCTCACCCAATCCCTCCTCACACATCATGTCACAAAGAATGATAAATTTATACCTTTTTGGCTTCCATCACCCTCTATGGTCTTACCTCATTAGTGGTGCTTCATGGGAACTCCCACAGTCCCTTCCATGGTTCTTTTCTAACAACATCATTCTTGTGATTGTCCTTTACCTGAGGTTTTCCACCATTGGCAACTGTCCTTACCCAATATCTCGAATCTTTTCTGCACATGACATACATCATCACATTCACGATTATATTATTTGTCATGTGAAATCAAAGTGCATGTATCATACCATTTAAATTAGCAAACATTCTTAGATATTTCCTAGCATTTCTATATGAACTTGTCACATTATCCTCAATGTTTTTATGAGTGCCAATGTAATCAAATTTTCAAGTGTATGTGGATTCATATATCTATCAACATTCTCATGCCAGAAACATTCACACATGACTTGCATATTAGTTCTCTCACCCTAGAGAAATTCAATAAACAACAAGAAATGATTTAAGGGACTCTTCCCTTTTTCCAACTTCTACAAAGTCTGTAAATTTTATTCCAACTGAGTTATTTCCAAGGCCTCAATGCCTCTACATAACATGGTTTAACCAAGACCATTTAAATATATTTATTAATCTATTTTCTAGGTGTAATTGTTTTCACAATTGTTCCTTTATGGCATACACTCTGTTAAGAAAATCAGAGTTTTAAAAAGAGAAAAGTGTTGTTACGTTTCTTCTTATTTGTTTTTACAGTCTATCCTTATTAAGATCTATCTTCTCTATTCCTTGAGCAGTCTCAACTAATCCCATATTGACTTTATAAACAACAATATCATAGCAACAAGATTTAGTCCACACTTAATTATGAATTAATGCATTATGCATTACCAAATCAGATTGGTTAGTACTTATTTGCATGTTTTTCATTTATACATGTAATCCAAGATTCTTATACATATGGGCTTGTATCCCATTGCCTAATTTTCCAACAGTCACTAATATGATAAATTTGTTCTCCCATACAAGTATTTACACAGTTCCTCCACATGGAATTTCTTCATCATGCAACTCTTTTGTTGCACATCCATCATTATTTGAATGGCTTCAATATAGAGTCGACCTCAACTTCATTTTTTCATATATTTACCCAATATTACATAAGGGACATAATACATGCATTATTATTATTATGAATTTCAGGTTTACCTTAAATTAGGTATCTTTATGTTAACAACTTTCTTTCAAGATGTGATTCTATGCACTTAAACATTTCAAGATGTGCTTCTATGCACTTAAACACATGCATTAACATGTTGTGAGTGTCCACCACTAGAAAAATTAACAATTTCCACATCGCATGTCGTTTTAAATCATTTCACTCATGCAATCCTCAAAGGAATAATCATATATCCTTCTATCATATCATCAAAGCATCATTTCTCACTTATTCTTTCAGTAGGCTACACCAGCTCTTCCCGACGAATGGAGTACATCCTCCTCAAGCTAGTATTCAAACAAAATAATCAGACTTCCTAAAACAAAGTCAACTATGTTTATATAGTATTATTCAATATAGGAAATCACACTCCTTTCCTCATAACCTACTTGATTAGGCAGTCATAGTATACCCTTAAGTGTGTGTGTGTGTGTGTGTGTGTGTGTGTGTGTGTGTGCACATCACTTGCACCTTTTTACCTCATTCATTCACATTTATTTAACATCATCTAGTTTTTATGGGAGCTCATGGTCATTTGCATGACCAATATCACTGATATGATCATACGTAGGATTCCCTCTTTACAATATAAAAACCAAAAAAAATGTCACGCTTTCTTCTTACTCTTTTGTTATACTATAAATCCACAATTCAAGAAACATAGACTAGGAAACTTACAACATTACCCAAGTTAGAAGGATAATAATCCTAAACTCTCTTGACACCTCAATTTATTCTTAGTCACCATACCTATTCAAAGGAAATATTTTCATAAATTCCCTCTTATTGTTAGCTGAGCATACCAAGCCATATCATTATGGATACCATCCACCTCTGGATGTTAGTCTGACCCATTGGTCATCTAAAAATGATCCAACACTTCCTTAATCGGACCTTGTATCAATCTCTTATTAGTCCTTACATTCATATCTTCATATGACTATATGAAAATATCATTATCATCCTTTTTATTCATGTTGTCAACTTTCCTACTGACAACAAGTCATTATTGACCAAATTTGATCAAAATCTGGACCAGGGGTCAAAATTTAGCTCAAAAATCAACATTCTCGGAATCACTTCAAACCAGACGAGAGCGTAGACCTCGTCGTTACGAACCCAACGCAACTCGTTTCATCTCAAATGGACATCGAAAGCGAGAGATATCACAAACTGTCTGAATCGTCAAACAGGAAAAAAAAAAGGATGTTGATTGTGCAGTCTGTACAGTCCGTACAGGCTGATGTGGCAGGGTCGTACGATTGTATGTTGATGTGGCATGTGGTGACATGGTAGTTGTTGATTGCCAAGTGTGGTCGAATGGTGGTCCGACATGTGGCATCATTTTGGTTAATGGTAAGGTGCCACGTGGCCCAGTCACGAGCTGCCACGTGGCACCCCTTTATTGGTTATTAGTTTGATTAAAATTTTATGGGTCTGTGGGGGTCGAAACCTGGACCTCCCCACTGTTGTAAATCCTTAAAAAAGTACACCCGACCAATACACCACCGATTGTTTCTTATTATATATGTGGTCCGAATTATATTTAAATTTGAATGTAGATATGGTTTGGGCTGCGACCGGGCCGGGGCTTAGCCCCAACCCTTGGTCGCGCACTATTTCATATATGATCACATCCATGTTACATGGTGCGCGCACGGGTTTACATGTTTCAAACAATTACAAAGCCCGCGGTTATATTACGTATGCCATGTGACCACATACGGAGAGCGCGGGGAGTTATGCAAACGATTAGCATGGTTTTCTATGGGTGGTCCATGCGCCCAACACTTGGCGCTTATCCATTGGCTTGTAAACTCAACCCTTTTTTCTATTTTGCGTGTGGTCACATGGTGATCCTCGTGACCGTGGCCTTGGCGGTTAGGGGCTGGAGGCGCCCTAACCGTCCTATAGTTTGGACCATTTTTCGGTTGCGTGTCGATGCTAGGTTTAAACACGAATTTGGAGTGTGTTCTGGGTTCAAGCACACATAGGTGTGTTTTGGCGAACCAGAGCCAACAAGCTTGAAGGAAGAAAATGGCAGGAGGCCTATATTCTTCATTTTTTAGCCGATTGAGGTGCCGTAAAAGCCCAGCTAGGGGTTTTTGGACGTCCTAAATCCATTGGCATTGTTATCAAGACCATTTGAAGACTTCTTTTGTAGGTTTTTAGCCATTGAAGTTTCAGCAAGCTCTAGGGAGCTTGAAGCCCTCATTGATTGAGGTCATGTTTTGGTGAGTCCAAGTTTATTTTCTGTGACTAAATAGACATTTTTGACTAATTGTTATGCTCTAAACACATTGGGACAGGTTTCAGAGGCTTTTGAGGACTTTTACAAGTTTTTTTTCCAAAGAGAAGCTCAGGGAAGCTTATGGCCACATGTAGAAGAGGTCATGCCCGGATGAGCCATGATCCGTTTTCAGAGTTTTGTTAGTCATTTTTGGGGTTTTTATGTGTTCTGATCCCAATGGTACAGTCTGTTTTTCCATTGGAGTTGAGCAACATCTTTTAAAATAACTTTTGACAAATTAATCCCAGAGAGCCAAGTCCATTGATGGAGGCTCGAGGAGATGTAGCCCAGAGAGGGGTGAACTCCTTTATCATGTTTTTCTTGTTGTGAGTTTGATGGTTTATTTTCTGCAAGTTATGTTGATGTGTATTTATTGAAAGTACATATTTAACCATTTAAAAGAACATATCCTCACACATAAGAATTTACAAGAAGATATATAAATTTGGCATATAAACTATCTTGCATATTTTAACACATGAATCAAGGTCCTGTAAAGTTTATTTTTAATGAAGTAGAGGGTGCTTGCATAGCATAACAAGTCAGCCTTCTATTTTCAGATCAAAATTGATCTATCATCAGACCATAAATTACATCCCACTAAAGGTTACACTGTGTCTATTTGGATGCTACATACATTCTTACAACACATTCACATCTTATGTTTTCATGCATAAGAAAATACTCAAGTCGATAGGCATGCATACATTTCTTCGTATATCCATAAGCTTATAAACTAGCCCATATAGCAAGCCATTTCACCTGTTTTATGAGCACCCTCAACAATCCAAAGAACTCCTTTTTATTTTTCTTAATAAGTTTTATTTAGACAAGTTAAGCAAATTGACCTTACAAATTTTTCGTCAGTCCTTTGATCATGAGGAATTCCATATACAAGTTTTAGTCTTTTATTTAAGTAGTAACTAAAACTACTAAGGATTCTACCAATACATACTAGGTTCCTTTAAACACAAGGACATTTTTTTGTAAGGGTACTATTCCTTGCATACAAAATCACCACAAATGTAAGAGGATTTGTCTATCCTACGGAGAGACAACATTACACTTGAGAAAATCATCTAAGCTCATTCATTCTTATGTCTCATGCAACTTTATGACAAGGTTCAACCATTTCCATTCATTCACATTCAATTATTACACTAAGTTATTATTAACAAATTCCCACTTCTGTAGAAATAACCATCACTCCACTAGGTCAACAATTTAATACTTCTTCTACAATCATCACGTTAAGGTTTCTATTGTAAAAATTTAAAACAACAAAAACATTTCAATCTGTAGTCCTTCTCCTTGAGGAGTTAATGTGTATAATAAATAAACTTTTTATGCAAAGGAATTCTTTTAAATAGTCTCATATTTTCCTTATTATACCATTCCTTTGATATATATTTGACCCATCCAGGACTGGTTTTGTATCTTTCTTTGATACAACTTTGTAACACACTCAACCCCCTAATTACCCTTCTAAGGGATGGGGTATTAAATTTTTTATTTTCCTCCATTGTCTCAAAGGATCATCTAGAGGACACCATCCTCTTCTTCTCATCAAGATCTTTCTAGCGACTATAATTTTTCTCAAAACTGATCTCTGGATCAAAAGTTACGATTTCCAGAAGTTCCTTGGCCTTCATTGGCTAAGTGACACCTCATTTCCACATGGTGTCCATGTGGTTGTCTATCCTTTGAATCATCTAGCATGGAAAATTTGTGGCTCTGTTGATGCTTTGATGTGGTTCTTGCCACACGGTTCATCGATCGATGGTTCTGATCCACGTAACCTCATGTCATTGTCAGGTGTAATATCCCTAAAGACGAGACATATTGTAATCATGTTTATGAATTGTAAATCATGTTTTGTAGGTTGGTGAGTAATGTATTAATAAGCTGGTGGGATTATATGTTTATTAGGCCGGAGAGCCTATGTTTTAAAGGCCAAAAGCCTGTTTTGGTATGTGTAATAGGCAGAACATTAATAAAGATTAAACATCGGTTCGTGTAGACTGACCAAGAAGAAAGAGTGATGGGGGAATAAGATGCCACAGGATGGGTAAGGGAAAACGGGTTGAAAGGTTGGAAAGAGGGGCTAATCTTAGGGGCTTAAGTCCTCGAGAACAATATTTAATTATTATTCCAAAGTTGTGGGACAAACATGGTTTTATCCTAAGTCCTGGGAGAGGCAACGCATGCAGCTCCAACGTGTACAGCTCCATGACAAGTGTCGACCTGGGAACATACAGCTCCAAGACACGTGTCGACCTAGGTGCTTGCGGTTAAAATATTAAGCATCAGTTGATTTGGGGGTTCGTCCTCCATTCTTCCATCAACTATCTAAACCATTTGAGTCTGGGTTCATTTTGCCAATTTTTCCCGATCCTTCGTCTAAAACCGTGAGACCTCTGTGAAGCATTCCTGAAAATGAGAACCGAGAATCCGACTAGGTATTCCTGTGAATCATGTGACCTTTGTATTGGACCTTGCAATAATCACGCATGCAAATGAGATCCGAAATAGGTGAACCGATTTGTGTCTTTTGAGGAACCTGACGCCTGATTAATAGCCTGAGTGTGTTGTGTTTAGCATGGGATGTTGCCACATTCGAGCCTATGCCCATTTTATGTTGTGGTCATCATCCCTTTGTGAATGAGTGTTGAACCGTGGATGTTGTCCTCACCTTGATGGAGTTGAGTCAAGGAGTGTGCTGAAGAAGCGGGTTGTCAGACCCATGGAAGAAGGGGCAGGTTGTCAAGCCTATGAGCATCTCTCTCTAGGTGAGAGAGTCTGTTGGGAAGTGGTTTTCTCCTAGAGAGAGTCTAGCACCAACTACGGAGCTCTAAGAATTATTGATCCCACTTGTGGTTGAGACCTAGAGATGGAGGTGAAGCACTGATGGATTGTGCTTGTTAAGGTGTATACTCTCCATTGGAACAATCATGTGGGGAATGAGAGTCCATGAGTAGTGGGCGTAAGAAGGCTTCTGGAGAGAATCCTTCCAATTTCTCTGTACAATTTTCCTATAACCTCAGCCTATTATAGGATTCCCTTGCCTTGGGTGGAGCTTATTCCCAGCTCAGGGGTGACCCACTGCTAAGCATGATGAGTAGCATGGTCTAAGGATGGGAGGTGTTGATTAAGGTTGGTTGTCATTGATGTCAACCCTTGAAGAAAGACCCGTAGCACAAAGTTTTGGGTAATTGACCCAATAGTGTTTGATGTAAATATGACTCATTATTGTTTTTTCATGGTTGATAAGAAGTAAATATGTATGAACTCCAAAGTGGTCCCCTTATGGTGAAACCCTCACGGGAAGACGCTTTGTGGAGTAAGAGAACCCATGCTTAATTATGGAATAATGAGATGAAGGAAAGTGAATTTGTTAGGGAAAATATCCTAGATGGATAGTTCTTTCCATGTCATTTCTGGTGGTATGTGGAACGTCACATAATTCCTCACGGTTAGAGAGTTATGGCCATGAGAAGTTGGAGACCCCAGG
>JZKD02S0160350.1:286528-325564 GCA_000966675.3 Picea glauca
GTTGAGGTACAGGTTGATGCATGGTTCATACTTATTGGTACAGGTTTACAGCAGTATATCTCACAGTGATAGTGTGACAGTGGTTCCATCATTCTACTTCTACTTCAGGGTGGCATGATGGGGCAAGGACAGGTGGTTGTAGCCACCTTCCAGTTGTAGCCAAAGAACATAGGGGGTTGTAGCCTCCTTCTGGTTGTAGCTAGAGAATTGTGGAGTTGGAGATTCCCTCAGGTTGTAGCTTGAGAAACTAGGGGGTTGGAGCCTCCTTCTAGTTGCAGCTGGAAAACAAAGGAAGTTGGTGCTTCCAATTAATGTAATTCTTCAAGACATATAAGAAAAATAATTATGTGGTTTTCTCCCGATTTGGGTTTCCACGTAAAACACTGGTGTACTGTGCATGTGTGTGATTGTTTATTTATTACTGCTCATTATTGGATAATAATTCTACATTGATACAACATTTGAAGAAAATGGATTATAATTACGTTATTACTGATTCACCCCCCCTCTCAGTAATCTAATAGGGAGGTTCGTGGAAGGTCTGCACGTGGTTGGTGGAGTTACTATAGTTTCTAATATAAGTATCATTATGTATTTTAATTTCAACTAAAATGCATGTCTGTGATTCTTGTAATATTATCATGTATTCCATTGAAATGATATTTACTATTAATTCCATTATTTTTTAATGTTAGCAATAATCCTATGATTACTATGTACTATTTGGTTAAAGGAGTTAATTTGATTTAATATGCATGTTATATATATAAGTATGTGAATTTTTCTGCGTAGTATCATTTCCCGACAGTGGGGTTGATGGCCGAGGATGCTACAATATGGTATCAGAGCCATAGTTTCCACGCTAATCCTGGATGGGCCAGATAAGTGGTCTTTGGGCCCAAGGTTTCGAGTGGAAATGGTGTTCGAATGGAACTAATTTCGAACCTTAGAATGTTTCTAAGTGCCAAGGGGTTACTTGGTCATGTTATGAAGCTCATGAGGAGTAGTAGTAGATTAAAACCATAGTCGGTGTGGTATTTGACCATAGAGAGAGAGCGCTCAACTCTTGGGGTGTTGGAGCCATAGGATCTGTTTGGGAAAAAGGAGAGTCCTTTACAACCGTCAGATCCAGAGAAGGTACGAGAAGGTTATCCTGAAGCCTTTCGGATTTTGAAATTCGAGAGAAGTGGAATGTGCTAAGGCATAAAATCTTGAAGGTGATCTACATAGTAGATCGTAGGAAAATAGACCGACGGTTAGATCCGTCTCCAGGAAGTTTAAGAAAAATCACTTCGAAGGATTTAAAGTGTGGAGTGTGAAAAATTGCCAAAGTCCTAAAGTAGATCATAATCATTTGTTGTGAAGGACACACGTTGATAGATTGTGAACTCTGGGAGAAAGCGCTCCAGGAAAAAGTGAGCGTAGAGGAGTGGAAACTCTTGAAGCCCGGAGAGCCAAAGTGGTGAATCATGATGATGTCATATGGAAGTGACGTGGACACATAGGATGTGTGCCATGTGTCAATGGGTTTAGAATTTGTGGAATATTGAGATGGCATTTGGAAAGTGATGAGTGTCACCCATTTGAATGGGCCATGTATCAGTCGCTAGTATTATGCCATGTGACATCCTGTGTGAGCAGGGTTAGTGGGGCCTGAGGTTACGTAACGTAGTTAAAGGTTGGAGTACCCATAGTGGTGTTGATCACAATACATCAAGATCAATGGACAAAAGGAATTGCGGGGACCTAATTTGCACAAAAGATAATTCTCTGAGGCGGTCCCACAATCCAAACCATGGTTTCACTGAGGGGCTACGTGTCAGTGTCAAGATAATTACGAGATGAAAGGGGGTTTGATCCAAACCACCATTGCATGCCCCCGCAATTGGAAAACTTTAAGTGATGTGACATAATAATGTCACCTAAGGTGACATGGAAGTGTTTGGAGATTAATGGTTCGGGGTGTGCAGATGTGAAATCTTCTGAAGTCCTGAAGTCCTAGAACTTAGACACCTGAGGTTCCATGACAAGTGCCAGCCATTGGATGTTGTGTAGATGTGGTGTTGGTCCTTGACCAATTTTTGATGAAACTTGGTCATTTTTTACCATTTTGGGACTTCAATAGGCTGTCGAAGGAGGATCTCAAATCGAAGCGAAGATCATGGGATGTCGACCCCTTTTTAGGGATTTTTGGGTTTTGGGATTATGGAATGGGTATAGGGATGTCGTCCCATGTGTTTACCCATGCTTAGGCCTATTTTGTAATGAATAAATAGAAGTCTAGGCGATGTAAGAAGTAGTGAGTAGTGACTATTCAATGTGAGGCATTGTTTCTAAGTGAAAAAGTAGATCTATGTGATTTGGCCTTCTGCACATTGTGTGAGACTTGCAAGGCTAAGTGCAAGTGACTGTAAAAGACTGTGTAAGGCTTTATGCCTAGATATACTCAAGGAAGGAGGATCTGGTGAGGTTTGCAAATCTCCTGTCCTATGCGGAGTTGATTTGGAGGCTTTGTGCATGTAAGAAAATTAAAGAAGCTAATAAATAAGATGAAGAGTTGGTGGACGTAGCCCCAGGGAGGGGGTGAACCACATATATCCTATGTTATAAATGCTTTGTTATTTATGATTGCTCTCTTGTTTATGTGATTCAATGTTTAGTGTGTTGTTAGATGATAGATGAATATGATATGATAGCTCAGTGTTGAATAATGTGAACGAATGCTAGATCTGATCTCTGTCGGTATGTTTAGTGCTTGAATCCATTGGATCTGTGTGAATGTTGTGTTGATCTATTGTTAGGGTTTACCTACGCTGTGAACTAAGGTTGAATATTAATGAGTTGTAATTACTGAGTGCTCTATTAAGGTGTTACAATCATAGATCTATGTCCCAACTAAGGTTGCAGACACCTGAGTTCTACAACCACCCCTGCCTCTACCTCGGGTGAGACTTCATCTGATTCGCAAGTGTTTCCAAAAGTGTCGGTAGTTAGGGTTTTTTTGGTGCATTATTGTGGAATTGAACTCCGGGTCTTCCCCTGTGCTAACAAATGGTTATGTTTCCGGGACCTGAAACTATGATTGCTGGGAACTGAGGAAGAAGAAGCTTTGTGTGAAAATCTGACTTGAAATTCTGAAAGCTCTGTGCATAGATCCATTTCCCTAATGCATAGTACTCTACTTGGATTTTGAAGATCTGTGCTAAGAAGAGAAGTCTGATATGAAGAAAAGAGGTAAGATATTGAAGCTTTGTGCTCTGAGAAAGGTAAGAATAGTGAGAAATTTTGATTGAAAATGTAAGATAAGTAGAAATTCTTGTTTCAAAAATATGGATTTAGGTATGTTTGATAAATTTTGTCCTAGCATGAAAAATAGGTAACTGATAGAAGAAAGAAGATTTGATATGAGTAGATCTTATCAGAATAGTGAAAGATATGTTATTCCTATGCATAGAAAGAATGTTTGGACTAACAAATGGATGCAGGATCCTAGAAAGAATTTTTTGTAGGTTAGCTACCATGATCCTAGTGCGCAGTAGAGGAAAGGATGGGGATAATTTAAGAGAAAGAGAGGATTAACTCTTTGTTATAGTTGGAGAAGACTGGGACATCTTGCTAAGGAATGACCTGGTAGAAGACCCAATTGTATTTGTTGTAAATCTATGGATCATGAAGTTTTGGATTGCCCTAGAATTATTGCTAAGGTTGAAAGAATGAATATGAGACAAGAAAACCCTGAGGAAGGTCAAGAAACTAAGCTCATGGAAGAACCCCAGAAAGAATAAGAAATTGTACTATTGCAAATGAAAGAAACCCTGAATTATCATAGAAACATCTACTTACCAGATATCTTCAAAGAAAAAGAATGCATAGAAAAAAGAATAGGAGACTTCGACATTGACTGCGTTCTGGATGAGGAAACACAGGTGAATATCATGACAAAAAGAACTTGGGAAATTTTAGGAAAGCCTACTATGATTCCTTCATTGGGAGGAATATGATTATTTAGAGGAAAGTTAATAACCCTATGTGGAAGACTTACCTAGATATCTATGAGTGCTCATAGAACCTTGATAGAATAAGATTTTGAGGTTGTTAAATTTATTGAGAACAACACCCCATTTTCTATGTTACTAGGAAAACCTTGGATCGAAAAGGATCAAGCCAGAAGAAAATAAGAGGAAGTCTTAGAGAAGAAGAAGCAAGAATTAAAAGATTTCATTCCTAGGAGGATCACACATTTGATTGAAGAACGGGAGAATAGATCGAAGTTATTCAGAACCAGAAACTTGGATGTCGAAGTTGAAAGGAAACATGAGGACTTGAGACACGTATCTTCACAGGAGAGTAGAGAATCTACACCGGACAGAGAAGAAGTATTGCCCTTGAACCCTAGTAAATACCATCAATAGTGTGAAGTTACTATGCCTAGAGAAGATCATGATCAAAATGGAAAGAGGAATATCGAGATGAAGATCATTGGGAAGAAGGCTAGAAAGATCAATAAGAAGAAAGCAAAGATAGAAAAGTTACAGAAAGTTCCAAAAGGAACTATGTAGAAGGAAGGATTCCAGAATCTGAACTTCGTCGACATAACAATACATCACAGCATGGCACTTCGCCATGGAGAGGAAATATGACCGTTGGAGTCATTATAATCGTTAGCCTGACAAACCGAACGGTTAGAACATTAGTTATGGCTAGAAAGTTCTCCATCAGACCATTGGGACCGCGCCATAATGGACAAAATTGCATTAATGAAGGATTCTCGCATGTTGGAAAGACTTGTTACCTAGTTGTCTACTTATTCCATTGAGCCTTGCACCAAGAAAATATTTTCCACCTGTGATTACCTGAGATCAAAGATTAGTTGATTTCGTGCAGTGATCATCGACCTATCTCCATCCATCCTGTTGCATTGAGTAGTTTCTCTTGAACCCGAGATAGTCATCTATGAGCATGTGTGTCTGAAGAACTTAGCATAGTCAAAGAGTATGTGAAGGAGATACTCATCGACCTCATGACTGAAAAGATAATGTCAGTGCGTGTACAATATTTATTGACGAGAGGAGTGCAAGCCTCCATGTTGACTGCTCGTGGATCTGGACCATCCCAAGCTGCAACTGAGAAAATAACCAAGCATAGAGATGACTTGGCAAATGCGAAGTTATTATCGTCCATCCTACCCAAGTAAATCCCACCCCTGGTCGGTGTAGTGAGTCACGACAGTGTCCCGAGGGACTTTGAATACACCATCATCACTGAGTATCTCCTTAAGGGGATACCCATAGTCAGACCACAACTATAGAGGATTCCAACCTTGAATATTAGTGACTATAACCTGGGAGACCGTAAGAAATATGGAATGCTCACACCTCAAAAATATCTGACCAAGACGAAGGGAAAGAAGACAAAAATCATCCCTCATCCATGGACCATGAACCTTGCACAATCCACCCTTTTGAATGTAGTGAATATTCCACATTTTGGAAGGAACCAAGAGGTTAATGCCTGCGTTAAGCTCCTGCTATCATGCTTCCATGGTGGCTATATATGGTGGGACAGATGTATCACTGTTGATTTGGCGTTGATCCATAGGATCATCAGACTGAACATGTAGGGACTAGACCCATAAGACTTCTACTTAGGAAAAGTTGCAGACTATGCCTTAGCACAGACGATTAAATAAACATATGATGATGTTGAGGAGGGGATGCAAGGCTACAAGGTAGCCTCCATCCAGAATGGCGCAGTGCACCTAGCATGCTAATTAATTGATGGAAATATAGTAAGGAAGAATAGACCCATGCAAGTTACAAGGTTTTTCATTGACCTCACTAGGAAATGCGTGGAAGGCCTACAGATGAACTGGGAAAAATACTTAGTTAACCAACTCGAACTGGATTGTCAAGAAGCTCAGGATTAGAGCTATGAGTTTCACTTCAGTTGGCTCCTGATCCTCATCACATTTATTGCTTGGGATATGTCGTAAGGTGTGACCTTCCCTGAGATCGATCCATTCAAGCCGCTCACTCCGAAGTTCACCACACTCTTGTATTCGAGCGATATGGGAAATCAGTGGCAGTCAAACACAGTATTTCATACCTACTACCTGCAGCTTAGGAGGTCTATTGAGTCGTTCCCTCATATGATGTCGAACACCCTCAACAGGTTCATGCCTCTTATGAAGTTCTGTGTAGATAGGCATTTTATTTATATTAATGTGCGCATCATTGAAAGCAAAGAAGAACTTTAGTACTACTACAAGCTCACTATAGAGGAATTGGAAGAAATCATTAAAGATTGACTTGCAGAACTCCTTATCCTTGCTGACCCTGCAGATTTGTCTGACTCGAACCTCATTGGAAACCCGGTGGTTACTCGCAAAGAGTATGATGCCCCAAGCAACAGCAGGAATAAAAATAAGTAATATGTACAGGAAGTACACAACACATCTGGGGATTAGAACAATTCCCAGTACTTCACAGGATGTGCGAAATCAAAGAGAAGCGATTGTTCAAGGTGCAGTTTAAAGAATCAAGGGCCTTTCCATAGAATGTAAACAACTAAGTGATCGCAGTGCCCAAACTTATGAGGGACTCACCAAGGATCCTGAATTGAAGGAACTGGAGTTAAATCTCTAGGAGGCGAAGAAGCAAGAAGAAATAGTACAGGCGTAGTTGGAGCCCCTGTCATTCATTGAGAGGATTAAGCAATCTTAAGAATAATGAGATTTCCCAGCAGTAGGTCCACACCATTCAGAGAAGATTCATGGAAGTAACTCAGAGGCTCCAACTAATAAAAGACAAGGATTTCCAACTATTCGCAGAGACAGAAGGTCGAGGAGCAGAACTGGAACAATTCATCACTGCAGCTAAATAATGCTTAGAGGGACCCATCAACGAAGCAGTAATCCAAGAGTTTGCTAAGTAAGAGGTCGTGGCACAATAACAAGTTGAAGCCACTCGAGCCAAGATCGAGGATTTTGAGGTAGATATACCCATATCAGAGTGACTTGGGATGATTCACAGGTGAATGTTGGGGGCTTGTTGACCCTTGACCAAGTTTTGAGGACCCTTGGTCATTTTTTATCATTTTGGGACTTCGACAGGCTGTAGAAGGTGGAGTGCAATTTGAAGAGGATATCACGAGATCTCGGCCCCTTTTTAGATATTTTTGTGTTTTGGGCTTATGTAATGGGTATGGGCATGTCGTCCCATGGGTTTACCCCTGCTTAGGCCTATTTTGTAATGAATAAATAGAAATCTAGGTGATATAAGAAGTAGTGAGTAGTGACTAGTCAGTGTGAGCCAATGTTGCTAAGTGCAAAAGTAGATCTATGTGATTTGGCTTTGTGTGCATTGTGTGAGACTTGCAAAGCTAAGTGAAAGTGATTGTAAAAGACAATGTAAGGCTATGTACCTTACACAGTCTTTTACTATGTGATCTACTCAGGGAAGGATGATTTGGAAAGGTGTGCATATCTACTATCCTATGTGGAGTTGATTTGGAGGATTTGTGCATGTAAGTAGATTGAAAGAAGCTAATAAAGAAGACGAAGAGTTGGTGGACATATCCCCAGGGATGGGGTGAACCACGTATATCCTATGTTATGAATTCTTTTTGATTTATAATTGCTCTCTTGTTTATGTGATTCAATGCTTAGTGCATTGTTAGATGATAGATGAATCTAATATGATAGCTTAATGTTGAATAATGTGAACGAATGCTAGATCTAATCTCTGTTGGTATGCTTAGTTCTTGAATCCATTGGATCTGTGTGAATGTTGGGATGATCTGTTGTTAGGGTTTAGTTTCCCTGTGAACTAAGGTTGAATATTAATGAACTGTAATTACTAAGTTCTCTGTTAAGGTTTTACAATCACATATATGTGTCCCAGCTAAGGCTGCAGACATCTGATTCCTACAACCACCCCTGTCTCTACCTCGAGTGAGACTTCATCTGCTTCACAGGTGTTGCCGAAAGGGATAGTAGTTATGGTTTTGTTGGTGCGTTGTTGTAGTGTTGAACCCCCAGTCTGCCCCTGTTCCAACACGTGGACCGTTGATCCACCCTACTGTGTGAGTTCGGTAACTCAGAACTCTGAGAGACTGTTGTGTTGTTCTTTTGAAAATTTCGACATCCAAGGCCCAAGTATGCGCTTATTGATATAGTGCTTGGTCACGAACCATGGTTACATGGGTTGGGGATTGAGAGAAAGGGGCTAGTGACCGAAAACTTAGCAGAGTTAGCAGAGCATAACTCTGAAAGAAGAAATTTACGGGGATTTTTGATTGAACAAGAATCACAGAGGATGAAAAATAAACATTTTCTTGAATCAGATTTGTTTATGAATGTTGTGTGATTTGCTAAGGAATATTGGCCTGACAAATTTCGGTTGTATGCACATTGTGTTTGCATAAGTTTAAAGAGTGCTAGAACATAGTATAATTACCATTGAGTAAAAAATAAATGGAAGAGGCATAGACTGCTTCCAATTCCGAGGATGAAGAAAAAGGAATGGATTTCAATCTGGGAGTTGAAGGATTGAACTCCAATGGACATGGAGGAGAGTTATATAAGGAAGGGAATATGATGAAAATCATTGAACGATTACAAAAATATGGCCATTTTCACTGAGTAGATAACATAAAGCTCATGAAAGCTAAGGAAACACGGGGAAAATTTAACTTAAAGTTGATGAAGATCCTGGAAAGGATCAAAAAGAAATTGGATAAGGAGAGTGACTCAAGAAAAATAGGGAGTCACGGGATCCCTGAGAAGAAAAGGAGATCAATATGTGTTAGCAGGCATCATCGTCACTCCCCGAAACACTCCAATAAGGAGGAACACAGAATTTCAATCCCATCTCCTACCATAAAGCACAGGAGATCTGGAGTGGATGAATTGAAGGGCGAAATGAAAAATATTAAGCCTCCTACATTTGATGGAGAACATAAGAAGGAGGAAGATGTCGAAAGACGGTTGCTTGGCATGAGGAAATATTTCGAACTGCAAAATTATTCCCCTCATGTAGAAGGAATAATTGTGATGTATCAACTAAAAGGAAAAGCATCCATGTGGTGGGATCAGCTTGTGCAGGTGCATCACATTAGAGAGAAAGATATCACTTGGAAATAATTCAAGAGGTATTTCGAGAAGAAATACTTGACTAAAATATACTATGACAGAAAGATGAAAGAGTTCTTTGAACTCAAGCTGGGTAGCATGACCATTGACGAGTATGAATGAAGATTTTTTGGAATTACTGAAGTATATCTCGTTCATCAAAGATGAGACTATCAAGATTCAGAGGTATCTAAGTGGATTTTCACCTTCCATTGGTGACAAGATTCAATATGATGAACCTAAGACTATGGAAGAAATGATAAAGAGGGATAAATGTTTATATGAGAAACAAAGAGAGAATCCTGCCTTCCAAAAGGCTTAGGAAGACAAGAATTAATTTTAAATGGATCAGAGGAAGAAGGGAACTAAGCCACCCTTTTTCAGAAATAGTCCTCAAGGATAGCCATCATTTAGAGATCCGAGAATGGCTGACGTAGGGAAACAAATGCCAATAAAGATGCCCATTCAGTGTTGGGGTTATCAGGAGAACCACAAGTATAGGGATTGTCCCCATAACAATGGAAAAGTGAGAGTTGTCCATAATGTACAATAGACTGAAACAGTGGAGGAAATGGACAATATAATGCCAAGGATATACGTAGCCTTGGACAACAAGAAAGTTGAATATTAGTCCCACATGATTGAAGTAGAAGGTATGATTAACAACCATGCCTTTACTATTTTAATTGATTCAGGGTCTAGCCATAGTTATATAGATCCTAGAGTGGTGGAAAGTTTTCATTTGTCAAGAAGAAAACATGAAAAGTATTGGTTAGTGTAGATGGCTACAAGAACCAAGAGGAAAGTCACTGAGTTAGTTAAGTCTTGTCCATTGGACATGAATGGACTGAGCACAAAGGTTGAATTGAATGTTCTGCCTTTAGGTTCTTATGACTATATAAATGGGATGGACTAGTTGGACCAACACCATGCCATCTTGGGCTTTCAGAACAAGGCATTCACTTGCCTGGATGAGGAAGGAAATCAGAGAATAGTCCAAGGAATTCCCAGAGTTGTTGCTATCATAGAAATCTCAGCAATGCAGTTGAAGAAGTGCTACATGAAAGGTTGTCAATTATTTGTAGCCCATGTGGAGGTAGCATCTAAGGATGAGGTCTAAAATATTGGATATCATTCAGTTCTAAAAGAGTTTGAAGATTTATTTCAAGAGGTACCCAGACTACCTACGAAAATAGATATTGACTTCTCTATAAACTTGATGCCTAGAGAAACTCCAATGTTGAAAGATCCTTATAGAATGAGTATGCTAGAGATGAAAAAGTTGCAATTGCAGCTTGAAGAGATTCTGAAGAAGGGGTATATACTCCCAAGCATTTCACCTTGGGGTTCCCTAATCTTGTTCGTGAAGAAGAAGGATAGGATGCTGAGATTGTGCATCGATTTCAGACAATTGAACAAAGTAACTGTAAATAACAAATATCCTCTTCCGAGGATTGATGACCTCTTCGATCACTTGAAGGATGAGAAAATATTTTCAAAGAGAGATCTCAGGTCGGGATATCACCAGGTAAGGATTAAGGATGAATATATTAACAATACCACCTTTAGAACAAGGCATGGCCATTATGAGTTCATAATGGTGTCGTTTGGGTTGTCAAGCGCACACTCTGTTTTTATGTTCTTGATGAATGGTGTATTCTGAGACTATCTGGAAAAGTTTGTCAAAGTCTTTTTGGACGACATCCTGGTGTATTCCAAGTCAGAGGAAGAGCATGAAAAACATCTGAGGATGGTGTTGCAGGTGCTAAGAGAGCACCAACTGTATGCCAAGTTTAGCAAGTGCTCTTTTTATTAGGAGCAGATCCATTACTTGGGGCATATTATTTAGAAGGATGGGATAGATGTATATTATGAGAATATTGAGGCCATCAGAGAATGGTCAATGCCAAAGAATGTGATGAAATTTATATCCTTTATGGGTCTAGCTGGTTATTACAGAAGGTTTATTGCAGGG
Source organism: Picea glauca (assembly GCA_000966675.3). Lineage (NCBI taxonomy): Eukaryota > Viridiplantae > Streptophyta > Pinopsida > Pinales > Pinaceae > Picea > Picea glauca. The sequence goes on from JZKD02S0160350.1 coordinate 297,634, forward strand.
CTCTCGAGGATACCTCACCCTATCACTTCCTTGCAAAGGAAGGAGACGAAGTTTCAGTGGACAAAACATTGTGAGAGAAGCTTCCAACAATTGAAGGAACTGTTAACCAGCGCTCCAATCCTGAGGATTGTAAATCCAAATGAAGAATTTGTAGTGTGTACATATGCATGCAAAGAAGGACTGGGAGGAGTCCTCAGTCATGATGGATTTGTAATCTATTATGAATCCAGATAGTTGAAAGAGAATGAAAGGAACTATGCAACTCATGATTTGGATTTGGAAACCATAGTGCATGCTCTAAAGAAATGGAGGCATTACCTCATGGGAAGGAGATTCAAACTGAGAATAGAGCACAACGGTCTGAAATATTTGTTTGATCAACCAACCTTGAACGCTAGATAGAGTAGGTGGTTGGCGTTCTTTTTGTGAATATGACTTTGATATCAAGCATATCAAAGGAAAAGAGAACAAAGTGGTTGATGCAATCACTAGGAGAGTGCATGAATTGCATGCTATAACCATTAGCATGTACCAAACTGATATTAAAAGAAGAATTTTGGGGGCTACAAATATAGATTTGCAGTACATGGATTTTGTAGCAAAGCTACAACAAGGTAAGATGCCATAGAAAGTGTAGATTTATAAATTGGAAACTGATGGAATACTTATGTACAAGAACAAAATTTATGCACCTAATGTCCAGGATTCGAAAATTGTGATTTTACATGAAATGCATAATGTGCCTTATGCAGGGCACCCTAGATATCAAAACATTGTGGCAGTAGTCAAGAGGCATTACTTTTGGCCAAGTATGAAGAAGGATATTTCAGAATACATCGCTAAATGTATGGAGTGCCAAAAGGTTAACGCTGAGCATAGGCACCCAGCAGGGTTGCTGCAACCTTTACCCACTCTTGAGTGGAAGTGGGAAGTGGTGAAAATGGATTTCATCATGGGATTGCCCATAATAGGCAAGAAACATGATTAAATCATGGTGGTAGTGGACAATCTTATGAAAGCTACCCATTTTATTCCACTAAAGACTACTCACAAGGAAATGAATGTTGTTGATATCTTTATGAGGGAAATAGCACGATTGCAAGAAATTCCCAAGACAATTGTGTCTGACAGAGACCCAAAATTTACCTCAAATTTTTGGAAAGGTTTATTCAAGGGTTTTGGAACAAATTTGAACTTTATCACAGCCTATCATCTTGAGTCAGATGGGAATACAGAGTGGTTGAATCGAATAATAGAAGACATACTAAGGATGTATGTGATGGACAAACCATCAAAATGGGAAGACTACATACACTTGGTAGAATTCACCTATAATAATGAGTATCAAGCATCATTGAAGATGAGCCCATTTGAAGCAATTTATGGCATAAAGTGAAATAATCCAGAAAGTTGGGATAATCCAGCTGATAGGGAAGTAGTTGGGCCAGAGTTGCTCAAGGAAATGGAAGAACAAATGCTAAAACTTAAGCAGAATTTGAAAGCTTCCCAAGACAGGCATAAACATTATGCTAATAAAAACAGAACCCACCAAGAGTTTAAAGTGGGAGAGCATGTTTTCCTGAAAGTGAAAGCTAATAGAAGTTCCCTAAAGGTGGGAAACTACGCCAAGTTGGCAGCCATATTTTGTGGGCCATTTGAAATCCTAGAAAGGATTGGGCCCATTGCATATATGCTTGCATTACCTACATCCATGACTATACATAATGTGTTTCATGTTTCATTTCTTAATAAATATATACCTGATGCTAATCATGTAATTGATTGGAATGTGATTCAGGTGGAGCAAGAAGGTGTCATGCAAGTGCATCCTGTGCGCATATTGGTCCAAAAAAGAAAACATCTTTGGAATCAAGCCATAGGGATTGTAAAGTTCCAGTGGACCTGGTACAGTCCTAAGTATGCGACATGGGAGCATGCGGATGTTATGCGGGTAGAATACCCATATTCTTTTCAATATTTTGAAAATATTGTTGATGTTGTGTAAAATTTGCATTGAGGGCGGTGAAAAAATAAGGGGAGGGGATTGTAATATCCCTAAGGACAAGCCTTGTTGTAATCATGTTTATGAATTGTAAATCATGTTTTATAGGATGGTGATCCAAGTATTGATAAGATAGTGGGATTATGTATTTATTAGGCTGTAGAGCCTAAGTGTTAAAGGCCAGGAGCCTATTTTTTTATATGTAATATGCAGAACATTAATAAAGATTAAACATTGCTGCTTGTAGACCGACCACGAAGAAAGAGTGATGGGGGACTAAGATTCCACAGGGTGGGTAAGGGAAAAGGGGATGAAAGGTTGGAAAGAGGGGCTAATCTTAGGGGCTTAAGTTCTTGATAATAATATTTTATTATTATTCGAAAGCTGTGTGACAAAAATGTTTTTATCCTAAGTCCTATGAGAGGCAACGCATCCAGCTCCAACAAGTGCAAGAGGGAACACATGCAGCTCTAGGAAAACAAGTGTCGACCTGGGCACATGTGGTTAAAAGATGAAGTGTCAGCTAAGTTGGGGGTTCGTCCTCCATTATATCGTTGATTGTCTGAACCGTTTGAGTCTGGGTTCATTCTGGCAGTTTTTCCCGATCCTCTGTCTGAAATCGTGAAACCTCTTTGAAAGACCTCTACTTAATTTTCTTGTCATGAATTCTTGGAAAATAGAACCAAGAAGTCGACCGGGTATTCCTGTGAATCCTATGACCTCTATATTGGACCTTGCAATAATCACGTATGCACTTGAGACCCGAAATCAATGAACCATTTTGTTTCTTCTGAGGAACCTGACACCTGAGTAATCGTCTAAGTGTGTTTTGTTTAGCATGGGATGTTGCCATTTTTGGGCCTATGCCCATTTTCTGTTGTGGTCATCATCCCTGTGTGAATGAGTGATGAACTGTGGCTGTTGTCTTCACCTAGCTAGAGCTGAGTCGAGGAGTGTGTTGAAGAAGTGGACTATCAAGCTCATGGAAGGAGAGGCAGGTTGTCAGGCCTGTCAGCATCTCTCTCTAGGTGAGAGAGTTTGTTGGGAAGTGGTTTTCTCCCAGAGAGAGTCCAGCACCTGCTACAGAACTCTAATAATCCTTGATCTGGCCTGTTGTTGAAACTCGGAGAGGGAGGTGAAGCACCGATGGACTATGCTTGTGAAGGTGTATACTCTAGGGTGGAACAATCATGTGGGGAATGAGAGTCTGTGAGTAGTGGGCATAAGAAGGCTCCTGGAGAGAATACCTCCAATTGATATCTGTAGTTTTCCTATAACCTCAACCTAGTCTAGGATTCCCTTGCCTTGGGTGGAGCTTAGTCCCAGTTCGGGGGTGACCCACTGCTGAGCGTGATGAGCAACATGGTATAATGTTGGTAGGTTCGTGGAAGGTTTGCACGTGGTTGGTGGAGTTACTACAGTTTCTAAGATAAGTATCATTATGTATTTTAATTTCAACTAAAATGCATTTTTGTGATACTTGTAATATTATCATGTATTTCGTTGCAAAGATATTTACTGTTAATTCATTATTTATGAATGTTAGCAGTAATCCTATGATTACTCTGTACTATTTGGTTAAGGGAGTTAATTTGATTTAATATGGATGCTATATATAAGTATGTGAACGTTTCTACGTAGTAACGTTGCTCGATAGTGGGGTTGATAGTTGGGGACGTTACATCAGGAATCTAATTCTCATGAAGTTGTAAACACATAGCTAAAGGTTCCAATGACATTCATTTAACTGGGGCCCTCTGAGATCCAATGGTCCCCAATCCACTCATCCAACATCTTTGAGTAATTCGGAAAAACCAACTTGTGTGACAACTAATTACTCATCCCTTTCTTACCTCTAAGGTTGATAGAAGGACCCAAAACATATCAATAGTTCAGACTATGTCTTTAGCTTGCTCCAACCGATGATCCATATCACTCCTCCTTTCATCATTTTCGGTGTTTCTTAACAACACCTAATAGGTCCACCCTCAAACCCTGATGAAATTGTTTCTAGTTCAATGGTCCATATTAACTAACCTGCAGATCCGATGGTTAGAACTAACACTGACATCTAAAGGACCTTCTCACCTAACGAGACCCACTCTAGTCTCGTCAACAAGTCACCTAGTGACACCTGTCACAGTTTTGTCATGTTGGCGGCCATGTTGGCACCCTCACATTATTATAATCTCAACCTGTCTCAAACAAGTCTCAAGAAATTAATGGAGGATATCTCTCTCACTTGTTAGTATATCAACGATCCAGACTCAACCTTGGATTTCTTCCTTCAGATTTTTTTTGTGACCACTCAAGAATTCCCTCTGAAATTCCACTCTATCCAAAGTCTTTTCAACGAAATTTGCTCCTATGTATTGGAAATTAGATCCAATAGTGGTAGATCTACTACCTCCATACTGTAATGGATTGATGACTCTGGTTAATTTGGAGTCTTATCTCGAACTAAACATAGACTACTATGATCAATAGTGGAGATATCTCCACCCATAGATCCTATGCTTGATAATTGAAGAACCCATTCAAAGGCCTGAGCTCGATAGAGACCCACTCCCAATTCCTTCGACCAATTATAGGCTGCCATGTATCATTCTTGGGTACTTAGACACTCCCCGTTAACATTATGCCATATTCCCTCTTAACCTCACTTAGAATAAACCCTATAGAGTTCTATGACTGAGAATTGATCTCACCTCTACTCCGATCAATGGTCCAGATTACCACTTGAGCCTTTCCCATTAGAGTACCTTCACTCTTAGTCTACAAAGCTACTCTGGCCATCATCCTCTAACCAATGGTCTAGATATTTCTACCTCCTATCCTCCAACAGATCAATGTCTCTGGTTGACTCAAGTACATATTCTGTGAGAATCATATCGTACTTCAATGAAGGGTCAGGATCTATTCGCTATGTTGATTTCAACGGTTTTGATTCCTTCAAGTTTGAAACATAGTTATTCATCAAGGTGACCTTTTGTATAATGGTTGAAATCATCTCGTCACTTTAGATCAATGGTTGTGACTCCATCTGCACAAAACACAATATTTTTGTAGGTTAATGGTTCAATCTTGGACTTAGTTAATCAAGGAGATATTATGAGTCTTTTCTAAGGTATTAACAGGGCTTGAGGGGATTTGTAGTCCATTTCCAAACTGGCTAAGACACTTACTCCGTGAATTTATCATTCATCTCTTATTTTATCTTCCTATATTTATTTCATGGGAAATACACCACAATAGATAACCTATTATGCACACATGTACCTCATTCACACGCTTATTTTCTTTATTTTAGAACAATACAAAATTTTCTTATCATTCAGGATAGAGTACAAGGTTATTCTATTCAGGTGTGTAATGCACATGAAATTCCATACAGATACATTATCATTCAAGGACACATACTTGAATATCTTACATATTCAAGAACACGAGCACTTGCACACAACACATGGATTCCTTTCAGATTGTACAGGTATATCTATCCATTCAAGACAAAATTCATAGAAATCAATTATTTATGTTGTTCTATCATTACTCAAATATACATACTTGTAATGAGAAATCAATCTATTCATCACAAAACCATACACATCCATGAATACAATTGCAGTCAATATTACCATACATTTCAATTCCAATACACAGGAATATGAGATACTTATCTGGTTATAGGTTGCAACCAGTGATCCAGATTATTTTCATCACAAAATGAGAGAGGAGATATAATAAAAAAATGTAAAAATATATATCATATATCCAATAATATAATATAAATATATCATATATCCACCCATAAACAAAGAGATACAATAATACACAATTTCTATTAATGAGCAAAATGTACAAAAATGTAGAAATACAAAGTGAATGACTCACTAGAATAGTGTCATATTATATCTGAGAAGATATGGGATGCTCACTCACATTTGTAAGAAGATGATTACAATGAGGCTCTAAAGGCATTTTTAACATAAATAAAATCCAAAACCCTAACCCCAGAATATGAAAAGCCAACAGTTTTGTGGACCTCATTTTGGGTAGTTTGGTGTATCAATTTCTCGGAGGCATAAAATTGGCATACAATATATGTTTGGGGAGAAATATATCTAGTTAGAAAGGTATCGTTGAGGATATTAATTTCGGGGGCTCAAAAAAAACTTCATTTAGGCCCTCAAAATGTCCCCAAAAGTTTAGGAACTGAAAACCTACTAAAATAGTAAGTTTCCAGAAGACTATTTTGTGCTAGTTGGAATAGTTGGGTGGCCACCGATATCCACCTATATCGATCCTCCATGTTTAAGAATAAATGGTATCCATTGAATTGAGTTCCCAGGGGAGAGGGGAAATCGATTGTTGAATCTGAATCTTGTTGAGTTGCTTTCCTTGCTGGAGAAATTACACTGCTTGGTTTGTGGAAGGTTGTCACAAACATGTTGCTAGCGAGGTTGAATTTTTTCAAACAATCGAGCTACATGAGATGACTATGTGAAGAAGGAATATTTTAACTTTGATGTAATCTTTTCGACTTGGTTTTTTTTATTAGAAGGTGCTTGGACTGAGTCCTTAGTGGTTGTAGTGTCCTTTTGTTCACCCTTTGAAAAGATTGTCAAGAAGAGAAATTTTGTAGTATGAGATACTACCTTGCGGAACTGTTTAGGTGGGACAAAATTTGGAACTACCTCTGGTATCCTATAGAGATGACCCCCCAGAGTAACAATGAAACTACAGGTTCGAGACTCATATATAACATGGCTCTTCCACATATATGGCTGGCCCAAGAGAACATCACAGACATCCAACGAGAAAACGTCACATAATACCTCATCCTTGAAGAGTTGGATGTCGTATGACAATCGACACTGTTGGTTGACACAAAGATTGTGTCCCTGGAAAAGTTACCCAATCTTGTATGGTCACGGGTGTGGTGTTGTTGACAATCCTAATTGTTTGATGACCTCTTTTTAGATGAGGTTATTCTAGCTTCCGCTATCAACAATAAAATGTAGTTGGGTCCCCTTCACCCACATCTGTGAATGAAAAAGGCTCTCACCCTCCTTAGGATCTATTGGTTCTTTTGGTTTAATTGTTGTGGTCATGACAATAGTAGTGGGGTCTATGTTGATGATCTGTCTTCTACTAGTATTTTCTTAATCAATGCTCGGCTCCTTGTCCTTGATATTATCCAACAATGATTGTTTTGAGAGAAATTCATTAGTGTTCTTCTAGGGGATTTTGTGGAAATCACACCACTTTCCAGTTTCTTTCTTTGTCTTCCCATTATCCTTATTTTCCTGTGTCTTGGACTGGTTTTTAGGAGCTTATTTGTTAGGTTCGTCTTTATCATACTTTTCTTATTGAAGATTTACATACCCAAACTCCCATTCATTCTGGTGCCTAAATGTCTGCTCAATTTTGACAACATAACGATAGGCAGCTTCCAACCATCATATGTAGAGAAACTCCATTTTAGTTTGGATGTATCTATGTAGAGACACATGATATTTTAGAACCAAATATCGGTCAGAATATTTGATACCTAGCTTGGTGCATAAGGTATGGAAGGTATTGGTGAACTCTGGCACTACTTGGCCCATCTCTTGACACAGTGTGGTCCATCTCATGTATTGTTCATCATAGTTACTAACAGGGTAATATTGTTCCTTGACCTCATCCACACAAATATCCCAAGTGGGATCAGACCCATATATTCCAAAATACTCTGTGGAAATTTTCTCCTAGTAAGTTTCCCACTAATTTTTGACATGGGGGAGAGCCTTAAGGAGTGCGAAAATTATATTTTCCCTGTCGAAAAAATTGTGAACGGAGAAATAACCTTGTAGCAGATTTAACCATTTTTCTAGGGCATATCCATCTATTTGTCCTTCAAATATAGGAATATCAAAATTAACTTGTACCTAGAGGTTCCTCAAAGTGGTTGGTTGATGAAAACATGATGATTTTTATGAGAAAGCATTGAAGGATGTGGGAAAAATTCTCCATCATTTTGTCCCTTTGTCACATGAGAGCTTGCTCAAGCAACATATTATTAGAATCATTTGCTCTGTCATTTTTATTTTATTTTCCCATGGAGGGTTTCTTGGGCGTGCGACAGTGATTTTCCTCAAGTGAGACAAGCTCGAGACCCAACTTGCTATACTCAAACCTCGTTGGGGACATCCATTGAAAAAAATAATCAAGATCAAACTTCTCTGATACCATTGATCCAGATTATTTTCGGCACGAAATGAGAGCGGATATATAATAAACAAATGTAAATTATATCTCATATATCCAATAATATAACAGAAATATATCAAATATGCAACCATAAACACGGAGATGCAGTAATACAAAATTTTTATTAATGAGGGAAATGTACAAAACTGTAAAAATACAGAGTGAAAGACTCGCTAGAATGGTGGCAACTTATCTTCGAGAAGAGATGCAACGACTACTCACATTTGCAAGAAGATGATTAAAATGAGGCTCTAAAGTCCGTTTTAACATAAATAAAATCCAAAACTCTAACCCTAGAATATGAAAATCCAACAGTTTTGTGGATCCCGTTTTGGGTAGTTTGGTGTGTCAACTTCCCTAGGGAGTAACTTTGGCATATGATATCCGTTTGGGGCACACAATAGCTCATTGGAAAGGTATCGTCCAGGAAATTCATTTTGAGGGATAAATCATAGCCTTTAGTTTTCATTGAGGTGATCGATCCCAAAAAAACTTCATTTATGACCTCAAAATGGCCCCGTAAGTTTAGGAACCGAAAAACTACTAAAAATAGTAAGTTTCCTTAAGACTATTTTGTGCCAGTTGGAATAGGCAGGTGGCCACCAATATCCACCTGGATCAATCCTCCCTCCTTAGGAAGCAATGGTCTCCATTGCGTTGAGTGCCCTGGGAGAGGGGAAAGTGAATATTGATCTGAACCTTGGTGAGTTGTTTGCCTTGCTGGAGACATTGCACTCATTGGTTTATTGAAGGCTATCACAAACCTATTGCTAGTGGGCTTGAATCTGTTCAACCAGTCGAAATGCATGAGATTATTGTGAGCATAAGAAATATTTGTGATTTGATGAAATCTTTTCTACCTTCTTATGTTGGATAGAAGGTGTTTGGATCGAGGCTATAGTGGTTGCAGTGTCCTTCCGTTCACCCTTCGAACAGATTATGAAGAAGCTGAATTTTGTAGTATGAGTTACTACCTTGCGACATTGTTTAGGTGGGACAGTAGTTGGAACTAATTTTGGTATCCTATAGAAATGAACCCCCATAGTAAAAATGACACCATGGGGTCGAGACTCATTGATAGCATGGTGCTTCCACATATATGGCTGGATCAAGAGGACATCACAAACACCCAATGGGGAAACATCACTTAATAGCTCATCCTTGAAGGGATGGATGCCATATGTCAATCAACATTGTTGGCTAACATGGAAATCACATCCCTCGCGAAGCCACCCAATGTTGTATGGATCAAAGTGTGGTGTTGTAGACAATCCTGGTTGTTTGATGACCTCTGTTGAGATGAGTTTCTTCTAGCTTTCACTATCAACAATAAAATGCAACGGGGTCCCCTTCACCCACATCTGTGAATGAAAAATGCACTCCCCCTCCTCAAGATCTGTTGGTTCTTCTGGTTGAATTTTTGTGGTCATGAAAGTAGCACTGGGGTCTGCGTCGATGATCTGTCTTCTACCAATATTTTTTGAATCAGATTCAGAATCAAGGTTCTGCTCCTTGTCTTTGATATCGACCACCAATGATTGTTTTGAGCGAAATTCATCAGTGTGTTGTCAAGGGACTTTTTGGAAATCACACCACTTTTCAATGTCTTTCTTTGTCTTCTTGTGGCTTGGACTGGTTTTCAGGAGGCTTTTTGTTAGGGGCATATTTATCATACTTTGGTTCTTACATATTTGCATACCTGAACTCTCATTTGTTCTGGCTCCTAAATTTCTGCTTGATTTTGATAGCATATCGATAGGAAACTCCCAGTGATGAGAACTCCAGAAACTCCATTTCAATCTGTATGTATCTGTGTATAGCCCCACAGTATTTCAGAACCAAATGTCTCTCAAAATATTTTATACCTAGCTTGGTGTGCAAGGTATGGAAGGTATTGGTGAAATCTAACATTGCTTGGCCCCTCTCTTGATGCATCATGGTCCATCTCATGTATTGGTCATGATAGTTACCAACAGGATAATATTATTCCTTGACTGCATCAAAAAAAAATCCCAAGTGGGCTGAAACCCATATATTCCAAGCCCCTCTGTGGAAATTTTCTCCCAGTAAGTTTCCCACCAATGTTTGACATGGGGGAGAGCCTTGAGTGCGAAGGTGATCTTTTCCCTATCGAAAAAATTGTGAACAAAGAAATAACCTTCTAGAAGATTTAACCATTTTTCTAGGACATCTGCATCTATCTATTCTTAAAATACGAGAATATCAAAATTAACTTTTACCTTGAAAGGAGAGGTGCCTCCAAAGTGACTACTTGATGAAGACGTGTATATTGTTATCAACAAACATTGAAGGATATGAGAAAAATTTTCCAACATTTTGTCCCTCTGTTGCATGAGAGCTTCCTCAAGCAATATATTAATAGAATCATTTTCTATGTCATTTTTCTTTTCTTCCACCATGGAGGATTTCTTGTGCATGTGAGAGCTATTTTTTGCAAGAGAGACAAGCTCGATACCCAAATTTCTATACTTAGACCTCGTCGGAGACATGCACTCAAAAATGATCAAGAGCAACATGCTTTGGTACCATTGATCCAAATTATTTTTGGCACATAATGAGATCAAAGATGTAATAAATAAATGTATAGGGATATCTCATATATCCAATAATATAACATAAATATATAAGATATGTAACCATAAAATTAGAGATATAGTAATACACAATTTCTATGAATGAATGAAATGTACAAAATTGTAGAAATTGATGCAGGAGCATCGCTAACAACAAGCATGCGCGGAGGTGGAAGACAGCTAGGACAAGTGCTAGCGCATTTCAGCACGTTGCAAAAGTGTTTTGAGATGTTTTGAAATAAATGTGCGTATGTTAATATAATAGTTAAGAGGAATCACACTTAGATATTGTAAACAGATCTTGAGCGATCCGCTCTCATCTGTAGTAGGTGAAGGCATTAATACATAATTAATGTGAGTAGGTAGATTTAAATGCAGATTAGATAGTTTAGAGCATAGGAGGGAAAACCGACTATAGACACCCTCATCTTGTATCATTTGTAACATTAGCATGATCAATCGAGCATAGAGCATAAAGAAGAATTATAACATTCATCTATTGGGAGAGAGAGAAGAGAGCTGTATTTGAAAACACCCATGTACAGAAGTCCTGAATTAATACATGATGCTTTGATTCAGACTTATGGTGTTGTGATATTCTCTGTGTATGCATGTTGAATATTATTCTTAGTGGTGTTTTAATCTTTCTATCATGCATTTGTTGTTTATGCTATGTATGTAGGATTTCTTGTTGAATGTCTGAAATCTGAAGAGAGGGAGAGTAAGGAATGAGTTTCAATTGTTTCTCTGTCTGAGCAAGAGTTTTCCTGCAAGGAGTGCAGTGGAATGTCCGGAAGGAGTGCATTGACAGGTTCAGAGTTCAAATCTCTGAAAGCTCAGGAGAGATACAATTATTCTCATTCTCACAAAACTACAAGTTAAGCACAGGATCCGTGCAAGGTGTGCGCAGGCTGATAAAGACCTCAGAACTTGTATCTAAGGCGGAGTGGTTGAAAGACTGTTGTCACAAGGAGTTGCACAGAGTCAACCAGTTCAAATACTTAGGATTATTTGAATAAGTTCCACAAGGAGTGCGCGCATGAGTTATCCCTAGAGTACTTTAGGATTTCAAGCAAGCTCAGGAGGGATAGAGTCTTTGAAGTTGTCGAAGAAAGGCTCAAGAGGGCTAGTGCCTTGAAGTGTTGGAAGGAGGCATAGAAAAGTTGTTTTGTAGGTGGACAAGTTTTGTGAAGGAATACCTTGTTCATTTCATAGGATTTGTCAAGGAGGAATCGAACAGTCATAATTCTCCATGGAGAATTCACAAAATTCTGAGAGCCGTCAGATTTTATAGAGGAGCAGGGAAGTTAAAGAAAGTATTCTTCAAGTGCAAGCTCAGGAGAAATCGGACCATAGGATCTAAGTCGACAAGAGCCATTGGATCACTCGTGAATTCTCACTTCAGGGATTCGCGAGTTAAAGGATCAAAAACCTTTCACCAAGATTCGCGAGATCGCGAAAGGCGAAGTCCCATCAGGGCGAGAAGTTCTGTTGTGGGACCCGCGTTGACAATGTGTCGAAATTTTACATTTTGACAGTTTAGAGGATAGGAGGTCAAGACTTTTGTCCCAAAATTCCTGAAGTCGCGAGTTTCGATAAGGAGTAACGAGGAGTTCGGGATCTCGACACTTCAGATGTCAGAATACAAAGGAGGCAATGCTTCGGGAAGAGAAGTCATGAAGTGCGAAGCTGGGCAAGAGGGACACGTGGTAGAACCACAAGGTGGGCCCGTGTGATAGACAGTCGAACACGTGTCGCCTAGTGGAAGGAGTCAACACTCCATTGACTTCTCGCGTCTTGGGGATTCGCGAGATAAGAGCACAAGGTTCGACGTTGAAAATCGCGAAGTGGCGAGTAGCGAGAGGTGCTAGTGTTAATCCTAGCCAGTGGTCATGCACAAAGGGCACTGACAAGGGGAGGAGCCATACCCATATCGGCATTTCGGGTATTGCGATATTGGGAAGGAAAAGTTGGGAGTTTCGATTCACGAACTCGCGAGTGATGAGTTGTGACAAGCGCCTTCTAGGTTAGGCTTTGGTCATAGCATTGTGGTTGCACGGAGAAGTGGATCTCGCACCTAGTGATGTTCACACAGGGGAGCTTCCGAAAGAACCTGTGGATTGATAAATTGCGATTCTAGCAGGGAATCGAAAGAGCCGATCCATCTCAAAGGAGACAAAGAACGATCCTGTGAGCAGACTTTGGCCTGAGGGTTGGGGAGGTCTACGTCAAGTGGTATCAGAGCCCAAAAATATTTATTTTCTTTCTGTAGCAGGGAAAGGAGGAATTTCACAGCCATGCCACCGAGAAGAAGAGACAGGCAAACACCCAATCCACCAGAGGAAAGGGAAATGCCAAGAGAAATGGGTAGGCAGGTACCACATCCAGCCATGGAAAGAGAGATGCATGACATACACGCTAGACTCGTGGACATGGAAATAAAACAAAGTCACATAGCCGATGTTGGAGATGTCAGTGAATCTAAAAGTGAAAATGAATATGGACATGAAGGAGAAGAAGTTACAACAGAAGATGCAGCAAATGAACCCCTGATTAGGGATGTTGCAAGAATGGGTGCTAGGGCGAAAATGGACATTCCAGTATATGAGGGAAACCTGGATGTTGAAGAGCTTCTAGACTGGATTAGATCTCTGGACACATATTTTGACTATGAAGATGTCGAGGAAGACAAGAAGGTCAAACATGCTATCACAAGATTGAAAGTACATGCAACATTGTGGTGGGATGAACTATAAGCTGACAGATGCTACAAAGGAAAGAAGAAAATCAAGAGATGGAATAGAATGATTGCGAAGATGAAGGAAAAATTCATACCCAAGGATTATCAAATTACTATGTTTCGAAGGATGCAAAATTTGAGACAGAAGCCGATGTCAGTGAAGGAGTACACTGAAGAGTTCTACAAGCTAAACATCAGGGCAGGTCATCACGAAAGTAATGATGAAAATGTTTCCAGGTATATGAATGGTCTGAGATATGACATTCAGGATGAGATGAGCATGATGATCATTCAAACTGTAGAAGATGCTTATCAAATGGCTCTAAAGGCTGAAGAGAAGTTGAGCCGAAAACAAAGTCAAAGAGGCCGAGGTAGAAATCAGCCCAGAGGCAGAACAGTTGTCCAAGATAGGAATTAGAAGCCTAAGGAAGAGTGGAAGAAACCTCAATCTCAAACTGAGAGAGGTTTAATCTCATAGAAAGCGCAGTATGACGAACAAAGAGGACAGTATGCTGATAACAACACTTCTCCTCGCGCCAGAGGAAGAGGAAGAGGCAGAGGTGGAGTAATAAAATGCTTCACGTGCGGAAAGAATGGACAAAAATCTTATGAATGTCCAGATAAGAAGAAAGAAGGTGGGGAAACTCACATTGCCGAAGCACAAAGGTAGAATGTTGAGGCAAAGGATACTGAAGGCGGAAGATCACTGGTGATGAGGAAGGTTCTCTTAACGCCAGAAAAGGAGGTGGAGAATCCAGTGCAAATGAACAGTCTTTTTCGGACTACTTGCAAGACCAAGGACAGGGTATGTAAGGTCATCGTGGACAGTGGTAGCATAGACAATCTCATTTCTACAAATATGGTAGAAAAGTTGGAGCTAGAGACTATTGAAAATCCAAGTCCATACAGGGTTTCGTGGCTACAAAAAAGACATCAAGAAAATGTCACTAAACAATGTTTAGTTGAATTTAAGACAGGAGGATATAACGATAAGATATTGTGTGATGTCATTCCCATGGATGTTTGTCATCTATTGTTGGGTAGACCATGGCAATATGACAGAAATTTGGCTCATGATGGGAGGAAGAACACATACACCCTAGAGAAGAATGGGGGAACACACATGTTGTTGTCGATTAAGGATAGAGAGGCGAAACCTAAAATAAGAAATGTTGTACTTCTCATGAGTGGGAAGGAACTTCTTATAGAGGTTAAGAAGAAGGAGGAACCACAATTCATTGTGGTTAGGAAGCCTAAATTTGTTTTAACCAGTACAAGGGTAGATGATTTACCAGAAGAGGTTCAGAAACTGTTGGAAGAGTTCATTGATATAGTATTGGACGAACTACCTCGTTCCTTGCCACCGATCAGGAGTATCAGTCATCACATTGATCTCCTACCTGGAGTTGGTTTACCAAACAAAGCAACGTACAGATTGACGCTGCAGGAGAATGAAGAGGTCAAAAGACAAGTCCAGGATTTAATGGACAAAGGATTGGTAAGAGAAAGCTTGAGTCCATGTGTTGTTCCGACAATACTCAGTACAAAGAAAGATGGAGGCTAGAGGATGTGTACAGACTCAAGAGCCATTAACAAGATAACCATCAGGTGAGGATTTCCATTGCCAAGGATGGACGCTTTGATGGACTGCTTGAGTGGGGCAAGATTATTTTAAAAGATTGATTTGAAAAGTGCTTATCATCAAATTTGTATGAGAGAAGGAGATGAATGGAAGACAACCTTCAAGACTAATGAAGGGTTGTATGAATGGCTTGTTATGCTGTTTGGCTTAACAAATGCGCCAAGTACCTTCATGAGATTCATGAATGAAGTCCTGAAGGATTTCATCCGAAAATTTGTCATTGTGTATCTTGATGACATACTGATTTTCAGTAAAAAAGAGGCAGAGCATCTGAAACATTTGACTACAGTGATGAAGATGCTACAGCAAGAGAAGCTGCTGATAAACATGAAGGAATCCTCATTCATGAAGACAGAGCTCATTTATTTGGGTTTTTTTATTTCTGCAGATAAGTTGAAGATGGATCCAGATAAACTGGAGGTGATTAAGAATTGGCCATCACCGAAGAGTATATTTGAGGTTTGAATATTTCATGGATTGACTAATTTCTACAGGAATTTCATTAGGAATTTCAATGGAATTAGTGCACCGATGAAGGACACAGTGAAGAAAAGACATAAATCTTTTCACTAGAAAGAAGAAGCTGAGAAAAGCTTCAATTTGTTGAAAAGGAAAATCACGGAACAACCAATTTTGGTGTTGTCGGATTTCAAAAAGACATTTCAGGTCAAATGTGATGCAAGTGGATTTGCAATAGGGGCAGTCTTGAGCCAACAAGACAGACCGATGGCATACTTCAGTGAGAAGCTGAACAAAGCGAAAATAAAATACTTCACGTATGACAAGGAGTTCTATGCTATCATTCAGGCATTGAAGAAATGGAGACACTATTTGATTCCTAAGGAGTTTGTCTTATACAGTGACAATCATGCTTTGCAATTTGTGACTCAACAGGAGAAGTTGAATCAAAGACATGTTAAATGGGTTGAGTACATGCAGAACTTTACTTTTGTAATTAAGCATATTTCTGGAACTGCTAACAAAGTTGTTGATGCTTTGAGCAGGAAGTGTTTGCTATTGCAGGAGTTCAAAGTCAAAACTTTGGTTTTTAATAACCTCAATGAAATGTACATAGATGATCTAGATTTTAAGGAGGTGTATGAAGCAGCTGAGAATCCAATTCTCAGGGACAGAAGTCAATGGACAGAATACATGATCTAGGAAGGATTATTGTTTAAGGGTAATCAACTTTGTATTCCAAAATGCTCCATGAGAGAGAATTTGATGAAGGAGAAACATAGTGGAGGATTGGCCAGGCATTTCGTTCATGACAAGACGTTCTCAAAGTTAAATGAGTCATATTTTTGGCCAGGAATGAGAGCAGACGTCAAAAGATTTGTGGACAGATGTAGACTTTGTCAGCATTCAAAAGGAAATAGGCAGAATGCAGGCCTATATCAACCATTACCCATACCTAAGAGGCCATGGGATGTAGTAAGCATGGACTTCATATTGGGGCTACCAAGAACACAAAGAGTGTTCGACTCAATATTTGTAGTAGTAGATAGATTTTCTAAAATGGCACATTTTATACCATATCAGAAAAAAAGTGACGCAACTCACATTGCGAATCTGTTTTTCAAAGAAGTCATTCGACTTCACGGCTTACCAAGGAGTATAGTTTCAGATCGAGACACCAAGTTCGTGGGACACTTCTGGAGAACCTTATGGAAAAGTTTGGAATGAACTTTTCATTCAGTTCATCTTATCATCCTCAGACGGATGGACAGAAAAAAATTGTCAACAGAAGTTTGGGAGACTTGTTGAGAAGTTTGGTAACTGAACATCACAGTCAGTGGAACAATATTTTACCACAAGCAGAATTTGCTTATAATGATTCAATCAACAGAAGCACGGGGTAGACTCCATTTCAAATTATTTATGGCATGTAGCCAAGGGGAGTTTCTGAATTGATGGATTCATAACAGAATGCAACTAGGAGTGCTAGTGCAGAGGATTTTGCAGAAGCGATGAAGGAGCTTCATAACCAATTTAGGGAGTGATTGCAAAACTCAAGCCAAGAATATAAGCAAAGAGTAGATCAACACAGGAGAGAAATTCAGTTCGAAGTTGGTGATTTGATCCTTACACACCTGAGAAAGGAAAGGTTCCCAAGGGGGACATATAATAAACTGAAAATGAAGAAAATTGGGTCATGCAAGATCATAAAGAAATTTGGGACAAATGCTTATGAGATTGAATTACCCGATGGGATTAGAATTTCTCCAATGTTCAACATCTCAGATTTGTACCCTTATAAAGCTGAGGAAGCAGGAATAGGTAATGAACAACCAGAGGTTCAGTGGACTAAACAGATGCCAGTTGCAGAGAAACCACAAATGGAAAGCATACTGGACAAAAGAGTTAGTAAGAGGACCAGGCCAAAGGAATATTTTGAATACTTGGTCAAGTGGAAGGGACATCCAGTTGAATATGCCAATTGGGAAAATGAAGCTGAAATCCAAAAGCAGGGACAGACCGTGCAAGATCTCATGAACAGGAGTCCATTAAAATTTTCAAGTGAGGGAGTATGATGCAGGAGCACCGCTAACAACAAGCATGCGCGGAGGTGGAAGATAGTTGGGACAAGCGCCAGCGCATTTCAGCACGTTGCAAAAGTGTTTTGAGATGTTTTGAAATAAATGTGCAGATGTTAATCTAATAGTTAAGAGGAATCACACTTAGATATTGTAAACAAATCTTGAGCGATCCGCTCTCATCTATAGTAGGTGAAGGCATTAATACATAATTAATGTGAGTAGGTAGATTTAAATGCAGATTAGACAGTTTAGAGCGTAGGAGGGAAAACTGAATATAGACACCCTCATCTTGTATCATTTGTAAAATTAGCATGATCAACCGAGCATAGAGCATAGAGAAGAAGAATAGCATTCAGCTATTGGGAGAGAGAGAAGAGAGTTGTATTTGAAAACACCCATGTACAGAAGTTCTGAATTAATACATGAAGCTTTGATTCAGACTTGTGGTGTTGTGATATTCTCTGTGTATGCATGTTGAATATTATGCTTAGTGGTGTTTTACTCTTTCTATCATGCATTTGTTGTTTATGCTATGTATGTATGATTTCTTGTTGAATGTCTGAAATCTGAAGAGAGGGAGAGTAAGAAATGAGTTTCAATTGTTTCTCTGTCTGAGCAAGAGTTTTCCTGCAAGGAGTGCAGTGGAGTGTCCGCAGGGAGTGCGTTGACGGGTTCAGAGTTCAAATCTCTGAAAGCTCATGAGAGATACAATTATTCTCATTGTCAGATAAGTGCAAGTTAAGCACAGGAGCCGTGCAAGGTGTGCGCAGGCTGATAAAGACCTCAGAACTTGTATCTAAGGCAGAGTGGTTGAAAGACTGTTGTCGCAAGGAGTTGCATAGAGTCAACCAGTTCAAATACTTAGGAGTATTTGAAGAAGTGTCTCAAGGAGTGCGTGCAACAGTTATCCCCAGAGTACTTGAGGATTTCAAGAGAGCTCAGGAGGGATAGAGTCTTCGAAGTTGTTGAAGAAAGGCTCAAGAGGGATAATGCCTTGAAGTGTTGGAACGAGGCATAGAAAATTTATTTTGTAGGTGGACAAGTTCTGTGAAGGAATACCTTGTTCATTTCATAAGAGTTTTCAAGGAGGAATCGAACGGTCGAAATTCTCCATGGAGAATTCGCGAAATTTCGAGAGCCGTCAAATCTTCCAGAGGAGCAGGGAAGTTACGGCAAGTATTCTTCAAGTGCAAGCTCAGGAGAAATCAAACCGTAGGATCCAAGTCAACAAGAGCCGTTGGATCACTCATGAATTCTCACTTCAGGGATTCGCGAGTTGAAGGGTCAAAAACCTTGCACCAAGATTCGCAAGATCACGAAAGGTGAAGTCCTGTCAGGGCGAGAAGTTTTGTTGTGGGACCCGCATTGACAATGTGTCGAAATTCGACATTTCGGCAGTTTAGAGGATAGGAGGTCGAGAATTTTGTCCCGAAAGTCTCGAAGTCGCAAGTTGTGATAAGGAGTAACGAGGAGTTCGAGATCTCGACACTTCGGGTGTCGAGATACAAAGGAGGCAGCGCTTCGGGAAGCGAAGTCATGAAGTGCCGAAGCTGGGCAAGAGGGACACATGGTAGAACCACAAGGTGGGTCTGTGTGTTAGACAGTTGAACACGCGTTGCCTAGTGGAAGGATTCAACACTCCATTGACTTCTTGCGTCTCGAGGATTCGCGAGATAAGAGCACGAGGCTCGACATTGAAACTCACAAAGTGGCGAGTAGCGAGAGGTGCTAGTGTTAAGCCTAGTTGGTAGTCACATGCGGAGGGAACTGACAAGGGGAGGAGCCATAACCATATCGACATTTCGGGTATTGCGATATTGGGAGGGAAAAGTTTGGAGTTTCAACTCACGAACTCGCGAGTGGCGAGTTGTGACAAGCACCTTCTAGGTTAGGCCTTGGTCATAGTGCTGTGGTCGCATGAAGAAGTGGAGCTCGCACCTAGTGCTATTCACACAGGGGAGCTTCCGAAAGGAACTGTGGATCAATAAATTGTGATTCTATCAGGGAATTGAAAGAGTTGATCCAACTCAAAGGAGACAAAGAACGATCTTGTGAGAAGACTTCGGCTCGAGGGTTGGGGAGGTCTGCATCAGAAATATAGAGTGACAAACTTGCTACAGTGGTGGCATATTATCTTTTAGTGGAGATGTGAAGACTAGTCAAATTCACAAGAATATTATTACAATGGGGATCTAAATTCCTTTTTAACATAAATAAAATAAAAAACCCTAACCCCGAAAGATAAAAAGAAAACAGTTTTGTAGACCTCGTTTTGGCTAGTTTGGTGAATAAACTTATCGTGGGTGTAAAATTGGCATACAATCTATGTTTGGGGCACATGATAGATCGTCGTAAAGGTATAACTGAGGGGATTCATTTTGGGGCTCAATCGAAGCCTTAGGATATCTTTGAGGTGCTCAATCCTGAAAAAATGTCATTTAGGACCTCAAAATGTCCCCGAAAGTTTAGGAACTAAAAACCTACTAAAACCTGTAAGTTGCTAGAATATTTTCATGTTCTAATTGGAATAGGTGGGTGGCCACCAATATCCACCTAGATCAATCCTTCGTCCTTAGGAAGCAATGGTATCCATTGTGTTGAGTGCCCAGGGGAGAGGGGAAAGGGATTGCTAAATCTGAATCTTGGTGAGTTGCTTGCCTTACATGAGACGTTGTGTTGCTTGGTTTGTGGAGTATTGTCACAAACCTGTTGTTGGTGGGGTTGAATTTGTTCAACCAATTGAGATAAATGATATGTAACACCCAAATTTTAACGCTTATGAACTAGAATGTATTATATAATTGTGACTTAGACTGGTGAGCTAGTAAAGTTGAAAAGTGGCAAGAGTGCCTAGGAAAATGTAATACTTCATATACATTAATAAAATACATCGTTGGATGCAAGACAGAAAAGGAAAAAAGATATAGGGGGCTATGATTCCATAAGAGGGGGCTTCAAGGTCTAAGTCTTTTATTATGTATTTATTTGCCCATAATTGATTTCATTGAGAAAATGGGTTACATGAGCTTCTTGGGGGTGGCCATGTGATTCTTAATTTCCAAGAAATTATATAAACCCATCTTTGGTTTGTTTGGGGGTTCACTTGTTCTTATTCATTCATTGTTACACCCTTCTCACTCTATCATTTTTTGAGCCTCATTCTTGCTAATTCCTGTGTTCTTAGTACGAGCATAAAAACAAATGGATGGATGGAGGAGAGACATTTCTAGATGGTTGTAATAGATTATTGATCATTCTAGGAGGGAATCGATGCATGTGTGCATGATATTGATGGAATTTTGGAAAGAACTATCCATGGTTGAGAATCCTTGGATTTTGTAGAAGGGATATTTCCTGACCATCAACAATGGAGCCCTGGAGAGAAATGGAACATTCTGAGGGACTGCATGGTCGAGAAAGGTGTTCATTTCTTTGGGTTGCATAGGATGAAGGGGGAAGAGAGATGGAAATTCGGATTTGTTTTTTGGTTGGAAAACCTGAGATCTAATTATCCAACTGTTGTGTGTTTTAGATTTTTCCTAGGACCTGTCCTTGTGGATTCATAGCCCTGGCTTGGGGGTAACCTGCTATTGAGAGTAAAGGAACAAAAAAGTCTATGGTTGGGAGGAATATCCTTGGTCTACAGTCAGTTGGTGAATCTTTACTTGAAAATATAAGTGTGCTCTGTCATGTGTTTTTTGTATAATGTATATTCCATTGGGTATTTAATTTTCTCTGAGATATGTATTTATAAGATGCATGTTTGTTGGTTATTTTTTGCATGGAACATTGTTTATTTATTTTATGTTGTAGCATGTATCTTGATTAATGCATGTGGGTATTTCATGATTGATTTTAGATTAAATGTTATTAGAATTCGAGATCAGTTCAGAAACGAGTTTTTGGAGTAGCGTGGTTAGCATGTGGGTGGTTGGGTATGTTACAGATTAGTGTGGCCAGCCTATGGGTGGTTGGGTATGTTATAGATTAGTATTAGATCTTTTGGTTGAAACACTAGACTAGTATGGACTAGAACGAGTTCGAATTTGAGAAATTTGTTGTCACATATTTCAAACTGTGTGAATTTGGATAAAAATGGAAATACTAGAGAGAAATATCCCCAAATTCATGGGAAAATTCAAGTTGAAATAATTCAATATTTTCTGAGATATTTAATGGGTTCGATCTGCAGAGTTGCAGAGATGAGTTCAAATTGGAAGGCTAAAAGTTCCTATTTTTTTAAATGGTTGTTGTAGCATGAGGTGTAGAGGAATCCAATATAAACCTAAATATCATGAGAGGTAGTGTATTAGGTTGCACAGGTTTGGAGCACACAACATTAGGACCTTTGGAAAGGTCAAAGGAAAGATCAGGGGAGATAGCATTGTAGGAATCATGTAGAAACCAGAGCATCGTGTAGACATAGATCCTTGTAAAGGATCTTGGACTCGTGACCATTCCCTTTCAAATTTTGGGAGTGATCACAATCGTTGTGTTATCACTCCATAAATTTTGTGATATTCATGAGCATTTCTCTCAACATGAAGTCTCTTGGCTTATTGACTTCCTCAATGATTTTTCCCCTTCATCCATTTTTTCCCAATCCTTAATTCATCATATTGTTGCACCATTCATTCCATTACACCATCCACCTCATCATTCTCCCACCAATATTCCCTAAATAAAACAAAGTTAGATAACCTAGGATAGATAATTAAATAAAATATTAATTAGTTTATTGACCTTGTTTTGATTTCTTAAATCAAAATTTCTTATTTTGATTTCTCCTCATTGACCTTGTTCTATCCCTTGATTGTTTCAGACCTGGTTCACTCCTCTTTTGATTGGTTTCGTGAGCTGATTGGCTCCTTACCCAATCATACTCAGCTTAATTGTCGAAATTGGATTCCAATTTTTTGAATTTTTGACATTTTTGGGAGTTTTAAACCCTGGTGCCCCTGTCCTTGTGTTAACAGAGCGACAATGCTCCCCCATAGCATTGCACAGAGCGATATAACACTCCTTTCCTTTGGCAACAGAGCGCCAGCCCTCTTTGGCTAAAAAAAACCTTCTAGAATTGTTTTTTCTGGGTTTTGCCTCTGTGTCTCTTCTGCTGAGTAACCTTGTTAGTCAGTGTTTCTTCCCTTTCAACCTTGACATCTGTCTTCTTGAAGAACAAACACCTTAATAGTTGGATTTTGTAGCCTTCTTCACTATTGTTATTGAATTTTTCTGTTGATTGGAGTCTGAGACCCATGCATTGTCTTTCTCTCTGTTCAACTGAGTAAAAACCCTGGTGAAGGTCATCAAAGGCCTGCATACCCCTTCATCTTAATTTCAGTCAAGATCATTGTTCTTCAACTTTTCCTTTTGGGTGTGAAATTTGTTTTCTCTTGGATTGTTTCTTTTCTTTCTCTTTTCGTTTTGATTGCAATGAAAGGGTGTATTGTTTGTATGACTTTTGCTTGTGCTAGTTTGATTTTCATTCATACAAAGGATTATATCCTTTACTTGGTCGCTTCTACTTCCACCATTGCGATGGTGTTAGTCCAAGAGGATCCCAATGGCGGAGAACATGTGATTTATTGTCTGAGCAAGAGTTTATCTGGACCCTAAATCAGATATTCGCATGTTGAGAAACTGGCTATGGCAGTCGTCATTGCTGTCCAAAGATTCCACCACTACATCTTATTACGCACCACCACGGTGATCGCAGACTCCAACCCCATGTACCACGTCTTGACGTGTCAAGTACTTGGGGGAAAATATTCGAAATGGATCGTTATTATTCAAGAATTCGATCTCGAGTTTACGAGGGCTAAAGCCAAAAAATCCCTGGTGTTTGCCGAGCTCATCTGTGCTCCCCCTTGTGCCGATGAAAACATTGAACCTAGAGATTCTCTCCTCGATGAATCTCTCTTCCTCATCAGCACCTATGACCCTTGGTACGGATACATTCTCCTCTACCTTCAAACCCAACATTTTCAGCCCAACATCTCTCACGAAGAGCGTCCACGCATCCGTCACCACTTTCGTCGTTATCTCATCCTCGGCGACACTTTTTATCATCGTGGTATTGACACCATCCTTTGGCGATGTCTGATTCATGAAGAGGCTGAACGCATTCTGAACGATTGTCACCTTGGCGCCTGTGGCGGTCACCTTTCTGGGATGGCCACAGCCCAAAAAATACTACGTGCCGACTATTTTTGGCCCTCGATTTTCAAAGATTACATCGAGGCCGTCAAAAAATGCCCACCCTGCCAAATCTTCAACAAGAAGGCACACACCCACCCTACTGCACTGTACCCCATTATTTCCATCGACCCCTTTGCCAAGTGGGGTATCGATTTCATGCAGTGTAATCCTACCTCAGCCGGGGGGCACGGTTACATCATCGTCGTCGTCGACTACTTCACCAAATGTGTTGAGGCTATGCCTACCTTCCTGAATGATGGTCATACTGCAGCTCTATTCCTCTTTATCCACATCATAACTCATTTCAGTGTACCATGTGCCATTGTCACCGACCATGGTGCACACTTCAAAAACTAGATGATGAGCGAGTTACATGTCAAATTGGGTTTTCGCCATGAAAACTCATCCCCCTACTACCCTCAGGTGAACGGGCAAGTTGAGGCTATCAAGAAAGTCCTAAAAACCATGATCCAATGCATGGTAGGGGAAAACAAGACATCGTGCCATTTACAATTGTTCTCCGCTCTTTGGGCCTATCGCACTTCTGTGAAAACCTCAACTGGATTCACTCCTTTCCAGTTAGTCTATGGCATTGAAGCCGTCTTACCAATCGAGTGTGAGATTCCATCACTAAAACTGAAAGTAGAACTCCTGCCCCATACTTCTGCTGAAGAAGAACGATTCTTGTATCTATCCAAATTGGACGAAACACATCGCGATGTTTCTCTCGTTAATGAGGCACATCATAAATGAATTAAGAGTCAATATGACAAATCCGTCCACCCTCAGACCTTCGCAGAAGGAGACTTAGTCCTCGTTTATTACCAAGCACACGATAAATTGGGAACATGAAAGTTAGAACCTATGTGGCACGGTCCTTACATCGTGAAATGTGTCCTACATAGAGGTGCCTACGAACTAGTTGATCATGATGGAATTTCCCTGGGAGAGCCCCGTAACGGGCTTTACCTTAAAAAGTACTATGCCTAGATCACCTAGCATCTGTACTTTGTACATTATTGTATTTTAGTTTGGTGTCCTTTTTCTTTCGCGTGCTTGAGTCTTTACTATTGCCACTCATGACTGTGCATGTGTTTCATGCGCAGATGACGTCTTCCTTTCCTATCTTGTTTGGGTTCGCGAATGGCACTAGCCGACATACCCGAAACATTGCTTCGGCAGCATGGGTTATTTATCAGTTTGACGAGGTGGTGAGTTCAGGAGACATCTGTTTAGGACCAGCAACCAACAATATGGCAGAATATCATGCTGTCATTGGACTATTGACCCAAGCCACCTCTCTAGGTATTTCTCGGATCATTATTTACTTAGACTCCCAACTCGTGGTCTATCAACTCAACCGTATCTACACTATCTGTAGTCCTATCCTGCTACGTATCCACTTACAAGTTTGTCGTCTTGAACGAATGTTCGATTACATTGAATATAGACACATTCCGAGAGAACTTAATAGCATTTCAGATTCGTTAGCCAATTATATCATGGATCAGTATCTTGCCCACATATAAGATTCAAGGAAAGAAAAAAATTGTACATTACTTGTAAATTAAAACACATCACAGACATCATCATGTACAAATCATTGGCATCATAAAAACTCAAAACTGTATATATATATATATATGGCATGACTGAAATGTTTGCTTTACATCAAAAAGTGTGTAGAAGAGCAAAATATTGGGCCTTTCCACCCATACAACGTCGCCTGACAAGGCATACAAAACATGATCACCAGAGAGACTCTAATCTCCCTGCACTACGTTGTGTTGTGAGTAACACACTACTGTGCGCACTACGTGCCTCAACAAAGAATTGATATTCTTCGGTACTCCTATAGTGTGTCGCTGCAGATGTAAAGGCACTTCCCCCCTCCGCAGAGGAGGGATGCCCATCATAAGGCCTTGGAGGTTTCTTTCAACCTCTCGGAGACCCATCACTGGTACTACCGGATCCGCTGCAACTGGGAATCCTCCATGATGTCCTGGTACCGGTATATCGGCAGGGCGCACTGCTCCCTTGTCTGCATGTTGGAAACAATACATCTGTTAAAACTCTTTTACATACCCCAAAAAAATACATATACATCAAAAACTTAAAAACAAAAACTAGGCAAGGTATGACTCAGTCTCTTACCTAACTCATCACAGTCTTCCTCCACGGGCAAAATCAAGTCCATGCTCCCGCGGAAATCTACATCGGCATAAGGGAAGTCCTCTATCCAAAGGTACTAATGTCTCAGTCAGGCAAAGAAATCGCCAGTGAAATGGAACTCTGACTCCGAAACTAGCCTTGGAGACAGACTAGTCCACCTCTCCATCCTAGGTTCATCCACTGGTTGTACCGCCAGTGCTATCTGAGGCTACATCTGAGGGATGCGCTCTAGAAAAAATGAGACCAAAAATGAACCATAGCCAAACTACTTCTGACCAGTCCTGCATCATGAGAGTTGTTCCTTCACATTTCGAAGGAACGCTACACTCTAGTTGAACAGTGTTGGTTCCAAACACTGAACACCGTAAGCCACCTGCGACCTTGATGCCAAATGAGGGCTAGTTCTTCCTGTCACGCTGGTGATAGCAAATATTATAGACCAGAGGGGCAAATCTCGAATATCCTTGATAGGGATCCTGCCCCCTACCAACCTTGCTCCTAGGACGCAGTGGCGTGCCAGATACACGTCCACTTGTTCAGGTAGCACCCTCGGTCTAGTGAAAGATATGGGGACCCCTCTTTTTGAGAGGCCGGTCAAAAAGTACACGTCTTCTAACTCAATGGTTAAAATTTGTGTGCCAATTCGGAGCCCTTGTTCTGCAACGTCCCAGAGGCCAATCATATACTCGAGCAATAAAAGCTCTCTCTTCATTTTTTGTAACTTGAAGAACTTGAGCAAGCCACAAGCTCGCAAAGAGGCCCGCGTACGAGGACTCCATAAAGCGGCTAAGTCATCCATCTCATGTTCCCTCTCTTTCCATTCAATCATGATTGTCGAAGTTACCTACAAAACAAAAAATCAAGAAATTCGTTATTTCCACGTTTTGGCAATTTCGGCGATTTTCAAAAGCAATTTAAAACATGAAATAAGATGCCCACATCATCTAAAAGAAACCACTCACCCTTTTTAACCACCACTCCCTCTCCCAAACATTTAATATTTATCAAACAATGATAAAAACATTTTAAAAATTCAAAACGACTTTGGGGGCTGCGTGGGTATTTGGGAAGATTTTTTATGAGTTATTTTACTAAAAACGACCTATCTAATTGACCACAAGTTTGTTGACATCTTAACCATCCTTCTTTAAAGCATTTTTTGTAAAAGAATTCTCCTTTTCCATTAATTTTTAAAAGAGGCCGATTTGGTTCTAATTGGGGCGACTTAGGGCTTCGTGTTTTAAAATAAATAATGCTATGAAAATAGATGTAAAACCATGCAATTGAAAGAGCAAGAGATGGACACCTACCTGGTCCAAACGGCAAGAAAAACGGTGAACCGTAGCTCCGGCAGCGAGAAAAACAAGATCTTCTTCAAAATGAGATTCTCCACTACTCCAAAAATCCTTGCAAAATGAAATGGTAAATGAATTTTCAAATCAATTGTTATTTATAAATTTTCATTTTTTATAAGGTATGGTCATTTTTTGGGTTTATCTAATGATGTAATGGCTTTACTAAACCCTGGTTTGTAGTTCTGGCATCACAGGTTTCCTGGCAGTCCTGATGGATTATTCACCTTGTCGCACTTATGAGCATAGTCTTAGTTCATTCTCGAGCTCGACAATATGAGAATGTAACCGGGTAAACTTTTATCTCTTTTTCAGACCCGCACAGATACGAACACACGAAAAAGGAACCCCCCTGGAGTCTCCTTTAAACCCTTTTCAGACTCTCTAAATATGAAAAGATTGTCGAGTGACCTTGCTTCCTTTCACACTCGTTAAA
>JZKD02S0160350.1:325614-335788 GCA_000966675.3 Picea glauca
TCCTTTAAACCCTTTTCAGACTCTCTAAATATGAAAAGATTGTCGAGTGACCTTGCTTCCTTTCACACTCGTTAAAAGGTCAGAAAGGGCATCTTTCGAGTGATAGTTTAACCCTGTTTCAGTCTCGTTGGAATACTGTACGAAAAAGGAACTGAGAGAGTTCTCTTTTAAGCGTTTTTCCAAACTCTATAATCCCAAAAAACCTTCGAGTTTTCTGTCTTTGGACTAGTTAAAGCACACATCGGCAGGCCCATATGGGACCGATGCCTTACTTCTTCTGGTTCGTTAAACAAAGGAAGAGGAACTTATCGAAGGTGAGTTATATAGAGCATGTGTTATCCTCAGCTCATTAAATCAAAAAGAGGTACTCATCTATCTGGATGGGGGAAAAATTGAAAGGAGCAAGCCAAGCAGTCTCTTGAGAACATCATCCAACACTTCTTAGAGTCGCCCTTGAAGATGGCACTTTGTCATTTGCACATTTCATAATCTGTCAAACCTCTGCACTGAGCCAATCCTTTGAGTTCCTTTCACTCCTTTGGGTCACCCGACGCAAGTCATCACATCCATTACATAAGTATTGGTCCACGTCACGTTTTTTTGTTGTGCCTCAGTGTTCAAGGGAAGTATCTGCCTCGAGAGTCAGCCATCCCAAATATCTTGTCTCAAAACCCGTGTCAGTCCATGTTCTTTTGACCTACCAATTACATCTTTATATGAATTTCGCGTCGTTGATGGGGGATAAATCAAGGCCCTCCCTCGATGAGTCTATTCCTGTCAACTTCAACACATTATCCGGGAATTAGACTTAGAAACTACTTAGTACTTTGGAACCTGCATGCCTCAATGGTAGGCCTCCTCACATTCGACAGTAGGTTTAAAATTACTCAACTGCATAAAGTGTCGCATGTTCCTCTTAATTGTCGTAAGTGTCGCATCCTCCTTACAACTTTCGCAAGTGTCGCAAGTTGGTCGTAAGTGTCGCAAATGATGTTCGAGCATACTGCCATGCTGATGACACTAGTGGAGACACTTAGAACACCTCATTTGCTTGATTTGAAGAAGGAGAACTATTTTACTGAAGTCAAATAACTCTTAACACCTGAAGAGAGCTCTGAAACTAAGGTTTTGAGGGGGAGCGCTCCCCTATATCAAATCTAGGAGCGATGGCGCTCCCCTACAAGGCTTCAGGGAGCGTTATAACACTCCCCTGCCCCCTCTAAAGGAGTGTTGCTCATCTTGAGAGCGTTGGCGCTCCCCTTAAGCTTCTCAGGGAGTTTTCTAGCGCTCTGATGCCCCTTTTGAAGGAGCGCTTCCTTATCTGGGGTAGTTGTTGGCTCGTTGAGGAGAATAAGGAGAGTATCTTTCGATATTAGAAGGCAGTTGCATTCAAATTCTTGGTTTCATCAAGAGATCCCTGATCTAAGGAGGAGGTTCCTCAACTTGTTCTAAAGATAACTCAAGAGGTTAAGCTCCTCTCAACCTATATAAGCAAGCTCTATGATGGTGGGAAGGGGGAAGAATTGCTAGCATGAAACCTATGATCTCATAGGAAACACACAATCAGCCAAAGGAGAGTGATCAGTGAAGCTGTTCTTATCCAGGTTGTGGATCTTTCAAGCAAGGGTTAGACGAAGGGGACTTGACGAAGCTGTCGAATTCGCATCTACGATTGTAAGTATTGTTGTCGTTATTCTCATTAATATGACACGCTTGGCCTGTTTCTTTCTAGTTTGTGTTTGATGTTACATGAACTTATCATTGATAGATATATCTGTTTTCGAGCTAATATCAATAGAGTAGGAAACGGTCGTATCTTGTTTGTCTGCAGAACTCAGCAAGGAGAAAAGGATCGGAGCGCAACTCGGAGTGTGCAGGGACAAACGTCGATAAAGAGGTACTTTTGTTATCCTTCCTTCTCATGTATTAGTTTAGATAGATTTGAAAGGAAATCAGTGTCCACGTTAAGAATTTTCTGTCTTAGAGTTAAGGTCAAGCTCTTTGAGGTCATCTACCTGTCCGCAGGGAGATTTTCCTACAACAATGAGGTGTAGAGGAATCCAATATAAACCTAAATATCATGAGAGGTAGTGCATTAGGTTGCACAGGTTTGGAGCACACAACATTAGGACCTTTGGAAAGGTCGAAGGAAAGATCGGGGGAGATAGCATTGCAGGAATCATATAGAAGCCAAAGCATCGTGCATACATAGATCCTTGTAAAGGATCTTGGACTCGTGACCATTCCCTTTCGAATTTTGGGAGTGATCACAATCATTGTGTTATCACTCCATAAATTTCGTGATATTCATGAGCATTTCTCTCAACACGAAGTCTCTTGGCTTATTGACTTCCTCAATGATTTTTCCCCTTCATCCATTTTTTCCCAATCCTTAATTCATCATATTGTTTCACCATTCATTCCATTACAACATCCACCTCATCATTCTCCCGCCAATATTCCCTAAATAAAACAAAGTTAGATAACCTAGGATAGATAATTAAATAAAATATTAATTAGTTTAATAACTAATTAAATTAATAATTTATATAATTAGTAATTAGTTTAGTGTGATTAGGTTAGAAATTAGGTTAGTGTAATAATAATAAATTTAATAATAAAGTAAAATAATTAATAAATAAAACAAAAAACAAAACATTATAAAATTTAAAAATTAAAAACAAAACAAAAAACAAAACATTATAAATATTTAAAAACTAAAATAAAACAAAAAACAATAAAATAAAAGTAAAGTAAAACAACAAATAAAACGAAAAAACTCTATATCCTAATTCTACTAACCTCCCCTCTCGTACTTCATACATCCCATTGTTATCAGATTAATCGGTAAGCACGGACACAAACAACTCTCCCTAGTTTCACCCCGAAACTAGATCAAAAAAATACATAATATAAAACTTTCCCTAAGTTTTAATTACCAAGCATACTAGCTAACAAGAGATAAATGACATACCTTTGAAATGTCGTTTTTCCTCGCTAGTGTCATCCTTTCTCCATTCCAAGGATTATGGGTTGTTGAACCTATAAAAATATACAAGACAACAAAGTGAAAGCAACAACGTATACTCAACAAAACCTATGTATGTGATCAAGGAGTCATACAATAAAATAAGACCAATTTTATGGGAAAGAAAAATATCACTGTATTAAAGAATGTGGAAGAAAGATACAACCATATTCATTGATGTTGTCAGGTTCCTTCCAATAGTTCCTTTCTTCCCACACACACTTCTACTCCACGGATTCTGAGATCAACAATCTATCTTGACAAAGAAAATCACAAAGGCAACATACAAGCTCTAAAAATTGCAAGCTACAAAACTCAAGAACTTTCCAACTCCAAAAGCTAGCCAACTTTCCTTAGCTAACTTTCCCCATGAGAACTCCTCTCCTTTTATAGGATGAAAGGGATAGGTTTAGGAGGCTAGGATGATCCCAAGATATCATGGATGCGACTTAGATCCAAACCGATCGGAGGCCACGTCACCCTCGAAGCTTCTATTCTAGAACTTTCGAGAAATTCCTCTTTTTCCTTCACACAAAAATTGTCGCACCCTTAACACTGAGAAAAATATGATGACTTCATAGGCCACTGTGGTGAAACCTGTGATGATTCTATCTCATCTCACCCTCAACACTAAGCAAGGTGTGACAATCCCTTTTTCTAAGGTTTTTGACAAAGGAAAAGTATAATTTCATCTCTCTGGGAAAATGTATCTTCATTCTTCTTCAAGGATTCAGGCCATTGATCCTTCTCAATAAAAAGGATAGGTTTACATCATTAATTTTCATAGGTGTGATGAAAATAATGTGTAACAGTGAGCCCCCAAAATTATAAAGTTAGAACAAAGTTATAACTTAAATAATTTGTCAAGTGTGTTTAGGGAACAAGGAACACGTCTGTCAGAAACCTGCAACCAAACAAGGAAATACAATACAATAACATATCCTCACTAAGGTAGGAATTCCCATACTCATAATACAAATGAATCAAATCATAAATGCCAACATGCAAAGATCCATGTCAAGTAATACAGGTCATGGCCACCAAACATACACTATGGATCCATGCCATTATGATTCAAATCTGAACATAGCCACCAAAAATACATTGTGGATCTATGTGTTAAAGACTCAAATTTGAACATAGATACAAGACATACACTGTGGATATATGCAACAGTACAATCTAAATATACTCCAACGCAACCTGAATCTGTCAGAAAATATCCAGGGTCTTCATCTCCATCACTCTATAGTATGAATCTAACCATGCAAATACATGGGCTGAAGTCGAACATGGTAGAAACCACTTGATTTCCGGTCATTAATGAATATTGTTAACATATGTGAGGGTAATCACCGTTAATGTCAATGACTCCCAAGGTATACTAGTACAATCCAAAATGTGTGAATTTTTTAGATGAAGTCGAGCACTTGACGCAATCTCACGATCATGGGTCAATAATGAAAACCCATTGTCTAAAGTGAGGAAACCTTCCATTGAGGCATGAAAGTTCCAAGGTACCAATTAGTTTCTAGTTCTAATTCCTAGATAATGATTTTAAGTCGATAGGAAAAGACTCATCATAGGAGGGCCTTAATGTATCCCCCATCAATGACACAAAACAGGTAACAAGATTTGAAGTAGATCAGAGTAGAAAGTGATTTATGGATGACTCAGGTTTGGCTGACACAATAGAAGGCTCAAGGACTGCAAAAATGGCCAACGCAATAGAATTCTTTCTAGGTGGAAATTCTCTTTGAACATACTGACGACACGAAAACTGTCTTGGAAACACATACTCAATAACAGGGATCATAGACTAATTTTTAATCTTGTAAAGGAGTATGATCAAGAGACAAGCGTATTTTCCAACCTAGACACAAAGTGAGTGAAAGCATGTCATGTTCAAAAGCAACTCTTTCGTAGAATACAGGTTTAGATACATTTCTTTCCAAATTTTACCCCCACCATGTTTGGTGAGTACCTCTTTATTTTTACAAAATATTGAGGAGGATAACATATGCTTGAACTATAAGTTCATCCTTCAGATGATTCCTTCGAAGTATTTTTAACGAACCCTAGGAAGGAGTGGTTCATTCCCATATGGGCCTTTTGATTTTTGTTTTATGAGTCCAAAGAAAGAAAACTCAGGGGTTTTTCATGTTTATAAAGTCTAAAAAACACTTAAAGAAAACTCCAAAATGTCCTTTTTCGTAATTTAGTCTAACGAGACCGAAAATGCGATAATATACTGCTCATCATAAATTTTCCTCAAACAATTTTACGAGCATGAAAAGGACAAGGTCTCTCGACTATCTTTTCATGTTTAGGGAGCTTGAAAAAAAGATTAAATGATACTCCAAGGGGTCCCTTTTTCGTATAACCTTTACAAGTATGAAAAAGTGATAAAATTTTACCCAGTTACATTCTCAGGTATTTACGAGCATGAGAAAGAACAAAGACTAAGCTTAGGATTGCTTTCATTTTTATGCAAGCTTAAAGAAAAACAAAACTATGCTTCGGATAGATTTTATTTTTACACAAGATTAAAGTTAGCCCAAACTATGCTTGGACCTGGTTTTATTTTTACACAAGATTTAACCAGAGGAAACTATGCTTGAGATAGGTGGTTTCATTTATACACAATCTTGAACCAGATAAAACCATGCTTGCGACTCCGCAATGCATTATCTAGGGATGGTTGGTACTTTGTCCCCAAATTAAGAAGCTAGCAAATTAACTTCAGCATGAAGTCCAGAGGCTGTAAGAAAATTCTCCCCAAGATTTGTTTTGTCCAACTTCAAAGGTGAATGAAATAAATATTCAAATACTAGATGAAGGACTTGACTCAAACATAGAGGGGAAAAACTATTTCATTTTTTTACGATATTGACACAGGAATAGGAACTATGCTCGAGAATCTAGGTTCAATCCCTAGAACTTTGTTTCATTTTTCAATGAGCTTGACACATAAACAAGAACTATGTTCCTAATCTTTGTTTCATTTTTTAACGAGTTTTATACAAATATGAAAAAATATCCTCACAGTTGGTTTCATTTTTTAAACGAGCTTGAAATCGAAAAACCATGCTCAAAGCTGGTTTCATTTTTTAATGAGCTTGAAATCAAAAAACCATGCTCAAAGATGGTTTCATTTTTTAATGAGCTTGAAATCAAAAAACCATGCTCAAAGCTGGTTTCATTTTTTAATGAGCTTGAAATTAGGAAACCATGCTCAAAACTCTCTTTTTGATCATGGATTCCAAGGAGACGATTCTCTGGAAGGAAACCATGTCATGGGACAAAACTCGGTCATGGCTTCAAAGACAGCTTCACTCGATGGAAGAAACACACTCTAGAAGGAAGACATGTTGAGGGTTGTGATAGGGATAAGGAGGTTAGGCTACAATATCCCTATCAAAGAGATCACCATGTCAACTACCGTATCTAAGTCATAATAAGTTGAGCATATAGTGAGAGGCTCATCTGCATCAACAACAGAAATCATGGGATACAATGCCACATAATTGACTTGTGGTGGGGGAGATACCATCTGTAGGTAAGAACTATTCAGGGAGGTCATTGAGTTGACAATCAAGTCAGGACCAACAAAACAAAATTGATCAATATTCACCACTCTTGCATCATGAGGGAAAGATATCACATGAAAAAGAGTGGACATGATAGCTTTCATGGAGTAGATGTAATCTCTCCCAAGGAGTAAATCAAAATCCAAGGGGTCTTGGACTGCCATGATGTCAATAAAGACAATTTTCCCTCCCAAATTTATGTGAAAATAAGGGTCCCTAAAGGTTGATTGGTTCCTCTGTTAAAATCTAACATATTCTTCATAACTAGCACAAGATGAGGATAACCCAAGGCTTGCCAAGAAATCAAGGACAAAATACTAATAGACGAACCTTCTTCTATCATCATCTGAGGAACGTCTCGACCACAAACCTGTACTGTAATATTGAAAGGAATGTGAGAGGGGAGACGAGGTCCAGTTAGTGCACCCCAATAAAAAAGGATGGCCTCATTACTTGGAGGGGGTTCCATGGGAGAAGGAGGAATTCCCCCTAGCACAGTAGATTTTGTATTAATGAGAAAAACATGGGCAGTATCGGGTTTACTCTCTAGTAGGAGATTAGGATCGACCGATGACGAGATCATATCAACCACTTGGGTTGCATTCTCCAAGGGGAGAATGGGGTCAACGGGTGGAAACAGATCGACTTCTTGGGTTTCACTCTCTAACGAGAGAATGGGATTGACTGAGGATGGGATCAGATTGACCACTTTTTCAATAGGCTCAACTAAGTATGTGACCATATTGACTACATGATCAATTAGACTAACCGATGAAGGGACTAGATTGATCATTCCATCAAAAATAGGTGGGTTGAGAGTAAGGCTACGGTAAGAAGCCAAAATTTGAGGCTGGGAAACAGTCATGTCTTCCAGTAATTTCAAGGCTTCATCCATATGATGGAAAATGTGTGTTTGATGACTCCCTCCACATAACATACATGGGAACTTGATTCTACTTTTATTATTCCCATCGGTATCTTGACTAGTTGACGGGAGTTCGTCAGCATGTTGTTCAGATGTTGATGACATGGGCTGACAAGGGCATGTGGACCATGCTTCTATAACCTTAGATAGACCAATGAAATCCTTAAGAAGATGGCTACCCTTACAAAGCCTTCAAGGGTACTTGGGCTTACGGGTTGTTTGGGTGATCTTGGCATCATCAACACTCCCAGCATAATTATCAGTAACTGGTGGTTTTCCAATATGTCCAACGGTGGTTGGAGGTTTAGACCCTTGCTTATTTTTCTTCTTCTCATTCTTCCTTTTCTTCTTCTTCTTATCCACCTGGTTACTAGCTTTCGAGCTTTCACTCGAAGAAGAAGATGAAACAAAAGAAGACCTTGCAAGTGGAGAAGGTGAAGGAGATCTAATTGGTGAAGAAGGTGAAGGATCAAAATCAGGTTGATGTTATTGGGGGGAAGTGCTTACAAATGAAGCACTATCTTCATTCAGAATTACCTGAGTGGAAAAAAACCATACTGGTAATCCAATTGTGAGACCCGGAAGGCTCCAAGTAGGGAGAAGGTATTTATTTTTGAAGTACAAAAGATACGAATCACATTTCCTCAATTTTTGAATGAACACAATTCCAAATAACCATAAGCCACAAAATTTTCCAATTGTCTCTTTTAAAAATATTTTGAATGCAATAATTTTCTTGTGAAGGATCGCTAAAAATAAGAATGACTTCAATTATTTCTTTCTCAAATCATATCAGAGAAGTAATGAACAAAATAAAGCGTAACCCAAGAAAATTAACACAATCTCAACACAATCCCCAAATCAAACCTATAATGTAGACAAAAATGAAATGATTGGAAAGCCTTTTGTCAAATACAAAACAAAAATGTATCTCAATCAACAAACAATCTGGAAAGTAAAAACAATCCAAAACTTCAAATAAATAAAGTAATGTTTTCCAAACAAGCACTCAGGACCGAGATCTAGAGATTATACCTTTGAGACAAGAATCAAAAGAAAAACTTGTAAAATTTACAAAGAAAAACTTTCAATTACTGAAAATAAATCAAATGCAAGATTCAAGCTTATAAATCAATCAACAACT
The DNA here is from genome assembly GCA_000966675.3 of Picea glauca. Classification (NCBI taxonomy): domain Eukaryota; kingdom Viridiplantae; phylum Streptophyta; class Pinopsida; order Pinales; family Pinaceae; genus Picea; species Picea glauca. The sequence goes on from JZKD02S0160350.1 coordinate 334,302, forward strand.
GATATCAGAAGTTCATCCTAGGCAATTGAGGAAAAACTGGGTGAAAAAAGAAAAATTGACTATCTCCAACAATTCCTACAGGAATAGTCGCAGGTTGCAGTGGAGCACAGTGCGATGATCTAGGGTTTTCACATGATGCCAATAGAGTATGGTACGATAGAGTGGCACTGGTCTGCACCAATAGAGTACAACGACAAAGCATCTTCACAACCTGTCTATATAGTACAATGTGACGATCTTTGTAGCTAAAGGAAAATGGAAGGAAAAACAAAAATTCTTACTGAACTTTCAAACCTAGGGAGTCCAAATGGATCACCCATAGACTAAGAGAATGAATTTAACCAAAATAAGGCAAGCTAAAATAAAATAAGAGGAAAAAAAAAATTGTATCACCAGTATGGTCTCCAATTTTGTTATCGGATTAATCGGTAAATGTGGACATAAACAGATCTTCCTAGACTCCACAGGAAACTAGAAAAAAACATAATAGAATGCACACTTCACCTTAAACTTCATCATCATATGAACTAGTTTAATGAGTTACAAGTGACATACCTTTTAAACGACGTTTGTACTCACTATTGTTGTCTTTGTATCTCCTTCCATGAGTTTTCATGATAGTAAGCTTGTTTAAGGATCACAAACCAACAAATAAGTGGAACAAAGATCAATATATTCTAATGAAGTCTATGTATATGATCAAGGAATTATACAATAGAAGACAAGATGATTATATAAGGAAGAAATGCATTACTTTATTAAGTGAATAGAAAGTGGAGAACACAACCCATGCCTTAATGTTGCAAGGTCCCCTTTCAATGGCTCTTTTCTCCAACACACACAACTTTGCTCCAATGTCTTGAATGAAGAAGATCCACAATCTAACTTGAAGAACTAAAGAAAAGTTCTCAAGCATAATATGAAGTAGAAATATCCATACAAATCTTAGCCTATTCAAACTTATCATTTTCCATGATACATACCTCCTTATATAGTGTGAAAGAGAGATGAATGAGGAGATTAAGATGATCCCACCAAATCAGAGATGTGAGTAAGATCCAAATCGATCGGAGGCCACCTCATCTTCTAGAAGATCCCCTTCTAGAACATTCGTGAAATTTGAGTTTTCCCATGCTTTAAGAATCATCACACCCTATTCATAAGAAACATGCAACAATGTTTCATTCCAAGTATAGTGCAAAGTGTGACGATCAAGCATCGTCGCACCCCATGCATATAATAGGGTGCGACAACCTTCCTTCATATGGTTTTTGGCAGAGGAAAGCAAACCGCTTTTCCCATGGAGAAAGTATCTTTTAATATTTTTTAGGGAAAATAAACACATGTTGTCAAGTGATCACCGAGGTAACCAAAATAATGTGTAACACCCATCCCAACCAAACTAATTAAATCAACTGCTATGTTATTATTTCAGACCCCCCATCCCCTCCGACATTTAACCAAAATGGGGGGGGTCCGAAAAGTGG
>JZKD02S0160350.1:341282-357955 GCA_000966675.3 Picea glauca
TGCTGCCCTGGATTGTTGACTATGTAACCCTGTAACCCCCTGTGTGCAAAGAAAACAAAAAGTGGGAGAATGTTGGGTATGTGTTATATTCTTTGCACGAGTAGTAGTGTCTGAGCGCCTATGCTGGGCGCGCAGGGGGGTAAGAGGGGTGCAGCACCCCCGAAAAAAAAATTTGGGCCGACATATTTTCGCCGGTTTCAGGCCAACATATTATCGTCGGGCCGACATATTTCCGGGACCACATGATATTAGGTGGTTTTCGGCACATGGTTTTCACCGATGGTTTTCTATTTCTGGTTAAGGAATTAGGGTTTTGGACTAATCTAGGTCATTGGGTTAGGTTTTTGGATGCCGCTGGCTCCTATATGTATATTGTATTGTAAACAATGTAACACAATGTGTATCAATATAATATATGCTGGTTTTCCCGGTTTGGGTTTCTAGGTGAAAAATCTTTGTGTAATGTTTGTATTTTCCATTGCATATTTTCTGTTCTTTTCTGAATATCAGTTTGCAGTAGATATTGTACAAGGTTAGAATTTACAGATATAATATCCCTTCGGGGCATTTCTCAATAATCAGATCAAGCAGTGGAAGGATGGTGTAAGCACTTCGACAGATATCACTATGGGGAGTTGAATTACTCGAGAGTTGAAATGTCCCATAGTCCCATAGCGTTGAAGTCATGAAATGATTAAGGACCATCCATTCCAACATTTGATTAATTCTTAGCCGTTGTATTAAGCTAGTGGAAGGATAGCATAAGTGGAGGGGTTAACTGGCAGTAAGCAGTCATCGTCACTTTATGACTATTTCGATGGGTATAACTCCATAGGAGTTGAGAAAATTGTGAGTGGAAATGTCTCAAAGTCCCTAAGTAATGAATTCAAATGGTCCATTGATCTAATACCCTCTTGGAGTTCTCTTGACCATTCAATTTAACAGTGCAAGGATAGGGTAAGAGCTTCGACGGGTAAAATTACATGGGAGTTGAAGGACTTGAGAATTGTAATGTCCCCGAGTCCTGAATCGTCGAAGTCCCAAACTAATTAATAACCATTCATCCCAATGACTTATTAATTCATGATCATTGATCTCGTTGAAGCCTCTAGATGGACCAGGACCATCCATTCAACGAGAGATTAAATCTTGACCATCTGATCTACTAGTGGAGCTAATTGAAGGGTTTCAACAAAGTTTAATCCGTAAGAAGTTGGAAGATTAAAAAGGGAGAATAGTTGAAGGCTGAAGTTTGGAGGACTTGGTCGCAACATCAATCTCATGATAAGGTTAAGAGATATTGACAAGTGTCAAGTGTCAATTTGGGTACATGCATACATATTGTTTGGACTTAGTTAACTTTCCATCATCTCTTCCATCATTCAGCTAGTATTACAACATCATGGACACACTCATTTGAGCTAATCCTTCATACCTTCATAATTGTACCTGAACCGGTTATCTTGGTTAGCTTGGGAGTTGGACTAAAGAAGCGGGTTGTCAGGACCGTGGGATATTAAAGAGGCAGGTTGTCAAGCCTGTGAGCAATTTCTCTTTGGGTGAGAGAATTGTTGGGAATTGATTTCCTAGAGGTGAAAAACTACAGCTACAGGGATCTGAGACTTCCTATCTGGCCTGTTGTTGAAGCCTAGAAAGGAAGTGGGGAAATCGAAGAACAGTTGAGTAGAGAAGGGGCACACTTCCTGGGTGGGAAAGGCATGTGGGGAATGAGGGAATGTAGAATGTTAGTTTGAGTTGGCATCTATGACGAAGTCTTTCATGTTGTCTATGAACAACTAGCCTAATTATGAATCCATTTACCCAGGTCAAGTTTAGTCCCATCTTGGGGGTGACCAACTGCTGAGAGTGATGAGCAGTGTGGTCTAAGTCTGGGAGTTTCATGGAAGGTATAAACACAGTTGGTAATATTCTTACCAAGATAAGTGTCAATTGTGTGATAAATTTACATCTTACATTGTCATTTACGTGTTTATTTTTATGGGTTATCCTATGTGTCTTTATAACTGTCTTTATGTTTATGTTTATTGCCTGTATATGTTGCATGTATATATTTACTGTTTTTCAATATGAATCCGTGCATTTATGAAATGTATTTGTCTGTTTATGTTTATACATAAATTTCCACAAAAGTTCTATGTATATGTTTTAATTGCATGCAGATCGAAAAATTTATGTGGCATAACTCAGTTGGATGTTGGACATGTTATAGTATGTCCTACAGAGAGAAGAAAAAGTGTTCTCTGAAGTATCGTAGCCCGGCTTGGGTGGTCGGGAATGTTACAATATGGTATCAAAGCTTCATTTTTCAACACTGAGCTTGGATGTGCTGAGCAAGTTGAGTTGAAGAAAAAAATCCTAGAGGAATGATTTTGAAGTGGCCAAATTTCAGTTTGTAGAGCGTCCATGGTAAAAAGTAACAACAATTGGGCGAAATTGGGAAAAAGACCCAATTTATGTTGTTAAATTCATGATAAAATGCATAAATTCCGCCAAGTGGTGAGATATTATTGGTTTAATATTTGTTCTAGCAAATTCAGACCTGGAATTTGTCAAATTTGAAGTTACAGTGAAGCCATGACAAATGGAGCGCGATTAGTAAATAAAATTCTCAATTCGTGAATTGATTTTGGGAAATTTGTTCTAGAAATTTCAACCCACAATGAGTTGTTGTTGCAGAGGTTGAATTGTTGTTATTGGGGTGAAATTGAAAAAAATTCATAGTTTCAGAATGTCAATGGAAGAAATGGGGAAAAAGTTAAACAAAAGCACCAATTTCTGCAATGAAATTCACGAGGAATTGATGTGCATAAAAATGGATGTGCATAGGTGGGCACACTAAAAATGCATGATGCATGGTAAAAATCTTGTGATATGTAAAAATTGGGTGTCGCACAGAAAAATGTTGGCTTGTTGGAGCGCACGATAAATTTTGGAACCGCACAGAAAACTGTTGGTGTGCGGGTGCGTGCACTAAATTTTGACGGTGCGCAAAGAAATGTTGGTGCGCAGTTGCACACGATAAATTTAGCATTGCGCGGTGTGCATACACATAATATGGTGTGCACATTGTGCACACACATAATAATGGCGCGTGTGGTGTGCACAGTATTGGCATAGCACAGAGGAGTGGGTTGTTGCACGTGCAATGTGGGTAAATGTTGTCGCGTGATAGTTAGTTAATGGTGCACGCAGAGTATTGGTGCACGGTGAGGGCGTACTAAAATATAGCATGGTGCATCATATAGAGAGAAATGCACATAGAATATCAGCGCGCGATACAAAAACTACGTGCAACAGGTATTAGAACAAAAACCAAAACTGTGCGCGGTGGATATTCGTGCATGACACAAAAGTAGTATGCACCAATTATTGGTGTGAACGAGAAGTGATGTAAGGTATTTATGGATGCAGGGAGAATGAATTATCTTTTTTTGTTTCTGTGTATGTTATATATGAAATTATAAGCTGAAAATTGTGCGCGAGAAGTCGTTTGTATGGTGAACAACAACAGAAAACCAATGATTTTCCATGACATTTTATATTGGTTGAACGTCATACTTTTGAAGTGATTTTTTGAGTCTCTTAAGAGCGTTTTTAGCATCTAAAATAAAATATCTCAAAGAGATATTTCTATTGGTGTAAACCGTTCATCAAACAATGCTTTTATGAGAAAGTTACAGCACAAACAGTGGACGGTAAATTTTAAGACCCATCTAACTTCCAAGAGTCATAACTTTCTACTCCAGAATCAGATTGAGGCACAGGATAAGTCAATGGAAATATATCAAACCATAGAAAACATTACCAGTGCTGAATCAAATTTCTAGGTAGGTTAAAAATGTTTAATATAAAAAATAATGTACCTACAGCATTCTAGACCAAAAACACAAATTGGCCTAAAACTTCAGCAAGCTATAATTAGCAGCCAAGAACCCAAAAAAAGGTGAAACTTGGATAGAGTGTCCATAAGATGTATATGAAGAAACCCAATTGAGATACTATGAAAAATCTAATGGATTAGGTGCAAAATTGCATAATTACAGTGCAAATTTGTGCCAAGTTGAAAAATGAACAGAAAAATTAATGAGCAATTTTCAAATAACCATAAATTTCTGCTCAAGACTCGGAATTGAACATGGGAGAAGGCATTGAAAATATATTGGAAATTGGAATTTAAATGTCCACCCAAAAAATTGATGTGGGCATTCAATTTTCCAGGAGATCAAAATAAAAAATTATGATATATTATTGAACCAGAATGGTTCATATTTTCATGAGATTGTTGAAACAATTAGCCTGTCAAAGTTTTGTTGGCTACACATTTTGCAGGGTTAACAACAACTATATCAGATTAGGATCAAGACAAATTCCATAGGAATGGAAGAGGCACAAGGTAATTATATCCAATAAGATGATATTAGAGGGATGGATGTCCATTTGGGCATTGAAGGAACAAATTCCAATGGACATGGAGAAGGAAGGGATGAAAACATGAATATGGTAGAGACCATTAAAAAATTGCAGAAGGATGTCCAAAGACATAAAGATGATAATTAATGGATTATGAGAGCCAAGGAGCAGTAGGATGACTTCAACATGAATTTAATGTAGATCTTGAACAAAATAGAAAAAAAAATGGATAAGGAGAGTGGCTCAAGCAAATCTATAAGTTGCAAGTCTCTTGATGAGAAAAGAAGAACAAGAAGTGTTAGTAGAAATCACCACCATTCCTCGAGGAATTCCAATAAGAAATCACACAACATCTCAATTCCATCCCCTGTCAGGAAGCATAATAGGTCTAGGGTGGATGAACTGTGAGGAGAAATGAACAAAATCAAACCTCCTACATTTGATGGTGAGCACAAGAAGGATGAAGATGCATAAACATGGTTGTTGGGCATGAGAAAGTATTTTCAATTGCATAATTATTTTTCTCATGCAGAAGGTAGAATTTCCATATATAAACTCAACGGAAAGGCATCCATGTGGTGGGATCAGCATGTGTAGGTGCATCACATTAAAGAGAAAAGTGTTACTTGGAGAGAATTCAAGAAGTATTTTGAGAAGAAATACTTGACTAAGAGATACTATGACAAGAAAATGAAAGAGTTCTTTGAACTCAAGCTTGGGAGTATGACCATAGGTGAATATGAGAAAAGGTTTTTAGAACTGTTGAAGTATGTTTATTTCATCAAGGATGAAACAGTTAAAATTCAGAGGTATTTGAACGGATTTCCATCATTCATCAGTGACAAAATATAGTATGATGATCCCAAGACATTAGAGGAGACCATAAGGCGAGCTAAATTCCTATATGATCAGCAAAACGCAAAGCCAACTTTCCAAAAGTCTTGGGAAGAGATAATGAAATTCAATATGGATCAGAGGAAGAAGGGACCTAAGCCACCATTCTTCAGAAATAATCCTGAGGGACACCCAACTTCTAAAGAACCCAGAACGATTGAGATAGGGGGTCAAATACCAAGGCAGCCACCTATTCAATGTTGGGGTTGTAAAGGAGATCATATGTTCAAAGATTGTCCTCACAGAGGTGAAAAAGTGAGAATTATTCACAATGTACAGTAAGTTGAAACAGTGGAGAACATGGGAAGAAATGTACCAAGGATCTATGCATCCCTGGACAACAAGAAAGCAGAGTATCAGTCACATATGATTGAAGTGAAAGGTGTGATCAACAACCAAACCATTGCTATTTTAATGGATTCAGGAGCTAGTCATAGTTATATAGATTCTAAGATGGTGGAAAGTTTTCATTTGCCAAGAAGAAAGCATGGAAAATCTTGGTTGGTGCAGTTGGCTATCGGATCTAAAAGAAAATTTAATGACATGGTTAAGTCATGTCTTACAGACATGAATGGATTGAACACCAGGGAAGATTTTGACATCTTGCCTTTAGGTTCTTATGACTGTCTAATTGGTATGGATTGGTTGGACCAACATCATGTTATCCTAGACTGTCATAACAAAGAATTTACTTTCTTGGATGAGGAAGGGAGCCTAGGAAAAGTGCAAGGAATTTCCATGGTAGTAACCATCAGAGAAATTTCAACATTGCAGCTGAAGAAATGTTACAGAAAAGGGTGTCAAATATTTGCAGCTCATATGGAAGAGACACCTAAAGATAAGGTGTCAAATTTGGAAGATCATGCAGTCCTGAAAGATTTTGAAGATGTGTTCAAGGAGGTACTAGGACTACCTCCAAAGAGAGATATTTATTTCTCTATAAATTTAATGCCTGGAGCAACTCCAGTGTCAAAGACTCCTTATAGAATGAGTACACCGGAGCTGAAGGATTTGAAAATGCAACTTGAAGAACTTCTAAGGAAGGGGTATATATGCCCCAAATGTGTCACCTTGGGGTTCCTCGGACTTTTTCATGAAGAAGAAAGATGGGAAATTAAGATTGTGCATTGATCTCAGACAGTTGAATAAAGTGACTGTGAAGAATAAATATCCTTTGCCAAGGATTGATGATCTCTTTGATCAATTTAAGGATGAAAAGCTAGATCTTAGGTCAGGATACCATCAGGTAATGATTAAAGAGGAAGATATCAACAAGATTGCCTTCAGGACAATGTATGGTCATTATGAGTTCACAGTGGTTCCATTTGGGTTGTCAAATGCACCCGTTGTTTTCATGTTCTTAATGAATGGTGTTTACCGAGAATATTTAGACAAGTTTGTCATTTTATTTTAGGATGACATTCTTATATATTCTAATTCAGAATAAGAGCATGAGCATCATTTGAGGATGGTGTTGCGAGTATTAAGGGAGCATCAGTTGTATGTCAAATTGAGCGAGTGCTCATTTTATCAGAAGCAAATTCATTATTTGGGGCATATCATTTCAAAGGATGGGATAGTAGTGGATCATGAGAAGATAGAAGCCATTAGAGAATGGTCAATTCCAAAGAATGTGATAGAGGTCAAATCATTCATGGGCCTTGTAGGATACTATAGGATATTTATTGAAGGATTCTCAAATATTGCACACCCAATCACTTCCTTGCAAATAAAGGGTATGAAGTTTCAATGGACATTGGATTGTGAAAATAGCTTCCAACACTTGAAACAATTATTAACAAGTGCTCCAATACTAAGTATTGAAGAACCAAATGAAGACTTCATTGTATGCACAAATGCATGTAAAGAAGGACTTGGTGGATTCCTCAGTCAAAATGGGTTTGCTATATGTTATGAATCAAGAAAGTTGAAGGAGCATGAAATACACTATGCCACTCATGATTTGGAGTTGCCAGCCATAGTGCGTGCCTTGAGGAAATGTAGACACTACCTCATGGGGAAGAGGTTTGAGCTAAGGATAGACCATAATAATCTGAAATATTTATTTGATCATTCAACTCTAAATGCTAGGAAAAGCAGATGGTTAGAATTTATGAGTGAATATGACTTTGATATAAAGCATATCAAGAGGAAAGAGAACAAAGTGGATGATGCACTCGGTAAAAGAGTGCATGAATTGCATGATACAACCATTATCATGTACCAATCATATTTGAAAGACAAAATTATAGAGGCTGCCAAATCAGATTTGCAATACAAGGAATTAGTGGCAAAATTACAGCACGGTAATTTACAACAAAAAATTGAAGAATACAAGCTAGATAATGATGAAATTCTCATGTACAGGGGCATAATTTATGTACCAAATTCTTAGGAATTGAAAAATATGATATTGAGATAAATGCGTAATGTATCGTATGTTGGGAAACAAGGTTATTAGAAAACTATTGCAGCTGTCAAGTGCCAATATTATTGACCAGGGATGAAGAAAGAAGTTGTTGATTTTATTGCCAAATGTTTGGAATGTCAAAAGGTAAAGGTTGATCATAGACACCCAACTAGTTTGCTACATCCATTACCCATTCTTGAGTGGAAATGGGAAGTTGTAACAATGGATTTCATCACCAAACTGCCCAGAAAAAACAAGCAACATGATTCTATCATGGTAGTGGTGGATAAGCTTACTAAAGATGCCCATTTTATTCCAGTTAAGCTCACTCACAAGGCATAGAACATTGTTGATGTTTATATGAGGGAAATTTATATATTACATGGCATACCCAAGACAATTTTGTCTGACAGAGATCCAAAATTTACCTCAAAATTTTGGAAGGGATTATTTAATGGATTTGGAAGAAATTTGAATTTTAGTATAGCTTATCATCTAGAATCAGATGGAAAAACATAGAGGGTGAATCAAGTGATTGAGGATATGTTGAGGATGTATGTCATGGATAAATCATAAAAATGGGAAGAATACCTACACTTAGTAGAGTTTTCTTATAATAATGGGTACCAAACATCTCTAAAGATGAGCCTGTTTGAGGCGCGTTATGGTAGAAAGTGCAACACACCGGTAAGTCGGGACAACCCAACAGATAGAGTAGTGGTTGGGCTGAATTTACTCAGGGAAATGGAGGAGAAAATGATAAAAATAAAACAAAATTTAAAGGCTTCACTGGATAGACAGAAAAGCTATGTTGATAAGGGCATAACTCATAGGGAATTTAAGGTGGGAGACCATGTATTTTTTAAAGTGAAAGCTAACAGAAGTTCCCTGAAGTTGGAAAATTTTTCAAAGTTGGAAACTCGCTATTATGGGTCATTTGAAATCCTAGAGAGGATTGGTCAAGTAGATTATATGATTGCATTGCCTGAATCTATGTCTATTCATAATGTATTCCATGTATCATTGCTAAAGAAATATATAAATGATGCTAATCATGTTATTGATTGGGATTTGATTCAGGTGTAGAAAGAAGGCGCTTTTCAAGTGCATCTGGCATGCATTTTGGACTGAAAAATCAAACAGCTCTGGAATTGATCCATAGGGCTTGTAAAGGTCCAATGGACCTGGTGCGGTCCTAAGGATGCGACTTGGGAGCATGAGGATGAAATGTGGGCAGAATACCCGCATTTTTTTGAGGATTTTTGAAATTTTGTTGAATATGTGTACATAATGCACTGAGGGCATTGCATAAATAAGGGGAGGGGATTGTAATATCCCTAGGCCAAACCCAATTGTAATGTAAATGAAAATGTACTTAAGAAAGTGAGTTTTTTGATGTCATTTTTGTATGCACCTTTCATGGCATAGTGCATGCATGTACTATGCAGTAAAATGATGAAGTGTGCACATTCCAAGATATCGCACGCAACATCTTAAGTGCGCGTGATATTGAGGCCAATGAGCCTTTGTGTATATGTTGTGTTTTATAGGTTGGTGATTCATTTTGTGATGATTAGGCCAGAGAGCCTATATGTTGAAGGCCAGTGCGCCTATTTTTTGTATATGTCACATGATTAATATAAAATACATCACTACGCACAGACCGACCATGATAAAAGAGTATGGGGGACTAAACTCCACTAGTTGGGAAAGGGTGGGGCTAAAAGTTAAGGAAAAGGGGCTAAGCTAAGGAGCTTAAGCCAAAAAGGAATATTATATTAATATTTATTAAAGTATAAAGTATGAATAATTATTTTATCCTAAGCTATAAAGATGGGCACAAGTGGGCCAAAGTATCTCCCAACATGGAAAGTGTCAAGTTGGGGACATGCATACATGTTGTTTGGACTTAGTTCATTTTCCATCATCTCTTCCATCATTCAACCATTATTCCAACATCATGGACACACTCATTTGAGCTATCCTCTGTACCTGCATGACTTTACATGAAACAGTATCCATATCCATACTTGTTTTGTGTAGGTCGTTAGCTTGGGAGCTGGACTAATGTTACGAGGAAAATCTCTTCGTGGCTAGGGTGAACCACAACATACATGTACGACTGCAGAAATCAACTCAATTCCAGCATATGCTATAAAAACTAATGTGCAAGAGAGATAAGAAAGAGGCCTACCTCATCCAAATGTTTTTGACAATATCCAATGTTCTTTCGACCCAAATCTTTATACCTGCAACAAGTTCTCAACAAACAAGCAGAGCAAGCATATAGTGATAATATAAAAGGTTAGCACATTAGATAGCATAATCCATTAATATACAAAACAAACATGCCCATGGATAATAACACATATATTTGTACGATATCAACTGGACGGGAAAGGAGTATTTCTATTAATAAATAATCAGCAGAAGTGAAAACATTACAGAATTCCATGTTGGCACGATCCAAAACCGAGACACCAACTTCCTTCCAGTTGGGCCTCCACCACTTCAATCCTCCACCAAAGGAAATCTCATAGAAGGGAGACAATGAGGTTCTCCATCAATAAGGGAAGAGCTTGGGGGATGAACATTGTGTTCAAACTTAAAGGACAAAGGGATGCAGACTCAATATGAAGTAACAATTTCTTCAGAGTAACTTTTCTCTCAAAGTTGAATTCTCTCTCCTTTTCCTGCATAGCTTGGAATTGGCTTCTTTATAGCCTTCAAAATGAAACTGAAGGTCCAAGTTGGAATGTTTCCAATATATGGAAGGCCAAGGATCAGAGGTATCCTGTCGTGACATGGAAACTCAAAATTTAATTTTGTTTTTCTGGCACAAATCCTAATGTTCGCTAGTTGTAGTGGAGCATCTTGTGTACACGCTTTCTTTATAAGGTGCAAGATGCATACAAGTGGAAACATTTATATTTTTTTCTTTGGATTTATTAATCAGGGAAAGTGAGTCTGCATAGGAAATGGAGTAAGGCCCTCTCTGCAAGATTGCATAAGGTGAGGAAAATATTTCTCTAACAGATGCCCCCTAATATGTGAGGTCAGAGGAGTGTTTGTGATGGCTGAAATACATTATAAATAACCCAGAAGTGGAGTGTTAGAGAACCAACTGGATGAAATCAATTGCTCATTACATTCTGAACTGAATTTTGCATACATGGCTGCCAAAAATACACTGCATATCCATGTGAAAAATATACCAAATAAGTGTCCATGGACATGAATAGGAAAATACAAATGAGGTTACATGCCAATAGTTGTCATAGTCATGAACAAGGGCCAGTAGAACCAGTCTCAAAACCAATCTGAATATATCAATATACCATGGAGTACAATCTGATCTCCCATGACCACTGAAGTCATATAGGTAGTGGTCCAATGAAAAGGAAGCAACATCTCAGGAAGGTTGCGGCCACATAGTGATGTCTTCAAGTCTTCTACACAATCCGCCAAAGGTGTAAGTCTACATCATGTGAATAAAGGAGTTGAGTTTGAACACAATGAGACATCGTTTGATTACCGGTCATTGAGAGCTTTCCACTAATGACTGCAAGTCTCAAGGTACTCATAAGACTCTAGGCCTCGTTTCCAGAATGAATGGGTTGATGTCGATGGAAAGAGACATGCTGAAAGCAGAGAATTAAGGCATCTCTCATCAATCAACACAAAGTACAAAGAAGGAGATTCACGATTTAGTTTAAATCAGACGAAGGACAAGTTCATGAACCAATGAACCTGTGCATCTTTCATGTGTTCCAAGTTCAAGTTGTACATGAAAAATACCCTCTGAATAACATCCAATGATGAAAACTTCTGAAAGAGGTGAGGAAACCACCAATAAGTTTAATGGTATCTAAGAAACTACATGAATCCCTATGTCTGAATAGATTTCTTGTTGTCGAACACAAGGGAAACCACCTAGTCAATGACCAATGACGAAATGTCGACTGTTGGGTTCAAGGTTACCTACCAATGATGAAATAGGGCCAGGGTGCATGATAGGACTAAACTATCATGTGATTCTGAGACAAACTAAGGGTATGGACGACATGAAAAGTCAAGAGTTATAAGGAGTGGTTGACATAGGTTGATAGAATTCCTTTGAAGAAGAGAATGAGACATATGGAGGACTCTGGTAGCATAGACCCAAAGATAAAATCATGAGATGCAAGAGGCATCAATGAAGTTCTCTGTAGGGACTAGAAGAGTAGCTAGTTGGTAGAGAAGACTCTGTAACGATCTCAACTTCCTAAGGCCATGATAAACCCAAAATTATGATGAATGGACTCAAATAAATTTGTTCTGTGTTCAAAGGTGACACGATTGTTGCCGATACAAGATAATAATCCCTTCCCGCCCGTCTTTTTTTTTGTTTTTTCATAACAAACGAATTCTATGATGGAGAGGAATCAATGAGTGTCGCAAGTAAGAAAAAATAGTTCCAACAATGGAACATACCTATGATGAATGTAGGGAAGTGCATGCAGGAGATGGACACTCAGGGGAATGTTCTCTCCTAGGTATAGGGTGTCAAATTATGAAGGATATAAACAAGGCTCTGCTTGGTTGAGGATGCAAAAATATTGAGGCAAACGGTTTATAACACAAAGTGAGAATTGGATATAGGCTCAATACTGCAAGCAGGGGCATGAGATGAAATCACCACTTCATGCCAAAAAATGTCATTTTTTATATCTTTTAGTCTATTTGGTGTGAAAAATGGATAAACTTGTAACAAATAGACGTCTTTTCAAAACCAATTTACGAGTGTGAAAAAAGACAAGTTCACTCGGTGATCTTTTCACTTTTTGGTAATGAATCAGAAAAGAGCTTAACTAAGACTCACGGCCTTTCAAATCCAATTTAACGAGTGTGAAAGGGACAAATCACTCGACAATATTTTTTATTTTTTGATAAGTCGGAAAAGAGCTTAACTAAGACTCGTGGATGTTGTTCTAATCAACATGTAAAGGGGGAGGCCAAGGATCCCATACCAACCTTCTACGGAATGTCAGTATCTTAGAATAGCCGACAAAATCTTGGGAAAACCAAAATCTCTCCAAGTCGAGGAGGATAAAGCATTGACTGAGTATACAGTCTCCATGATAGATTGGATAATGTCTCTTGATGGAAAATACATAGGTGGGGGCATTAGATACCCCATAGGACTATCCCAGTCAAAAGTGATCTCCTCAAAACTAGGAGGGAGAGGACTTGGTGAAAGGAAAACTCTCTCTCGTTCAAAAGGTTGAGGATCAGGAATGTTGACGACATGATCGAGGGATGCATCACTCTCCATAAGGAGAGTAGGATTGACCAGATATTGTACTAGCATGACCACTTCTTCAATTCTAGGTTGAAGAGGATGCATGGTAATAGGGATAAGGAACACATCACCCTTGACAATGGGGGTGAGGTCAGGAGAGGATTGCAATGGTTTTACCACTGTGTCAATCAAATGAGGAACAAGGTGTGGGGAAACCACAGATGCTTCAGAATCCAAAGGGCCCTTAGATGAGCCCCAAGCTTATGGTATCACGACCATAGTCAAGCACAAATGAGTAAGGTGACTTCCTTCGCAAGTCCTGCAAAGGAATTTAGGCTTACGTCTGAGGCATTGAGGCTTCTCAATGCCCCCAGCATCATTCACAAAGGTTGGGCACATACTCTCTTCAAGACTGGCAGAGGTGAGAGATTCATCTCCTACATGATTTACAGGGGTCGGAGATGTGGTATTGAGAAGAATGGTGCCCCAACATGATTGGCAGAGGCTGGGTGCGGGCTGTCAACATGACTAGAAGGAGTGGTTAACCCATATCCAACATGAATGACGGAGATTTGTGATGGAGCTCCAGTATGACTGACGGTGACTGGGATAGCAGTAGGTTGTGGCATTTGATGCCAAGGTCCAGGGAAAAATTGACTTGAGAGAATTGCAGGCCAGAAAAGATCTTGGTTTACCCCTTGTCCCTGTCTAGGAAGATAGTACCCTCCGCCTAACTGATTCAAGGAGGTGTATACGGGCATCATCACTGAAGTCTGTGAAGAGACGAGAGTATGTAAGGACTATTCGAGTGAGGATATATACTTACCCTTGTGAATAGGTTCTGTAAAAGGGAAAACTTGATCGATAAAATTGGTTCTCCCCATATGAAATACCCGTGGATACATGAGGACTAGTCATCGGAAAAGTACTCGAAGGAAACAACATGGCAGACAGAGGATACATGGATAGGGTGTAATACGTAGAATAATCACCCATCTGAGTATTGGCCCCTGAAAGAGCATAACTAGGATTGGATCAGTAAGAGGGGAAGTTCCAATCTCTCGTCATGAAATTGGGTTGAGGGACATGACTCGTGTCAAACGAAGATGTAGGCATCATGGGGTAGGTAGTGGTAAATAAGGGAGCCAAAGGGACTCTGTTATCCATGATAAAGAGAACTCAGTATAAACTCCTAAGGCCAACTAGTAGTCAAAGAGCATTTCAAAATTCAAACAGCCAATATGCATGCAAACGGGCTAAAGTGGATGAGTGGCCTCCCTCCCTAAAGAAGGTATGTCTCACCCATAAGGGACCTAAGACTCCCCACTAAAGATCGAAGGTAACATAATCAATTATAGGGGCCCTCGTGGGCTTAACAACGAGTCGGTCAAACCCCTCTAAGGAGGTAATCCTCCATAAAGGTTGTGTGTTTTCCAACCCCTATCTGACCCAGGGTACTTGCACAATAACCCCTGCAAGTAACCTATGAGATACCTAAGTCAAGCAACTAATAAACCACTATATAATTGATGCACATGAGAGCAGTGGTAAGTCCGGATCAATGTATGGGAAGGGTAGCCAAGCCCAAAACCTTGAAAGAACCGCCTCTCATGGAGGTATGGGCACTAGTAATATCCCCAGATATGAATAAATCCACAGAAATATCTCTGACGCTAGGCGAGTATCAGGGGGGATATCCCTTCAACCAAATTTTTGCAACCTCGTGATTAACTCCGTTGTGATCAGAGCCTCATGATCTTACAAATTATACAATGGAATTCTCAACTCCCTTTTTCAGACACATATGTTGATTTAATTTCCTTGGAGAAGTTTACTCACAAAATCCTATTCCAAGGCACTAAATCCTAGACTAGTTTGTTCACCCTAGAAAAAAAAATCGTGACCAATTAATTTTAAATTAAAGCGTAAATTTTATTGGACGTGATTACTCAAAAAGGAATGGAGGTGAAACTTGTGATGTTACGACTCTGCAAGAAAAATAAATATAAAAATAACGCAAAGTCTAACTTTAACTTTTCAATGAATGATATGCTTATAAAAACAATGCAATTTTCAAATTCAACTTTGCAATTCAGAAGTAAAAATGCAATCTTTCACTATATGCACTAAGCTAATGATAGAGATTCAAAGAAAAAAATGCCAAGCAATGAAAAATGCCTATTTTTTTGTATTTTCAATATATCAAAACTGAAAATGCATGGACTAAAAAGTAACTTGATATATATATCCCTACGATGTATAAAAGAGAGATAACTCAAGCAGGATATCAAGCAACAAAGCACCCAACCCAATGTACAAGGACAATAAAAATGAAAAAACGTAGAGAAAGACTTCACCCAGAAACTCAACCAAAAGAGGGTTTCCTTTGATCCCACATGAACTCAACAGGCACTACAGATACCTAAGAAGGCTCAGTAAGCATCAAATCCCACCCAGCAAACAACAGACCAAGCAAAAATGCAAGGAAAAGAGGTTTATGTGACTGTTCAAGAAAACATAGCGTATATACACAGCTTGCAGTGAGACAACCTGCGTGTATACACGACTGTCAAGGAAAAAGGCATGTATATGCTTTGAAACAAGGCTAGGCAAGGGAGAAGGATGAAAACTAAGACCTAGAGTGAACAAGAGTTGTCAGGCATTGATATGACAAGAACCATAATAGAAACGAGATAAATCTAAGAAGAAAATAACTTCAAACCCTAAGAAAGAATATCCATCCCTAGTATGGACACCAATTATGTTATGAGGAAAATCTCTCTATGGCTAGCGTGAACCACAACAGACAGGTATGACTGCAGAAATCAACTTAATTACAACATATGCTATATAAACTAATGTGCAAGAGAGATAAGAAAGATGCCTACCTTGTCCAAACGTTTGACGTTGTCCACCGTTGAACACTTCGACCCAAAGATTAATACCTACAACAAGTTCTCAACAAACAAGTAGAGAAATCATATAATGATAATATAAAAGGTTAGCAAATTAGATAGAATAATACATTAATATACAAAACAAACATACCCATGGATAATGACTAATATATTTGCATGATATCAATTGGACGGGAAAGGAGTATTTTTATTAATAAATGATAAGCAGAAGTGAAAAAATTACAGACTTCTATGTCGGCATGGTTCGGAACCAAGAAACCAAGTTCCTTACAGCTGAGCCTCCACCACTTGAATCCTCCCCCAAAGGCAATCTCATAGAAGGGAGACAATGAAGTTCTCCATCAATAAGGGAAAATATTGGGGGCTGAAAATTGTGTTCAGAATTAAAGGACAAAGGGATGCAGACTTAATATGAAGTAATAATTTCTCCAAAGTAACTTTTCTCTCAAAGTTGAATTCTCTCTATGTTTCCATAGCTTGGAATTGGCTTCTTTATAGCCCTCAAAATGCAACTGAAGGTCCGAGTTGGAACGTTTCCAGTATATCGAAGGCCAAGGATCAGAGATCTCCTGTCATGACATGGAAACCCGACATTTAATTTTGATTTTCTTGCACAAATCCCCATGTATGTGGGATGTAGCAGAGCAACCTGCGTATACGCTTGTTGTATAAGGTGCAAGATGCGTACAAGTGGAAAAATTTAAATTTTTGTCTCTGGATTTATCAATCAGGGAAAGTG
>JZKD02S0160351.1:0-17638 GCA_000966675.3 Picea glauca
TACCGTTCATTGGCCCAAGGTCTACTCTTCCCCTCCAGATGACCCATTCTACAATGGTCCCTCACATTCTGACTATTCCCGCCGGTAATGCAGTGGTCAATCAAGCTGCGATTGGCACACCTATAACTCCAAGACCTACACTCCATTTTGGGTTCAGGGCACTGAATTCTTTCACTGCCACCACTACCCAAGCTACCACTACCCAAGTTATACTGGGAATTTCCATACCTATCCAACAACCCGGAGGGACCGGTCTTGGTGGTCCTAATCTACTCGGCAGCACTGGTCATTATTTTACGTCTGGTTCTCAAATTTTGGGAACTCTACCTCAAGATGGGGGGCATCCTCCCACCAGAGGACAAATTCCATTCGGGGGGCACCCTCATGCTGGGGGGCAGCCTCAATCCGGAGTCTACCATCAACCACACGAAAAAAATGTATCTGTCGCACCTAATCTGTGGAACATCCTTTTTCAAGGGAACCCACAGTTCCTGGCAGGACAAAATTCTCAGACTTCACAACAACCCCCTTATGGACAAATTCCAAACCCAACCTATAACCCGCAAAACCCATCCGGTTATCCTCCGCTCACACATGCTTCACAAAACACCTCAAATCTTGTGTACTCTGGTCAAAACCAATCTCATACAAGAGGGCCCACTAGTTATAATTACTCACATAACCCGGTAATGGGCCCAACTGGTGTCCCACTGCCACACCAACATTACCCACAAGTTAACCGAAAACTACCTTTTCTAGCTACAATGGATCTTCCAGACTTGTCTCGGTTAACAAATGACCCTATTTATCATTCTCCGGTTTGGCCAGTTATTCCAGCTAAACTTCCTTTTGATATCCCAAAATTCGACGGAAAGTCTGGAGAAGACCCAAACAACCACGTGATGACTTTCCATTTGTGGTGTTCATCCAACTCCCTCATGGACGATTCTATTCGTTTGCATCTTTTCCAACGAACACTTACGGGTTCTGCAGTGAAATGGTATATTGAACTACCACNATTGAAGTCGTCCTACCAATCGAGTGCGAGATTCCATCACTCAAAATGAAAATAGAACTCCTTCCCCACACTTCTGCTGAAGAAGAACGATTCTTATATTTATCCAAACTGGACGAAACACGTCGCGATGTTGCTCTCGCAAATGAGGCACATCAAAAAAAAATCAAGAGCCAATATGACAAATTCGTCCACCCTTGGACTTTTACATAAGGATACTTAGTCCTCATTTACGACCAAGGTCACGATAAATTGGGGATAAGAAAGTTAGAACCTATGTGGCATGGTCCTTACATCGTGAAGCGTGTCCTACATAGAGGTGCCTACGAATTAGTTGATCATGATGGAATTTCCTTAGGAGAGCCCTGAAACAGGATTTACCTTAAAAATTACTATGCCTAGATCACTTAGCATCTGTACTTTGTACATTATTGTATTTTGGTGTGTCTTTTCTTTCACGTGCTCGAATCTTTACCGTTTCCACTCATGACTGTGCTTGTGTTTTCATACGCAGATGACGTCTTCATTTCCTATCTTTTTGGGTTCACAGATGGCGCTAGCCGACATACCTGGAACATTGCTTTGGAAGCATGGGTTATTTACCAATTTGACGAGCTGGTGAGTTCAGGAGGTATCTGCTTAGGACCAGCAACCAACAATATGGCAGAATATCACGCTGTCATTAGACTGTTGACCCAAGCCTCCTCTCTAGGTATCTCTCGTATCATTATCTACTTATACTCCCAACTCGTGGTTTATAAACTCAACCGTATCTACGCTATCCGTAGTCCTATCCTGCTATGTCTACACTTGCAAGTTCGTCGTCTTGAGAGAATGTTCGATTACATTGAATATAGACACATTCCAAGAGAACTTAATAGTGTTTCGGATTCGTTAGCTAATTATATCATGGATCAGTATCTTGCCCACATATAAGATTTAAGGAAAGAAAAACTGTACATTACATGTAAATTAAAACACATCACAGACATCATCATGTATAAATCATTGGCATTGTAAAAACTCGAAACTGTATATATATATATATATATATATATGGCATGACTGAAATGTTTGGATTACATCAAAAAAGTATGTAGAAGAGCAAAATATTGGGTCTTTTCACCCGTACAACGTTGCCTGACAAGGCATACAAAAATATGATCACCAAAGAGACTCTAATCTCCCCGCACTACATTGTGCTGTGAGTAATACATCACCATGCGCACTACGTGCCTCAATAGAGAATTGATATTTTCTGGTACTCCCACAGTGTGCCTCTGCAGATGTAAAGGCACTTCTCTCCTCTGTAAAGGAGGAATGCCCATCGTAAGGCCTTGGAGGTTTCTCTCAACCTCCTGGAGACCTATCACTGGTACTGTCGGATCTGTTGCAACCAGGATGCCCCCACGATGTCCTAGTATCGGTATATCATTCGGGCGCACTTCTCCCTTGTCTGCATGTTAAAAACAACACATCTATTAAAAACTCTTCTATATACCCAAAAAAATATATATACATCAAAATCTTAAAAAACAAAAATCGACAACATATGGCTCAGTCTCACCTGATACATCCCAGTCTTCCCCCACAGGCAAAATCAAATCCATGCTCCCACAAAAATCTACCTCAGCATAAGGGAAGTCCTCTATCTAGAGATACTGTCGTCTCAGCCAGGCAAAGAAATTGCCAGTGAAACAGAACTCTGACTCCAATACTAGCCTTGGAGACAGACTAGTCCACCTCTCCATCCTCGGTTCATCCACTGGTCGCACTGCCAGTGCTATCTGAGGCTTCATCTGAGGGATGCGATCTAGAAAAAATGAGACCAAAAATGACCCATAACCAATCTTCTTATCTCCAGTCCTGCACTGTGAAATCTATTCCTTCACATTTCGGAGGAACCCTGCACTGTAGTTGAACAGTGTTGGTTCCAAACACTGAACACCATAAGCCACCTGTGATCTTGATGCCAGATGTGCGCTGGTACTACCTGTCATGCTCGTGATAGAAAATAGTATAGAACGGAGGGGCAGTTCTTGAATATCCTTGATAGGGATTCTACCCCCTACCAGCCTTGCTCCTGGGATACAGTGGCGTACCAAATACATGTCCACTTGTTCAGGTAGCGCTCGCTGCCCGGAGAAAGATATGGGGACCCCTCTTTTCGAGAGGCCAGTCAAAAAATACATGTCTTCTAACTCAATGGTTAAAAGTTGTGTGCCAATTCGGAATCCTTTCTCTACAACATCCCATAGGCCAATCATATGCTCAAGTAATAAAATTTCTTTCTTCATTTTTTGTAACTTGAAGAATTTGAGCAAACTACAAGCTCGCAAGGTGGCCCGTGTACAAKGAATCCRCAAGGMGGCTAASTCATCCATCTCATGTTCACTTTCTTTCCACTCGATCATGGTCRTCGAAGTTATCCACAAAACAAAAAATCAAGAAATTCATTATTTCCACGTTTTGGCAATTTTGGCAATTTTCAAAAGCAATTTAAAATATGAAATAAGGTGCCCACATCATCTAAAAGTGACCACACACTCTTTTATAACTGCCACGCCCTCCCTAGTCATTTAGCATTCATCAAATAACAATGAAAACGTTTAAAAAAAAATAAAAAATCAAAACAACTTTGGGGCTACGTGGGAACATGGGGAGATTTTTTATGGATTTCTTGCTAAAAAACGACTTATATAATGTACTATTGGGGCATTGGCATCCTAGCCATCCCTTTCTGAAAACGTTTTTGTAAAATAATCCCCTTTTCCCATTGATTTTTAAAGAGGCTGATTTGGTTCTATTCGGGGAATATTAGGGCTTCGTATTTTAAAATAAATAATGATATTAAAATGGATACTAAACCATGTAATTGAAAGAATATGAGATGGACACCTACCTGTTCTGAACGGCAAGCGAAATGGTCAACTGTGGCTCCGGCAGTGAACAAAACAAGATCCACTTCAAAACGAGAACCTCCACTTCTCCAAAATCCTTGTCCAAAACAAATGGTAAATGAAATTTTCAATATATTTTTATATATAAATTTTCATTTTTTACAAGGTATAGTCATTTTTGGGTTTCTCTAATAATATAATGGCTTTACTAAACCCTGGTTTGCAGTTTTGGCATCCCATGTTTCCTGGAAGTTCTGATGGATTATTCACCTTGTCGCACTTATGAGCATAGTCTTAGTTCGTTCTCGAGCTCGACAATATGAGAACGTAACCGGGTAAAATTTTATCTCTTTTTCGGACCTGTACGAATACACGAACACACAAAAAAGGAACCCCCCCGGAGTCTACTTTAAACCCTTTTCAGACTCTCTAAATATGAAAATATTGTCGAGTGACCTTGCTTCCTTTCACACTCATTAAAAGTTCAGAACGAGAATCTTTCGAGCGATAGTTTACCCCTTTTTCGGTCTCGTTAGACTACTGTACGAAAAAGGAACTGAGAGAGTTCTCTTTTCAGTGTTTTTCCAAACTCTATAATCCCAAAAAACCTTCGAGTTTTCTGTCTTTGGACTCATTAAAGCACACATCGACAGACCCATATGGGACCGAATCCTTACTTCTTCAGGTTCATTAATCGAAGGAAGAGGAACTTACCGAAGGTAAGTTATATCGAGCATGTGTTATCCTCCTCGAGCTCATTAAATTAAAAAGAGGTACTCATCTATCTANCTCTACAACATCCCATAGGCCAATCATATGCTCAAGTAATAAAATTTCTTTCTTCATTTTTTGTAACTTGAAGAATTTGAGCAAACTACAAGCTCGCAAGGTGGCCCGTGTACAATGAATCCACAAGGCGGCTAACTCATCCATCTCATGTTCACTTTCTTTCCACTCGATCATGGTCGTCGAAGTTATCCACAAAACAAAAAATCAAGAAATTCATTATTTCCACGTTTTGGCAATTTTGGCAATTTTCAAAAGCAATTTAAAATATGAAATAAGGTGCCCACATCATCTAAAAGTGACCACACACTCTTTTATAACTGCCATGCCCTCCCTAGTCATTTAACATTCATCAAATAACAATGAAAACGTTTAAAAAAAAAATAAAAAATCAAAACGACTTTGGGGCTGCGTGGGAACATGGGGAGATTTCTTATGGATTTCTTGCTAAAAAACGACTTATATAATGTACTATTGGGGCATTGGCATCCTAGCCATCCCTTTCTGAAAACGTTTTTGTAAAAGAATCCCCTTTTCCCATTGACTTTTAAAGAGGCTGATTTGGTTCTATTCGGGGAATCTTAGGGCTTCGTATTTTAAAATAAATAATGATATTAAAATGGATACTAAACCATGTAATTGAAAGAAGATGAGATGGACACCTACCTGTTCTGAACGGCAAGTGAAATGGTCAACTGTGGCTCCGGCAGTGAACAAAACAAGATCCACTTCAAAACGAGAATCTCCACTTCTCCAAAATCCTTGTGCAAAACAAATGGTAAATGAAATTTTCAATATATTTATATATATAAATTTTCATTTTTTACAAGGTATAGTCATTTTTGGGTTTCTCTAATAATATAATGGCTTTACTAAACCCTGGTTTGCAGTTTTGGCATCGCAGGTTTCCTGGCAGTTCTGATGGATTATTCACCTTGTCGCACTTATGAGCATAGTCTTAGTTCATTCTCGAGCTCGACAATATGAGAACGTAACCGGGTAAAATTTTATCTCTTTTTCGGACCTGTACGAATACACGAACACAAGAAAAAGGAACCCCCCCGGAGTCTACTTTAAACCCTTTTCAGACTCTCTAAATATGAAAATATTGTCGAGTGACCTTGCTTCCTTTCACACTCATTAAAAGTTCAGAACGGGAATCTTTTGAGCGATAGTTTACCCCTTTTTCGGTCTCGTTAGACTACTGTACGAAAAAGGAACTGAGAGAGTTCTCTTTTCAGTGTTTTTCCAAACTCTATAATCCCAAAAAACCTTCGAGTTTTCTGTCTTTGGACTCATTAAAGCACACATCGACAGACCCATATGGGACCGAATCCTTACTTCTTCAGGTTCATTAATCGAAGGAAGAGGAACTTACCGAAGGTAAGTTATATCGAGCATGTGTTATCCTCCTCGAGCTCATTAAATTAAAAAGAGGTACTCATCTATCTATATGGGGGAAAAAATTGAAAGGAGCAAGCCAAGCAGTCTCTTGAGAACATCTTCCGGCACTTCTTAGATTCGCCCTTGAACACAGCACTATGTCATTTACACGTATCATAATCCGCTAAACCTCTGCACTGAGCCAATCCTTCAAGTTCCTTTCGCTCCTTTGGATCACCAGACGCAAGTCGCAACATCCACTACATAGTTTTGGTCCATGTCACGTTTTTGCTGTTGTGCCTCAGTGTTCAAGGGAAGTATCCACCTCGAGAGTCAACCATCCCAAATATCTTGCCTCAAAACCTGTGTCATTCCTTGTCCATTTGATCTATCCATTACATCTCAATGTCCCTTTCGTGTTGTTGATGGGGGATACATCAAGGCCCTCCTTCGACAAGTCTATTACTGTCGACTTCAACACATTATCCAAGAATCAGACTTAGAAACCAGTTAGTACTTTGGGACCTGCATGCCTCAATGGCATGCCTCTTCACATTCGACAGTGGGTTTACATCATTGACCTCTAATCGGATGATTTCGCGGATGTTCAACTTCAGCTCATATATTCACATTCGGTGGAATGTACTAGGGTACCTTGGGAATCATTGACATTAATGGTGATTTCCCTCGCACTTGTTAACGGTTCACACCATTGACTGGTAATCAACAGGTTTCTGCCATGTTCGACGTCAAGACATCTATTCACATGGTTAGAATCATACCACGTTGGAATCGGTAAGAAGACCCTAGGTTGGGTAATCACCTTGATATATGCTTTTCCCAGGTTGCGATGGAGTTTCTATTGGATAAATAACACGTACACTGTTACATAGATCCACTTTGTATTGGTCGTGGCTATGTCTTGTCATCTCATAGATCCACTGTGTATTCTTCATGGCTATGATCATTCTGAGTCATCAGAGTATAGATCCACATTGTATCTTCAGTGGCTATACCTTTTTATTAATATAATTATGAATTTGGAGTGTATTTTATGGCGGCCATATCTCGCAAGTATTGATCACCCAAGCATAGGTATGTCTACCTTGGGTTTTGAAATATGTCATGATATTTTTTGGATGTTTGTGTGCAGCTTCCGTTAGGTTCTCTGAGTCTATACCCTTGATTGAACGTCTAAAAAGTATTTCAGTCATCAGTTCACATCTTCTAACTTCATACTTTGGGGGGAATTCTGTTACACGTCAAAATTACTCAACTAGATAAGTGTCACATATTCCTCTCAATTATCGTAAGTGTCACATCTTCCTTACAACTTTCGCAAGTGTCGCAAGTTGTTCACAAAGTGTCACAAACACTATTTGAGCATACTGCCATGCCAACGAGACTAAGGAGGCACTTAAAACATCTCATGTACTTGATTTAGAGAAGAGGAATTGATTATCTGAAGTCAGAGAACTCTTGACACCTAAGAAGATCTCTGTTACAAAGGTTTTGGGGGTGAGCGCTCCCCTATATCAGTCTTAGGAGCACTGGCACACCCCTACAAGGCTCCAGGGAGCATTATAACACTCCCCTGCCCTTCTGAAGGAGCGCTATTGACCTTTAGGGCACTAGAGCTTCCCTCAAGCTTCCTAGGGAGCGCTACAACGCTCTGATGCCCCTTTTGTAGGAGCACTGGCTAATCTGAGGTAGTAGTTGGCCCGTTGAGGAGAATAAGGGGAGTATATTTCAAGTTTAGAAGGTAGTTGCATTTGAATTCTTAGTTCCATCAGGAGATCCCTGATCTAAGGAGGAGGTTCCTGAACTTGTTCTAAAGATAACTCAAGAGGTTAAGCTCCTCTTAACCTATATAAGAAAGCTCTATGATGGTTGAAAAAGGGGAAGAATTGCTAGCATGAAACCTATGATCTCATAGGAAACACACAGTCAGCCAAAGGAGAGTGATCATTGAAGCTGTTGTTACTCAGGTTGTGGATCTTTCGAGCAAGGGTCAGATGAAGGGGACTTGACGAAGTTGTCGCATTCGCATCTACGATTGTAATAGTGTTGTCGTTATTCTCATTAATATGACACGCTTGGCCTGTTTCTTTCTAGTTTGTGTCTGATGTTACATGAACTTATCATTGATAGATAGATCTGTTTTCAAGATAATGTCAATAGAGTAGGAAGTAGTCGCATCTTGTTTGTCTATAGAGCTCAACGAGGAGCAAAGGATCGGAGCTCAACTCGGAGCGTGCAGGGACAAACGTAGATAAAGAGGTACTTTTTTTCTCCTTCCGTATCATGTGTTAGTCTCTACAGATTTGGAAGGAGGTCAGTGTCCACGTTAATCATTTTTCTATCTAGAGTTAGGTTCAATCTCTTAGAGGCAATCTACCTATCCGCAAGGAGATTTTCCTACAATAGTTCCCCTATACAAAAAATAATTGGTTATGAATACTATTACATCCCATAAGTGACCAATTTTGACTCTTCTCTTTGAGATGGGAAATATTTTACCTACTTTGGTAAATTCCTAAGATTCCCATCACTCACTTGGTAGCCTTGTACATCTTCTTAACTAGTGAAACACTCTTCCAAGCATTCAGAACAAGTGATTCAAAGATATGTGAGGAAACCCATGGATTTGTTGAAGGATTGAGAGATATGTAAGAAACTAGATTACAAGAACCAAAGCATGAAATTTAATAAAAAATTCCCAAAATCAATTCCATTAATGAGGTATAAAAAATTCATCAATGAATTATCTCACCATGAATAATGCAGAAAACGATGTTGATTCACTAGTAGGGGGAGCACTCAGATATATAATATGCTTCGAGGAAACATGTTTTATAACATAAACTATGGTATCCATATTAGATGATAGATGGGGAGATGAATGAGGGAAAAGTCGTGTAGCCACAATTGATGAAATCTCGTTAGTTTCAATAGGGAGAACTTGGCAATGGTGTATGGGTCCAATAACTATGGATGGATGGGATGGAAAAGGTAGTGGGGTGGGTGGAACTAAAACCCCATGGGTTGTATGATGGATGGCAGTACCCTACGAGGGGAAAGTGGTATCCCAAGAGTTGAGGTAGGGTGGCCAAGGAATATACTTTCCCTATATCATGAGACAAATAATGGGTTGAATGTGGGTGCTAGTAAATGGTATGATGGTGGCATTGGAAATCTAGAAACCAATGAATTGACCTACATACACATTTATAATATTTCATATACAAACGGAATATCTACGAGAAAATTCATGGCATAATAATAGGCTCCCCACCATCAACAATTGTTTCATACATCTACATGGAACAATTTGAAGTAAGGGATTTCGACTCACCCTAGGAGTATGTAAATTATAGATGGATGATATCTTCACCAAATGAGGACATGCTAGAGAGGATGTTAAGAGATTCTTCAAGCACATCAATAGTTTATCATAGAACTTCAAATTCACCATTGATATAGGAAGGAACAATACAATTTATTTTGTGTATGTAAGTAATAATACCAATGGGAGACTCAGGTATCAAGTGTATAGGATGAATTCACAAATAGATACATAATTTCATGTAGACTATCATCACGATCCAAATCAAAAAGTAAGCATCATTCACACCCTTTCCACAAGGGCCACAATAATCTTGGATAAAAAACAATTCAACTATTAACTAGATAACCTTATTATGGTGTTTTGAATGAATGGTTATAATGATTGAAAGATTGGAAAGGGAATCCAAAAATAAATTAATAGGGAAAAATTGCATAGGAAGGTGGATATCCCAAAACTCACATTTCCACACATCAAAGGAAATAAAAAGTGAATTGGAAAAATATTAAGAAGTAGGAACATCATGATAGGATTTACTCCCATGAACACCATTAGAATCTTGATAGACTTGGTGAATGAATTATTAGATATCATAAAATTGAAAGGTTTCTATAAAATCCCATGTTTCTACGGAAAATTCTATATTGGTGAAATTGGGTAGTCACTACAGGGGAACTTAAAAGAACATGCAATAGATAATTCTAGATGGTTAGGATATTTAGACACGTAGGTGTTAATCAATATCAACTTGGTCTAATGTGTTGTTAGGTTAAAGTGTGTTTCTTAATGTGTTTATATAGTATGCATTACTATGAATTTGTAGTTAGGTAATCTTATGGCCATGATATGTTTTCGACATAGATTCATCCAACGACTCATATTCTCCTCGATCTTAATGACTACAATGATTTGTGGATTACCACTTGATGGGTCCATGATATATATTTAAAGAGAAAGGAGGGTCATTTTCCAATGATTGATTGTGAGAAAATATATTGTAATTTTCTCTTTTGCATTAATAAATTGCTCCAAGTGGCCTTGTTAGCTTGGGATGTTGAGGTTTCCCCATAGGGGATTTACCATGTAAAAATATCAGTGTTGATATTTGATATGGTAATGTGATTGGTTACTAGATATGTTCTTCCTTTGTTGGAATACCTATATTTTCAAACATGGTATCAAAACACATTTGAATACTCGCTCTCATTGTAGATAGAGGTCTTGAAGCTGTGTTGCCACATCTCTAGTTTCTACCAGTTTCGTACATTTTTGGGATGAGAGATCTATTCCATCATGTCTGTAGTGATTCTTTCATATGTAAACTATTTTCATTTCACTAAAAAAGGGTTATGTTTTCTCAATATACAACCATTTTAGTCAAATCCAAAGGTATAAATCATGAACAAGTCCTTTTGAATTTTTACAGAAATAATGTTTAAGTTTTATTTAGGTTTTATGTTTTTTATTTCGAGGTTGTTACTCTTTTCAATCTTCATATTCCATTTTCCTTACACTCTGTATGATCTCAAAAAATCATAAGCAAAGTGAAAATGGTTTTTCTGTCCACATATGCTCTTTGTCGTGTTCTCTATGCGATCTCAGTAAATCAGAAATAGAGGAAAAATTTGCATTTTCTAGGTGAGCTAACCGAGATCTAACCCTTGTTGTTGTCAAGAAGTGAATATATTTTTTTATGTTTGAATGAATGAAAAAAATATTTTATTGAGCATGCACCCCATGGTCATCTTCCACAACAATAACAACACCACCCCGAACCCTCGTTCTTAAGACTATAATATTTTTTCACTAGTTCACTTGTTGAAAGTTACTTTACTTAGTAAGGGGTCTTGAGTTCAAGTGTTTATTAATATTTTTGAAAATTTCATGCATTCATTGTAAAGTGAATTTTACTTAATTATAAAAGTGAATCACTATTAAATAACTTTAATATTTTATTTTAAGTAAAATTTTACATGCAACTTTCATTTACAAAGTAAATTCACTGTAAAAGTGATTCCACCTTATTCTATAAACGTGGGTCACTTCATAAGTAACTTATTTAAAATTGAGATTATAAGCATAGTTATGAGGAGCATCACCACAATAACCAACTTATAATTTCGACATTGATATTTGGTTACCATTTATTGTTGATTTTTATAGCTTCGGGCAGGTATTCTCATATGACCCTAGGTGTTGGGCATGTGGGAATCATTGTGGGTACTGCATCACAGTTTTGGTTTGGTGTAAACCCCCTTGGATTTGAGTAGGAGATTCATGGGTTTGGTGATGGGATTTGTGGGCTTGTGTTTGGGATTTAAACCCACAAGGAAAGCCTAATTTGATGTTTACTTGTGGAGGGGCTTCTATGGTCACCACTAAGGATTGTATATAAATGAGAGAAGACATTGTTACATTTCACATCATGTAGATTGTGTGGTGACATTATGGATTTGGAATAAGTGATTCTTCACTTGTGCGAAGGAGGATTGGTGATCTCAACAAAGGGGAAGTATGCAAGTTGGAGAGTTTGGCTTCGAAGATAGAATTAAAGAAGGTCGCACATGTGGATAAATATTTACATACAATACATGGTATGTAGGAGGACAAAGTATGTATATACATGGGTTGCAGAAGGATGAATCATGTATAGGGTATACACGGTTTCTAGAAGAGAAAACAATGTATGGGTGTGGATTTCCAGGAATTTCAATAGTGTATCTGAGTTTATGGGTAGGTACACATCCATATAGGAATACAAGTGACGTCAGCATGGTGTACATGTGGTCTACAACATATTCATGTGAAGAGGATATTCTCAGGGATATTTTTGAGGTTTGGTTTTTTTATTTCTATGTTTATTGGAGAATAATGTTGTTCTCAGTTTTTGTCACTTAGGAGGACAAGGTTGTCCTCATATTTTGGTGATATTATATTGGCTGGAAGGGTTTCTTTTTCCCTCAGTATTTCTAATGTTAACAAGATTAAATAACTGGAATTGTATCTCATGTATATTGATGATTCATCTCTAGTCTTTGTGTTTCCTCTCCATATGTTTTCAATCAATAATTTCAATGTTAATTTTTCCAGTGATAACAATTAGGGATTTGTGGTTAGATCACTAGGAAACAAATTTCATATCTTAAATTAGTCACATAGAGTTGCAAGTGAAAATTGAAATTTATGTCATTTTTCAAAATGGCATAACTTTCACTTTTGAAGTTTTTTTTTAATTGCGGATTTTTTTTAGGGACTTCCATATAGAACATTAGTTTCATATTGTAAGTCCATATTCTTTGATTATTTTAATATGTCTTCTCCTAGTGATATTTTTTTTACCAATTCAAACTAGTTCTCATGGAAATCCCATATGGATGATGTAATAAGAAGGACAAGATTGTACCCAATTACCTTGGGAAAAGAAAAAGAACCCACTGATTATGAAAAATATTCCAAATGGGCTGATAGGAATGATGAAGCACATGGACTAATAAGAATTTTGATCTCTCTTAATTTAAGGTTTCACCTTCAAGTAATTGATGGCCTAGATAAAGCTTGGTAAATGATTGACGCTCTATTTGGTAAACACATTATTCTTCGAGCCCACTAGTTGGAAAATTAGGTAATGAGATCAAGTCCAAATGTTTTTCCTTTCATTGAATATTACTTATCTAAGTTCCAAACACTTATACTTTTGTGTATAGAGTGCCAACTAGATTTGAAGGAAGATCTATGCATATATGGTATTCTTTATAATCTTCATAGTGCATATTGTGTTTTTGTATCTACCTTGTATGCCACTATAATAGCTATAGGGAGTGATTTTAAATAACCCTCTCTTAATTCCTCTTATTATTCTCTAATTCGAGAGAAAGGTAATCTTGTGCAACCCAGATTGATAAACACTACATGTACATCCAAAAAATCCTATGTGGCCCAACAGAAAGATAAATCCAATAATACCAAGAAGCAACAAACTTGCTACAACAATGAGAAAAAAAAGGGTCATAAACCCTCTTTCCCATATTCTTCTCCTAATGGTGATGAAGGAGAAAAATATAAAAATAAGAAGATTGACAAACATTGCAACTTTTATGGGAAAGATATTCATTTGCAATATAAATGTTTTAAAACAATGGAAGCCTTAGAAACAATGATGAAGAAGCACAATATCAATATTGATTCTTCTTATTATTATTATTCTAATGGACATGCAATTTCTTCTTCTATTTTATCCTTCAATGAAACATCGACTTCTCATTTTGAATAATGGCTTATTTATTTTGGAGCATCTTATCATATGGCTAAGCATAAAACCATATTTTATGCTCTTAATGAATGTAACAGTAAGAAAATATTTGTTGGTGATGATAGGTATCTTAGTGTTTTAGGATATGGAATAGTTCAGGTCGATAATGGTCATTACAATGATGTATTATCCATTCCAAGTCTTTCCTACAATGTTATATTAGTAGATCAGATCACTTATTTAGGTGAAGGTAAAACCATAGAGTTTTGTCCTCAACAAGTTCTAATTAAGGATTTAAAATATCCTAAGCACTTCCTCGCAACTGGATTTGTTGATGATATTATGAGGTTGTATAGGTTTAACAACTTCAGTGTAACGACCCCTTCATTACGACTACAAGCGAAGCAGAAAGTGAAAAATCTTAATTTTTTTTTTTTTAAACCAGACGAAAACAATGATTATGTCTAAACAACACATT
Source organism: Picea glauca (assembly GCA_000966675.3). Classification (NCBI taxonomy): domain Eukaryota; kingdom Viridiplantae; phylum Streptophyta; class Pinopsida; order Pinales; family Pinaceae; genus Picea; species Picea glauca. The sequence continues at coordinate 14,158 of JZKD02S0160351.1, forward strand.
TGATGACAAGCACCACGCCCGCAGAACAGGTAACATAAAACTATGACTCCAGGCACTGGCACAAGAGAAACTGGGTGAAACATGTGTAAAACCATAAGGAGAAACGACTACATGCCCAACACAAACATGACCATGCCTACAAGCTAAGGGGAAAAATCCCCATCCCAACACAATGGCCTTGATGACCAGTTAAATGGAACCTCAATGGCACACAACCAAACGCATGAAGGCGTTCAACCCAAGAGCCCTAAATGACTACAACAAGAAACACCCTCAATGGGTAGCACAGACTCCGGCCAATTTATCATTCGCCTCTATGCAATAGGGTGTGCCATGATCCCCTCATCAAGGATCATATTGTCCCCAGGAGATAAGCGCGAAAATAACCCTACCATAGCATAACCTATCTGGACAAGGGTCTCAAGATAAATCCGACGCGCTAAGGTCTGAAATAGCTGAAAGGAAGACTACACATACACCCCCAAGCAATGGGTAAACAAGATGCATGAAGTCATCACTTAACAAAAGTGCAATCCATTAAATGACTCGACAACAACCAAGAAGCCCCAAAGTTAAGTAAGAAGTCTAGGCGCAAAGGGTAAACTATTGTAATGTTACTAATGACACAAACATTATCAAGTGTGAGCTAATACAAAACTCAATAAAATCAACATGCTTGGCAACATGGTACAAGTCTATTAAAGTAAGTGCATTACTCATCAATTAAAAGTGATCTTACACAACTTCATTTATCCATTCGACAATGTTGTCTAAATTGACAAGTCCTAAATAATCAACCATCACAAATCTAATTTAACAATTTAACCATACATAACGATATTAACCTTATCCATATATATATTGTTATTAATGTAACACTATTAATTAGCTCCTTATATATATCAAAGGTTATAACACTATCAACAATATTAATTACATCATGTTTTCCATCATACATAAAATCTGTTGGTGATTAAATTGCAATTGTTGTCTAAATTATATAACTGGTTGTTGTCAATAAATGAGTGCCATTCAATGCAAATTTTAATGTTGTTATGTGGTTATAAATAAAATCCATGTATACGTTATTCAATGTAATTTTAATGTTTTCTTGTTTCTTAAGATTAAATTTCTTTTCAAAGCCAATCAATCCATTTTGATGCTATTATTAAACACTATCCAAGAACAATAATTATTAATTCCAAAGAAATAATAGAGGAATGTTGTTCAGAACAATAATGCCAATTAAAATCGTTGTCGGGTAAATGTAAGGAAAAAAAATGCATGGGTATTAATGTTGTTAGGTAAAAGTAAAAACATAGTCTTCATAAAGGAAAAATCACAGTCTTCATAATGGTAAAAATTTCCATCCAGTAAAGGTAACAAATAACAATTTTTAAAGGCAAAATCGCAGTCTTCATAAAGACAAAATCACAGTCTTCATAAAGGCAAAATCATAGTCTTCATAATGGTAAAAATCACCATGCAGTGAAGGTAACAGATAGCAGTTTTTACAGGATAAATCATAGACTTCATATGGAAAAATCGTAGTCTTCATAAAGGAAAAATAGCAGTCTTCATAAAGGTAAATATCGCCATGCAATGAAGTTAACCGATAACCATTTTTAAAGGAAAAATCGTAGTCTTCATAAGGGAAAATCACAGTCTTAATAAAGGAAACAATGCAGTCTTCATAAAGGTAAAAATTTCCATGCAGTGAAGGTAACAGATAACCGTTTTAAAGGAAAAATCGCAAGCAAACATGGGTAACGAATTGCAATTTAAAGGTGGAATTGGTGTGTATAACAGGTAACCTTGTACAGTCTGTAAAGGGAAAAATTGTGATGAAAATAAGGGGCACGGTTTAAATATTAGACCAACCATAGGCACATGAGGACATCACAAAAGTTAATCCATCACAAAAACGGTCGGGCAACGATTGAAGTGGCTGATAAAAGTTAAAAGTAAAAATTCAATGTTGATTCACCAAGGAAATTGATTTGGATCCTGGGTAAATGCCCAGAAAAATGAAATGAAAGCTAGTTGAGTTTTATCCAAAAAAATTGTTGAGTTTGATATCGAGTTCGTTTGGTTCATCAAATAAGAAAAAATGTTTCATTTTGCATACAAAATCGTTGTCAATATGAGGAATTACTTCGTGGCTGAACCAAACGCTAGAGACGTACACCCAAAATGCAAACGCAAAAAATTATATTTCCCATCGCCATGGGTCTTATCATTATAAATCCATTAGGTACAATGATAATAGTTTAAGGTTTGTTGATAACGCTATCAGTGGAAAACGGATAACACTACCATAAAATAAACTATAGATATAGTCAATCCATACGTAGAAAAATAAAAAACTGCTAACGCTATCATAAATTAAAATGCAGATAAAATCAATAGATATCGCAAAAAAATAAAAAATTGATAATGCTACCATAATGAAATACATTTTCCTTCTAGAGTGATAAGTTCACAGTCTAAAGAAAGGCAAAGTCAGAGTCCAATATGAGGGTAAATTGATGATTGTAAAAGGGTAAATTGTGGTCAGGTAAAAGGTAAGTTGTTGTCGGTAAAATGGTAAAACGCAGAGTTGAAGAAGAACTCAGAGGGTATTAAGCGGCTCAGGAAAGGAAAGGATTAACAATAGCAAAAGTACTCATTTGAAAAAGGCACAAGAAAAACCATCAATCAACCAAGAACAATCGATAGGGGTAGATGACTGGTAAAAATCATCCTTTGCTCATCATCCATGCTCAGAAAAGTAGGGCATTAGAATATATACGTCATTGTGCACCGAAGTGACAACCGTTGATTTGGATCCTGGATGAATTCTCAGGCATGGACTGACAAAGTAGGGATGAGGACAAATACCAGGCATAAACTCTTCATAAAAATAAATTAAAACCACCAGGATAGTTACAACATCAAGGATCGAATACCAAGGGAATAAAGTCATGAAGCGAGTTTAAGGCTATGGGAATTTAATTTCTCAATTAAAATGATAAGTCAAACACCTTCTTTACACAGTCAAAGTACACAATTGAAAGCATAAAGTCTATAATAATCTACCATGCAGAATAAGAGCATATGTATCGTAGCCCAAGTCGTCCACTCTGAGTCGTTGTCTTGTGCGCTCTATGTAGCTCTCTCTTGTCGACCAATGAGACTTCATCGATACCTCCCAGCCAACTCTATGGGTACTCTTCTTCCCCCTTATCCCCTCGAGCTGCAAAGTGGCCATGCACACAAAACCAAAGAACAACTAGCTCCCAGCTCGCCTCGCAAGGCCAATCTATCACTCCTCACTAAGTTGAGTATCCCAACTCCCACAAGCTACATTAGTCAAGTCTAAAATTATTCAACGTAACGTTAAGCACAACAGAAGAGATCCATCCTTCTCCTCCTCCCTCATTTATATATAATTTCTAGGTCACTTATTTCCCAAATTCCCATTTAATTTATTGTTCAATAA
>JZKD02S0160373.1:0-18224 GCA_000966675.3 Picea glauca
GATTGTTGACAAAGATTGTAATCCTTTTGATCTTAACATTGAATAAAAGAGTTCATTCTTGTCGCAAAACATTATTTCTATATTCTTTTATTGATTTATTCATTTATGTCTATATCTGAACCTTGAAAGTGATAAGTAGAGATTGCATGTGTTGTAGCATCATTTTCCTAATTTTTTGCAGGTCAACTTTGAGAGGAGACCTGCAATCTAGGAAGATTTAAAAAGAAAAAGAGGTCTACGCCAATTTCAAGGACTAAAGGTGCACCCATTGAACTTCTTTCCTCTCTCTTGTCATTCATTTTAGATATTTTTGGGGTAGCTTAAGGGTAGAACACTATTTTAAGGGAAGTCAACGCTCTGTCTATACTTAGACCCAGAGTAGGGGAATTTTCCCCCGTAGCAAGGGATCTTGACTCAAGTGGCTCGAAATTTATCAAGTTTGATGTGGTAGATGTCCAACCTTTCTTACATTACCATGTTTTTTTTCAAATACACGTGTAATCTATGAATAGAATTATTAACTATATTTTCTTTGATGAAGGTGCTTCGATTTCTGTGATGTCTCTATATTGTTGAAAATACATTGGCTCTCCCTAGCTTTATTATTCAATGACTATGTTAACTATGTTTGATGGGAATTCTTTCAAACCCCATGGTATCTTCCCCGCTTTTCAGGTCCATTTAGGTGGTAAAACTATGGCAATCAAGGTCAAGGTGGTTGATGTACCCCTTGACTACAATATTTTACTAGGTTTAATTGGATTTACACTATCACAGTTTTCATGTCGTCGGTATTTCATTTTTTATTCTTTCCTCATGAAGGGAAGATTGTGACGATCGACTAGTTATCTTTCTCATGCTCCATTTCCTCTACATCGGTGGGACCTTCGGTCCCCATTATCGCGAATTATTAGAAGGAAATTGATAACATTGGTGTCATAATGTATCCTTCCTTTATGGGAACCTTTAATTTCTTGGCACCAATCTCATATATTAATGTCATTTCCGGTGAATCCTCATCATTATTGAGGTCTCTCTCATTATGCACTTCATATTTCAATGATCCATGGACTCTACCTTCTTTGAATCCGTTGTATGAAGTTCATTCACACATTGGAATGAAAATGTAATTATCTGCAGCTGATATTTCATATCAAGCTATCCATGAAGCCCCTGCAGACCCAGATCCTCCCTCTTTGCAGATGAAAGAGATGAATCTTGTCCTAGATCCCATTTGGGCAGTAAACTCATCTAGTTTACATGATTTCCTCAATGGTACTTTTCCTTCAGATGAAGCAATATTAGAGGCCATGACGAGTCCTGATAGGCCTTGGGAGGACGTTCACCACAAATATTATTTCCTCCTAGATCTTGAAAGGATCGAACGAGATGAGTTTAGGTCCACCATGAGAAAGATTGTTGGTCACATCATGGTCCTATTGGATAAGAATGACATATATGTCGAAGAGAACATGGGAAATATCTCTCCTACCATTTTGATCAACATATATTGAACCCCTAGAAAGGTTGAGAATGTTTAATGAATTTCGAGTCATATTTTCTTGGTCATATAAAGAAATTCCAGGGATAGACCCTGATATTGTGGAACATGAAATCAAGACTTATCTGAATTCTAAGCAAGTTCGACAATGAATTAGACTTGTGAATCCCAAGAAGGACCCCACCATCAAGGTAGAGGTGGAGAAGTTTCTTAATGATGGCTTCATCTACCTGGTTCCCTTAAATAAATGGATATCCAATCTCATTCATGTGGATAAGAAGCAAGGAACCATCTGTGTGTGTTTGGATTCCAGGGATATGAATAAATCATGTCCTAAATATAATTTCCCTACACCATTTATTGATCATATTATTGATGAGTGAGTGAAGAATGAAATATGTTCTTTTATTGATGGGTTTTTAGGCTAAGCATAAGCCGATGTTTATTTTTCCTTTGAGTACGTTTTCATACTGCAAAATTCCTTTCGGCCTTAAAAAATTTGGAGTGACTTTTAGGTGGGCTATGAAATTTTCTTTCCATGACCTCAAACATATAGTCAAGGCTTATTTGGATGACCTCGTTGTTGAATCTCACAAGAGAGTGGATCATTCAGCTCAACTTTGTCTTGTGTTTGAAAGATCTTGTCATTTACCATATTTGATTAAAACCTCATACATGCATCTTCTATGTTAGGTTAGGATTCCTTTTTCATTTTTTATTTTCTGAGCAAGGGATCATGGTGGAACCCATGAAGGTAGAGGTAATACTTCGATTTCCTCCCCCGCACAGTATTCGACAACTTCAGGTTTTATGGGGGAAAGTTAATTTCCTATGTCACTTTATACACAAATATTCCAATATCACTAAGGGTTTCATGCATCTCTTGAAAAAGGATACTTCCTTCATATGGGATGAGTGAGCCCAGGAGCCCTTCAATGCCCTTACGAAATCCTAGAATCTCTTACACCTTTGTTTAGTTTTCGAAAGGTATTGTTTCTATAGGATCTGATTGAATCTACACAAGTGTATTTTTTGTGTGACCTCTAGTCATATTTTAGGATTCATATTTTCGAAAAAATGGATCATGGTTGACCCTTTAAATTTTGAGTCAATAACTCAGTTTCCTCCCCTACATATAGTTAGAAAGCTTCAGATCCTACAAGGAAAGGAAAATTTCCTCAGGAATTTTGTCCCAAACTATGCTAATATAACAAAGGGATTTATTCACATTTTGAAGAAAGGGGTCCCATTCAATTAGGAGGAAGTTGCACAAGGTTATTTTGATTCTTTGAAGAAGGAGTTGGTTTCAACACCATTGTTGATTCCCCTAAATTACAATCGAGACTATTTGTTTTATTTGGCAACAACAGATTCTTCAAGTGGCATGGTTCTAGTTCAGGAGGATGACGAGCTCCAAGAGCAAATCATCCATTAATTCAACTGTTCTCTCATGGGTCTTGAAATTGTATATTCGCACGTGGAGAAACTAGTGTTGGAAATGTTTCATGATGTCTAGCGACTCCACATTACATTCTATTACGCAATACAACGATCGTCACTGCAATCAATCCATTTCAATATGTTTTAACCAGGATAATTATTGTTGGTAAGTATAACAAATGGATTGTTGTGCTTCAAGAGTTCGACTTGGAATTCACATCTACAAAGTCTAAGAAATATTTAGTCTTTGTTGAATTGATGTCATATTTTCGAGTTGAGAACTCGGAAGGAGAAACAATAGACTCATTTTCATATGAGCACATTTTCCTCATCTCTTCATCTAATCCAGGGTACAAGGATATCCTTATATATCTCCAAACTCTGAAGTTCCCTCCAAACTTCTCGAGAGATGAGAAATGACGAATTTCCATATGGAAAATAACTACCTCATTATTACTGACACTTTGTATCAATGACAGGTGGACTTAATCCTTAGGTGTTGCTTAACTCTCAAAAAAGAGGAGGTTGTTTTAAATGACTTCCATAGTGGAGCATGTGGTGGTCACTTATATGGGTTGGAAACAACCCAATAAATTTTTCATGCAGGATACGTTTGGCCAACGATTTTCAAATATTGCATTGAAGTGTTCAAAAGGTGTCATCCATGCCAATTTTTCTCTAAGAAAATGTGTGCACATCCTTCTCCTATGTTTCCTATCATCATTGTTGGACCCTTCACCAAGTGGGAGGTTGATTTTATGACATTCAACCTGGATTTGGCCAGGGATCATCTTATATTATTGTAACTGTTGACTACTTCACTAAGTGGGTCAAGCCTATGCCAACTTTTGATAATGATGGAGAGACAACAACACTCTTCATTTTCAATCAGGTCATCTCTAGGTTCAGTGTTTTGAGAGATATTGTCACTAACCATGGAAGTCACTTTCAGAACCGAATGATATAGGAACTAACATCGAAATTGGGGTTTAGGAAGGAACACTCATCTTCTTACTACCCCTAGGATAATGGTTAGGTTGAAGCCATAAACAAATAATTAAAAACGATTCTAAGAAGAATAGTGAATTCATCCTACACCAATTGGAAGTTGATCCTTTACCTAGCCCTGTGGGCTCACCGAATCTCAGTCAAAACTTCCACTAGTTTCTCACCGTTCCAAATCATTCATGGAGTGGAAGTATTTTTTCCTATTGATTGTGAAGTTCCTTCACTTAAAATAGTAGTCAATCTCCTTTCAAACACAAATCAGCTTGAAGAACGCCTAGTTTATCTTGAACAACTCTAGGAGAAACATCGATATGGAGCTTTAGAGAATGAAGCACAAAAGAAATGATTCAAATCCTAGTATGACGAGTCTGTCTATCCCAGGGTGTTCTCTGAGGAAGATATTGTGTTGTTCTACAACTAGGACAAATATGTCTTGGGGGTAGGAAAGTTCAACCCTATGTGGTTTGAATTGTATGTCGTGAGATGGGTTTTAGAGAAAGGATCATACGTGCTCATTGATTTTGACGACAATGTGATGTTGGATCCTAGAAAAGGGATCTAATTGAAGAAGTAATATGTTTAGCCCTAAGGGTTGAGCATTAGCACTCTTGTACTTTAGTGTGTATATTGTACAAAGATTTGTTTACATTTTGGTATTTTTTTGCATTAGTAATTGATGTGCTTTTTCTTTGTTGCAGATGCTTGAGCATTCATTGATTTACTTTGGGTTCACTGATGGTGCCAATCACCATAATTGACACCTAGAATCTATTGCTTGGGTGGTTTATTCTCCTTCTAGGCAGTTATTTTCCGCTGGAGGTGCTCGGGGAAAATACTAACAATGTTGTTGAATATAGTGTTGCCATTTATCTTTTATGAGATGCATTATCTTATGGTATTTATCACCTTCAAGTGTTCATGGATTCACAATTGGTTGTTTCACAATTCAATAGTGTATATCGAGTTCGGGATCCGGTTTTATTATGGTTTTTCCTTAGGGTACATCTTCTACAACGTTTTTTTGAGTTCAATACTTATGAGCATGTTCCTATGAGAGATAATGAGTTAAATGATGCTTATGATAATTATGTGTTAGCTTGGCGTGTGTATCATCAATAAAATAAACCACACACAGATACATGTATATATACTTTTGCAAAGTAAAAACACAAAATGTATATAACGCACGAAAATTAATATATATATCAAAATGATATCCATCATAGTACAAAGTACGGGGCCTCCTATCCCATGAAATTCATATAATTTTAAACAAGTACAAAAAATTTCTATGAGCGCATAGTATGTCTATCCCTAAGGCCAGTGCACCCTATCATAAAAAACTATGTTGTTGGCCAAACGATGGAACAATTAGACCCATGACCTGTGTACTCCTATGACATGTCGTTGCATGTCGATGGGGAGGTCGTCAACAGCCGCCATAGGAACATTTTACATGAGAGCCTCGGAGTTCCTACCCACACTATGAAAATCCTTTGTTGCATCATCCCTCGGTCTTGCCTCCTTTCTGCCTTGCCGGATATGTCACGGGATATTGGCCGGTCTCACGGGTGCTTTGTCTGCATAGAAAGAAAATTACTTGTCAATATTTTGGATCTCACAAAAAGATAAGTTTCTACATTTTATAAAAATTAAAAATTAAATAAAACAAAATGAAAGGTTACTTATGTCCTGAAGCTTGTCTCCATCAGGGATGATGATATCCGAAACATTGGTGAAGTCAATACCCACATATGGGTAATCCTCGATAAAGGGAGTTTTTCATTCCCACCATCCAAAGAAGTCATCGTCGAAGGGGTTGGACATTTGTCCACTTCCTAAAATAAATATAATCTTGCTCCAATGGACCATGGATGGCCATGGTCACGAGTGTCCTTGTATCTGTGTACGCGGGCTCATCATGGGCACCCACTCGAAAAAGAAAGTACATAGGACACTCCTGAAGTAGAAGTTCTTTTATTTCCCAATCTTTCATTTTTTCATTTGTGCCTTCATGTTTTTCAGCATATTGGTACTATAGTCATAAATTGTGGGGCGTAAGAATTAAACCCATAATGAATTTGTGCCCACAATGCCAAGTGTAAAGAGTTGGATCCCACGATCCAAACCAAGGTGAATAGAATGACTTGGAGGCTCAAGTTGGTTATTTGTTTAATTGGCACTTGTGATCCACTATTCTCGGTGCTAGCGATGCAGTACTCATGGATAAAATCATTGTTTCTCCAACCGCCTCCCCAATATTGGACATTCAGTACTTCCCCTCTCCTCAATAAGCTGGTAATGAAGTAAATATCTTCAACAATGATAGTAAAAGACTATCTGACAATAATAAATTCCTATGCATCCAAGTTCTAGTGGCCAATTAGGAGATTCAATAATCTCCTTGGGCTCTCATGCTGCGAAATTGAAAAAAATTGTACATGTTGCAAGCACGTAGGGCTCGCTTGGCCTCATCGTTATCATACATCACTTGATTCACTTCCTCATGTTCATGTTCTCTCAAGATGATGGACATCTTGTCATTTTTCCAAAGAGTTTTGAGTTATTATTTATTTTTCAAATTCCTTTCTGTGCATCCACACCTTTTCTTTAGAATAGTCGTGGATATCTGCGACTAGTGTTTCCACCAACTGCGGACATCCATCGGTTTCCTGAAGGCATCCTATAGATGCGAAGATGCAATTTTTTTAAAGTAACTTTAAGCTTAAATTTTTGAAAAAATGGAAGAAATAAGGAATTGAAATGAAAGAAAAGATCTGCATTTTCATAATCTTTCTCTCCAAGGTTTTGGTCAATTTGGTAATTTTTTGGGTGAAATGGTAAAAACATAATGGTAATTGGGTAATTATAATAAATTTTATTAAAATTTTGAAAACCCACTTTCTAAAGTTTCCTCATTTTCTCAATATTTTCAACTAATGATCAAATTTTGTAGCATTATCGTTGTTGTTGCAGGTCTTTAGGAGTTTTTCTCTGGTACATTTATCATCAATTGGCCCATTATTTTTCCAAGACTTTGGGTAGGTAATGAGTTCTCAACTGGAATTTAGGCTAGGGTGCATTTCCACTCAAACTTTTCATTATCGTTTAAACCTAGTTTCAACCCGATTAACGAGCAATGAAACAATTATCTCTTCTTCAAAGCATCGTTCGATTGATGGTGGAAGCCTACCTTCCATGGGAAATCTAGTGTAGAATCATTTTTTTTTCTTGCACTCATGCTACATTTTTGTCTTTAGGCTTCGGGGTCCTGGTTTAGTCTCATTGTGAGTTTACGTTTGAAATTCATACTTCTTACTCTCTCTCCTTCTGGCCCTTTTCCCCACATGACCCCTATCTTATAGAGTCCATAAATAAGCTCTTTTCAGACTCCTTAAAATTGAATAGATTGTCGGGTGACATTGTTCCTTGTAGACCTGTTAAATGGATCTGAAGGAATGTATGTCTAGTGTAAGTTTAAGCCTTTTTTAGATTGGACAAACTACTTACAAAAAAAGGAATAATCTAGTCTACGACATATAAGAGTTATCTTAAGTTATGTTTTATACTTTTTTGGGCTCAGAGGACTAAATTTACGAAAAAAGGATGAGGGATTCCATAGTTAATCTCTTTTTAGACTCTTTCAAATTGAAAAGATAACTGAGTGACCTTGTCCCTGTCACACTCATTAATTTTTTTTTGAAGAGACGTCATTTTTGTATAAGTTTAACCCTTTTCCAGACCGACTAGACCATGTATGAAAAAAAAATACTCTCGCCCCAGTGACCAGAAGAGTTCTCCTTTAGAGTCTAAAATTATGAAAAATACCTTTATGGGAAGTTTTCTTTCCAAATTTGAGTTGTAACTGCATCTACATATTGATTGTTCCTGCTTTTAGGCCTAATGTTGACTTCAACATGCTCTTGTTGAACCACTTTACTATGCATTCCTATCAGTTCCCAACCTTGCATTTTATGCCTTTGGGACTCGATACCTTAACCCTAGAGGGAACATCCCTCAAGCTTCCTTATCATGTACATGCTTCCTTGCATTGAGAATAGGTATGCTCCATGTGCTCTGGAACTATTTTTCTTTCTCATGACACTCATTTCCTCTACTATACTATAAGCATTATTTTATTGTTTTTCAAGCTTCTATAACATGAAAAAGATTAAAAAAAATCAAAAAGAAAAAGCGAATGGGAAACCGTCTATCTCTTTTGTTGGCAACAATCTTGTCTCCCTTGAACAAAGCACAATCTTGAGTCTATGTATCAATGTTTTTGGTTTAGTATGTATTTAGGAGACTTTTTCTCGCTTTGATTTTTTTCTCCCCCGGTTGGTTATTCTTCCAAATACATGGAGCATTTGTTGATTTCTCTTGTGTCACAAATGTATCCCAGTTTATGAGTCATGATTCTCGAGTCACATAATGTGTCGTGCTTATGTTCAAGGGAAAATTTTCAAGCTATGTTGGGCATTCTGCAGTTATCCTTTGACCTTGTAAGTTATCCTTCCCAATTCAAGTCTCATCATTACAAGTACCCATATCTTCCAAATATTTGGCCTTCAGCCACCCCTCATTTTGGATGTTGGAGGATGCCTTATTGCCTTCCTTCCAGCAGGTTCCCTCCCATCGACTTAGACACATATTTCTCTAGGAGAGGGATCTAGAGATTTGTTTGGTAACTTGGAGCCTTCATTCATTAGTGGTAGGTTCTCTCGCTATTGAAAATGGGAATACCTCAATGTCCCCTACTTGATAGTTTCTACTAGATGTTCGAAGACAACTCATTCATTCACACTTATTAGATAGTACCATGGTACCCTGACACCCATCATCATTATCGGTGGGTTGTATCGTGTTTGTTAATAGTATACATCAATGACCATTAATCAAAAGATGTCTTACATTGTTTGACCTCGGCTCATCTATTCACATATTGTAGAGTTGTACCATGTTGGATCATTGTGAAGAATTTGAAAGAAGTACGAGCACCACCTCTTTTGTGCTCCTTCCTGACTCATATGGTGTCATCTCATAAACATTGGTACTTTCAGAGGATAAGCTTGTTCATTCTCTTGGTTCCAAATATCATTTTCTCTTGATTTTGAGACATAGCTCCAATGTGTATCTCTTAATGGCTATGACTTCTTTGACATGGATCCACTATGTATATTTTGCAGCCATTCTTACTACTTCATATTTATCACACGGATCCATTGTGTATATTTTGTGGCCATGGAAATTATTCCTACTTTCATATGTACCATGGATCCGTAGTGTATTTTATTTGGTGTCCATGTTTTATCACTCTTGAGCATGGGTATGATCAACTTGGAAAAACGAACTCTTGCTTGATATTTGATGATGGTTATTGATTTTTGAATCATTTGTTTGGAAACCTATATGGATACTTCGATGCATCCTCTCCTCTAAGAGTTCATAATGTATTCCGACCATCATTTTTCCCTTCTGAAATCATATATTAGGGGGCATATGTTATAGCATAAAATGCCACACTCATGATTTTGTGCCATGGCCTAACCCTTTCCCAATTATTGTTAGACGTTTCCCTAAAAGTCACCTCCAAAATCATCTAAAAAACATGCTTTAACATATCTGCAGGTTTTCCTAGTGCAACATGCGGACATCCATGCCTTTCATCACTGCAACCCATGGATGCCCTCATTTTTAGTGAAAAATAAAATAATTTCGTGTTTTCGGGTGGGTTTTTCGATTGGGCTCCTTTCCCAATGACCCTGGCCCATACTCAATGTAATTAAACTCCCCAAACCTCTTTGGGAAGATATAAAACAATCATTGAGGGATAATATGAGAAAAAAAAGTCCCTTGGTGAAAAGTTATATTGCCAACATCTAACAAGCCTCATTTACCTATATTCTTTAAGAAACATCCCCTTTTATCTAGAAACTCCTTTTCCAGAGCTTCTTTCGCCTTTATATGACTATAGGGTGTCTCCTTATCCCTATCTGATTCATTGAGAGAATTATTTATTAATTGAGTTGATGCTTGAATATTCCCGGAGGAAATCAAATAGTTGGATTCAAGACGATGCCTCAGGTTGGACAAGATTGTAACTTACCTTTCCTACTTGTTGGTAATAAAAGAGATTTTTTTCCCCAAATTTCTCTTCATTGTACATTTAATTGTATATCTACTTTGAATTTGACATATTACATGCACATGTTTATGATCTTATAAATACTTTTTTCGTATCCCTGGTTTCGTATTTTTCTTACATGTTAATTCCATCAAAATATCAGGGGTTCTTCGATGAATCAGAGGGAGGATCAACATCAAATGGGAGAATAAGGTGCACCTTTTTTTCTCCTCTCTATCCCTACCTTCTCCTAAATAAAGTTGTTATTTTCTTTGATGTTTTTGTGTTTTTCACTGTGGGGAGACAAATATCTCTTTCACTTGGTATTGTTCTACTATGATTACGACCCACAATTAAAGGGGAAAAATAACTTAATCTGAATTGGCGACTACACTGGGGAAACTCCTAGTTGGGTCAGTTTAGTTGAGGTGTCTTGCTTGCTTGTGTTGTATTTTGCAATTATTGTTTGAGTCTTTTTTAGAGTGTTTTAGCCTCACAAGACTTGTTTCTTAGTCATGAAGCCCTTTGTTACTGAGTGGTTTTTTTATTTTATGAACATACCTTTCCATCCATTCTTTGCATCACTATAGCCTGTGTACATCCACGAGTTGAATATCTACATCTCCCAGATATCCACGAGTTTCTCTAGTAACATTCGCGGACCTGTGTGAAGTTGAAGTTTTTTTAAATTTATCTTCCTTTTCTAGGTTTAATGCTTGGTTTGATCAGTCACTTGGACTATCCCGAGTCTTTGTCTAGTGTCTCTATGTTAGGTTATGAATGCTTGATATACAAAAAAAGATTAAAATCTTTTCTTTGACTCTCTAGTATAAGGTTTGTTAGGTAGATTGAAAGAACAACCTAATTAGTCTACATTTCCAGATTCATTGTTGTTTCAGTGTAGTCTTGGATGAACGATTTCCATATTTTTGCATTCTTTCTACCTTGTTTCAAAAAGAAAAATATATATATCTGCATTCATGTGCTTATTTTTCTTTTGTAAATGAAAAAAGTTTTAAAAACAAATATGCTTGTTTGTTTACTGCTCATTTCTTGAACCCTTGCCTTTCATTTGCAAGAAAATAAGTAGTTAATTATCATTTAGGTAGTTACATTTTGGTAGTGGCAACCTTTTTATTTAAAAAATGAAAATAATTCAGTAGTAAAAGTTTTGCATCCTAGCATGCATTTTCATCTTGAGGTGTTCTAAATCTTGCACTTAAACTCTTCTTTTCATCCGAAAAAGAAAACAAATTGTTGCATAAGCATTGTTGCATCCTTTTTCACTTGAAGAAACTAATTGTGTGTTCTTATAATGCATTTATTTCGAGTCATTTTAAAAACATCACTAATGTTTCACCTGCACCCCCTTTTTGAGTAAAAACAACCTACTAAAATGAATGCATAACTAAAAATTATTAGATACTTTCGTTTTTCTAGGGTAAATCAACAAGTTTAGGCTAGGGCCTTGGCATAGGTTGGATATTAAATTACTCCAAGGCCACTAAAAAACAAAAGCGTCTAAGAAAATGAGTGTATAACCCGGTTTGTTTAATAGGTTGGTCTGGAATCTTGTCTAACACATGAGTTAAACACGAGGTTACGTAAGGAATATTCAAGGATATTCCTCTATAGAGTTGGACCAAACGTAATGGAGATATTGTGTATTGGTGGTTTTGATTGTACCCATACCTCTGTGAGAGGTAGTGATTTTTAGGCTTCAGGATTTGCTATCCTGCCCACACTTTCGATCTTGACTTTTGATTATACCCCCTAGACATCGACTGCCAGCTGGTAACCTTATTTTCTCTTCCTAGGTAAACCACAAGGTGACTACGGAGGTTTTTTGTAGTACATGGGGCAGATTTTGTATCATGCATTTTAGTATTGCTAGAGGGTGCCCCAGGAAGCATGGGTACTTGCACCAGATAAGGCTAATCAACAGAATTCAAGATAACTACTTCTCATACCTTTGTTCGGTGGTCCACGAGACTTAATCAACCTGTGCCTTCATCTAGAAGGGCCTGATCCCACTTTGTTATTTTTCTAGTCCCAAGACTTAATCCACTTGAGTAAGAATATTGACAGAGTTGTTTGTGTTTATTTTATCTTTAATGTTTTTTTAGTGATGTGTTTGGTGAAGGTAGTCTAACCTTAGGTAGGATATTCTATTGACATTGGAGCTAACCCATCAAAGTGGCCAACCTACCAATGAAAATATCGAGGAGAATTGAAGGCCTTCTTCCCGAGGAAGATATTAGGAATAATTCTCCCTTGCCTCCTCAAAGGTGTCGACTCGATTATTTTGGCACTTTTGTACCGATTGGTCAATTTGAGATCATAGACCATAACTCTCTAGAAGTGAACGTTCTAGAACTAGGAGAGGTAATTGTTAAGGATATTGGAGCTGAAGAATTCACTCCACACACTAATTCTCTATTACCTTCAAATTTCCTATTTACAATCGTAGGCGTCCCTCCTCTAGGATCAAATTTTTTGGATAGTATCCTCCTTCTGTGGGTCATTATGAGCAATACTTCACCAGTGTCAAGGTCGGGATCACTTGCAACTCCCACCTCAGTGATCATTACCGGGGGGATATTTCCTCCTGGTATGTTAGATCAAATAGAAAATATGGTTCAATCTACCGTATCCATGACAATCAGTAGAATTACCTCTTCATTTTTCATCCCCACTCAAGTTTTGAGTGAAAAAACATATTTCGCATCAACAAAAAATACTTTCTCTTATGGAATGTCATTGATGGGCATGTTGAACACGTTGGTGATTTCTCAACCAACATCCCAATTATCAAGTGTACATGCAGGGTGTTGAAATTACTAATACAACTGAGAGGGGGGGGTGAATCAGTTGTCTTTGAGCTTAAACAATAATAAGTCTATTAAAATATTCTTAATATTTCCTCAAGTGATCATCAACATTATACAACATATGGATAGTAAAAGTAAAAAGCATCAGTCACACATAAGGTATACACAGAAACAGATTTTTCACGAGGAAACCCATAAAGGGAGAAAACCTCTTCTTCTTCGAAATGATAGGTAGTCTTTTAAGTTCTGTACATCATCTTTAATTGAGAACCAGATCAATGTGAGGCTGCTACCTCTTTTTTACAAGTTTCAACTTGTTTGAGAGCACCAACTCTCTGGTTTCTCTATCACCCACTAGAAGGAAGCACCAACTCCCTGGTTTCTCTAGCACCCACCAGAAGGAAGCACCAACTCCCTGGTTTATCTAGCACCAACTCCCTGGTTTCTCTAGCACCCACTAGAAAAAAGCACCAACTCCCTACATGTTCCAACACCAATTGGATGGAAGCACCAACTTCCAGTTACACAGGCTCCAACCTGTATAACAGAGAACACTTGTTCTCCCTAGCACCAGCCTGCCACCCTGGTTTCTCTGGCTGCAACCAGATGGAAGCTACAACTTCCTGTGTTCAATTTCCCACTTGAACATGTGAAGACAACAGTCCTCCCAAGAACCTCCAAACCTCCCTATAATATGAATGGATAAATAAACAATCAACTTTACAGATAAATCAGTTCTTACCAATCTTTCTTTTTTCTGTAAATCTGGTCTTCTACACACTGTTCTGTTGCTCTTCTCTTCCTCTGTCTGTTCATCAGGTATGCTCTACATCAAATCGTTCTCTCATTCTTCTCTTCTCCAACTTGTTCTGTTATTCTTCTCTGCATTTCATCTCACACTACACATATGCTCAATCTCCTCTGGCTCATTCTCTCATCTTCCTTTTCTTACAGTTTCATTCTTTTCTCATACAGAACGACCAACCACACACTGTCTTTCTCCTTTTATTTTATACACCCTCACGACGGTTAAACTTCCCATCTCCTTAGGAAAAAGGAAGACAACTGTCCGAGCAACTGAAACGCCAACATATTCACAATCATGAATCCGTTTCACTAACAGATTCATAACTGAGGGGTTAATTGTGAGAGAGAATAGTAACCTTCCAATCATATTCCAATTTATCTGCACCGTTGGATGAACTATATTGGCATTGTCTTTAAATTGGGTTTTGACATTTCGACAATCCTGTGCTGAGTGTCTCTACACTTCATTCCGTGATCCCCGAAGTTCCGATACAGAACTTTTCTGCACTAGCTCCTTCCACAATATGACTATGGTCATAACCAAGTGCCTATGCAAAAAGTGCTTTCGCGATTTCTCATTTTGGGATTTTTGACACTATGCTCCATTGACCCCAAGTCAGCGAACTTTTGATCACTTGCCACATGTCTTGTGATTCGATGGTCCAGATGTGATCTTGATTCAATGGCTACGATTGAATCACGATTTCGGCATTCTTTTTGCATTGGGTTCTTTGCCTCTCCATGTTGCGATTCATGAAACTCCGATATGGAGTTAGATCAATGGTCCAGATCTGATCTCTATTCAACAGCTGCGATTAAATCACGCTTTCATGATTTCAGCATTCTTGTTGCATTGGGTTCTTTGCCTCTCCATGTCGTGATTCGCGAAACTCCGATATGGAGTTAGATCAATGGTCCATATCTGATCTCTATTCAACGGATGCGATTAAATTTCGATTTCGTATATCGCGATTTTGACATCCTTGATGTCCAGTTTTTTTGTCACTTCAAAGTCCCGATTCACGAAACTCCGACATGGGGTCGGATCAACGGTCCATATCTGATCTCGATTCAATGGTTGTGATTAAATCGCGATTTCACATATCGCGATATCGGGATTCCTGATGTTAATAAACTTTGACATCTCCAACTCTCGATACTTGAAACTCTGACATGGACTAGAATCAACGGTCCAGATCAAACCTTGATTTGACGGCTCAGATTACATCGCGATTTTTCATATCGTGATTACGCCCGCTTCTCCTTGTACCTTAAAGGACATGCGGGTTCTTCTTGATCCAACGATGGTCGGATTCTGCGCTTGGATCTAACGGCTGAGATCTTTCCTCCTCTTCAACGATCTCTTCTTGTCTACATTTAGATCTGACGACCCTCGTTCTTTAGGGAATTTTGAATGGAATCCAACGATCAAAGATTCTTCTCAAACTTTACGGGTCTTTGATCACTCGATAAATGTTGCATTGCCTTCGAACATTCACCTTCAATCATTCAAATTTCCTGAACTTATCTTCTGTTTGCCTGTCGATTACAAAATTCCTGTACTCATGCCATCTTCATTGTTGTACTTGACATCAATGACAAGCATTCGCTGTCTGTTAAATATTTGCCAGCAATCCTTTGTACATTCTTCCTGTACTTATGCCATTCGCTCTTCCTGTACTTATACCATTCGCTGTCTGTTAAATATTTGGCAACAATCTCCCCCTTTGGCATTGATGGCAATACAAGAACCTGCATGCATTCGGACTTGAGTCTCCTCCCTAACTCTTTTCTCCCCCTTTGACATCAATGTCAAAGAAGAAACATTCTTCCCCTGATCTTGTTGCAAAACATACTCCCCCTGTCGACTATAAGCATCTTGGAAATACATCAGATATTCAATAAGTACTCCCCCTGACCAGGTGAACAGATTAGACACAAGAGATTATAACCCCCAACTTTTGACGAAGATATCCAAAAGGGGTCGCTGGTAATGGTTTAGTAAAGATACCGGCAATCTATTCTGTAGAAGGTATATAATTCAGTTGAACAATTCTGTTTGTAACTTGTTCTCTGAGAAAATCGTACTTGATTGGAATATGCTTAGTCTTGGAATGAAGAACATGATTCTCAGAGACACTAATGGCACTGGTGTTATCACAGTGAATTGGAATAGGGTCAGTGTAAGTTACCTTTAGATCTGCAAGAGTTTGTATCATCCATAAGATTTGTGTGCAGCAAGTAGCAACAGCAATGTATTCTGCCTCTGTAGTGGATAATGAAATGGATCCTTTCTTTTTACTAATCCATGCAACTAATGAGTCACCCAGAAAGAATGCTCCTCCACTGGTGCTTTTTCTCTCATCAACATAGTTTGCCCAGTCTGCATCTGAATAAGAAGTTAACTGGAAATTCTGATTTCTAGGATACCACAGACCATAAGTCATTGTTCCCTTTAAGTATTTAAATATCCTTTTGATAGCTACCAAATGACTTTGTTTAGGAGCATACTGAAAACGACCTACCATTCCAACAACTTGCATTATATCAGGACAGGATGATGTAATGTATAGAAGACTTCCTATCATAGAGCGATATGTGCTTTGATCAACATCAGGTGAGATATCATTTTTACTCATCTTGCAACCAACCACCATAGGTGTGCTAACTGTAGAGGAATCTTCCATCTTAAATTTCTTCAACATCTCTTTCAAATATTTTTCTTGAGAAATAAAAATTCCTGCAGAGCTTTGTTTTACTTGTAAGCCAAGAAAATATGACAATTCTCCTATCATGGACATTTCAAATTCTGTTTTCATAGAATTAGCAAACCACTAGACAGATGATTCATTAGTACAGCCAAAAATAATATCATCTATATAAACCAAAACAACTAGTAAATTATCACCTTCAGACTTAATGTAAAGGTTACTGTCAACAATACCTTTCTTCAACACTTTTTCTTGTAGAAATTTGTCCAGTCTATAATACCAAGCTCGTGGTGCTTGTTTCTTTCCATATAAGGCCTTCTTCATCTTACAAACATAATTAGGATTATATGTCAATGAGAATCCTTCAGGTTGCTCCATATATACTTCTTCCTCTAGATCTCCATTAGGAAATGTTGACTTAACATCCATCTGATAAACTTTGAAGTTCTTATGACATGAATAAGCAAGAAATATTCTGATAGCTTCCAATCTTGCCACTGGTGTAAAATTTTCATCAAAGTCCTGACCTTCAACTTGTGCATATCCCTTACAGACCAATCTGGCTTTATTTCTAACATCTTGTCCTTTTTCATTCATTTTATTCTTGAACACCCATTTGGAACCTATTACATTCTTATCTTCAGGTCTAGGTACCAGCTCCCAAGTATTGTTCTTCTCAATTTGATCGAGCTCTTCATTCATTTCTCTAATCCAATTATCTTCCTGGCTAGCTTCCTCAAATTTTTTAGGTTCATTCATAGATAAAAAGGCAACATGAGATTGTTCCGAGTCTTTAATCCATTTCCTTCTTCTCTGAACTCCATTTATATCCCCAATTATTTGATTTTCAGAATGATTCTTTCTAATAATTCTGAGAGGTGATTTTTCTTCTTTCTTCTTATTTGTGTCAGTTTGAATATTTATATTTTCATCTGATCCAGACTCTTCTCTTTCTGATCCTTGGACCTATTCATCTTCACCTTCAACTGTATCTTTTGTTCTTGGTTCAACACTACTTACATTTCTGACTGGGATTTTTTCATCAACTTTTATATCTATACAATCAACTAGTTTGTGCAGTCTCTTATTGTAGCATCTATACCCTTTACTATTTGTAGCATAACCCAGGAAGATACCTTCATCAATCCGGTCATCATATTTGCCAATATTTTCATCATTGTTATTGATATAACATGTACTCCCGAAAACTTTAAAATGCTTGATTGAAGTAGGTCTTCCAAACCAAAGTTCATAAGGGATCTTGTCACTGTGTAGTCTGAGATGAGCTTTGTTAAGGATATGAACAGCTGTATGAATTGCTTCCACCCAATATGTCTGAGATATGTTCCTTTCATTCATCATTGATCTTGCCATTTGCTGTACTGACCTATTCTGCCTCTCAACAACTCCATTTTGTTGTGGAGTCCTTGGAATTGTGTACTCTCTTTTGATCCCATGTTTATCACATAAATCTTTGAAGTTCCCAGAACTAAACTCTCCTCCTCTATCAGACCTTACTGCCTTTAATCTTTTTCCTGTTTGATTCTCAGTCAGAGCCTTAAATACTTTGAATTTTTCAAATGCTTCAAATTTTTCTTTCAAAAAAGAAACCCAAGTTAGTCTTGAAAAGTCATCAATAATCAACATAAAGTAAATTTCTTTTCCTGTACCTTCTTTCCTTGATGGACCACATAGATCCATATGTACTAATTGGAGAGGTTTTTATATTGATGGAAAGTTTTTAGATTTGAACTGAGTGCGAGTAAGCTTTCCTATCTGACATGATTTACAAACAGAGTCAT
>JZKD02S0160406.1:0-11132 GCA_000966675.3 Picea glauca
TTTATTAAAAAACTCTTTATGGATCTAGAATGTGATCGAATGTTTTGTGAAGTGTTATTGTATTTGGATCTTTTCTCATAATCAGTTACCCCCTTGAAGTTGCTCATGAAAATTTCTCACTCTATTAGAGATATTTAAAGCAAAGGATATATTCAATAGGTTTAATCTTATTTTCTTTTATATTTGGTTTTCTACATTCAATTTTTCTGAATATTATTCATGTTCTACTATTTTTTTCTATTTAAGTATGTTACATACTTTCATGGAATCTTAAGGCATGATTATATATTTATATTATGAACATAAAATTTATCAAGTTGAACAAAGACAAGCTCCTTGTTATTGCTTCTAGTACAAGCAGTGGGCAACATAGGCTTAAAACATATTATGTTAGAGATTGGCTGTGGCTTGTGTTAACTATTAAAGCATAAAAGAAGAGAAACAAATTATTAATATCAACAATTTTAAACCTTACAATCCCAATGAAGTAAATAATAATAATAATAATAATTATTATTATTATTTTAAGGCCATGACCAAGCCAAACACCAAATTGGTGTATGAAACCCCCTTGTTTGTGGGACAAGGGATCCCCTCCATGCAACAATTTGACTGTTAAAGTCTATAGAGGTATACATACCCTACCCCCTATAGATTTGAAGTCAGACAAAGTTGAAATACAACAAAGATTACATAAATCATAATTTGGCCGATCAAAAATACTTTTGTAACATTATGAGCTAAAACAACAAAATGAATATTTCCAAAATCAGGACTACTACTCGTGACCTCCATAGTTAAATTGTAATCAAGGTATATCGTTTTAAGTTTTATGTATAAAGTTAATTGTTAGATATTGTGAATATCAAATTGTAAACAAGGTATAATGTTTAAAGTTTTATGTATAAAGTTAGTTGTTAGATATTGTGAAAATCATATAATCCTTGTTTTAGTAGCCTCAACAATGATCGGATGGAGATACTGGGTATCTGGTGGTCACTATTTAACACTAAAACCATTTTTATTTTTATTTTTTATCTTTGAATAAAACCTTAAAATATGTTTATTAACAACTTATCTTCTTCGAATGTAAGGAAACAAGTTAAGGGCCCAACACCGAAAGGCATATGGAAAGTGTGTAAATTTGACCTCTTATGAAACATTAGTGATTTATTATAGGCATCCAAATTTTATTTTTTACACAATGATGCCATAGTAGGTCGAGGTAGATTTGAGGATGCTAATAGATCGACAACCCTACATAACAATTATATAATAATCTCATAATCTAATTTTAAGGTCACGACCAAGCCATACACCAAATTGGTGTATGATACCACCTTGTTTATGGGACAAGAAACCCCCTCTGCGCAATGATTTGATCGCTAAAGTCTACAGATGTATGCATACCCTACCCCCATTTGGATTTGAATCTATGATCTATTAGGAGGAAACACATGTTCTTAACCATTAGACCCATATATATCATAGAATTATCCAGTAGAGGTTTAAAAGGATGGTACATGGAGACATGAGAAATTTTATGGTGTATTTATACGTTTAAGTTGTCATGGTCATTTTTTTAAATGACATCATGTTGTGACATGCACTTTGGAAAATTGGTTGTCAAATCTTGTTTCCTTTCCGAAGGTGGCAAGACCTATCATAACTCAAGTATTGACTAGTGGTGAGGATATCCATCACTGATCATTATTGTGAATGTGTGTTGACTCATCATCGCTATTTACGGAAAATCATGCCACCTGAAATAACCTATTGGTGGTTTGTAAGGGGGTAGACTTTCACTCTTGCCAGATGCCTCTCAATCTTGGGTTGTTAACCTATTTCCTTACATCCAAGGAAGACAAGATCTTAGGCAATCAAAAGTAGTTTTAGATCTTACTCTAGGACCAAAAAACAGTTTCAACCTAAATAGTATTTGCAAAACAGTGAATATCCCTTGTGGCCATCACTAATGCTACCTCCAATGAAGTCATATACTTTTTAATAACATTTAGTGTTAATCTCACATATAAAACTAGATATTACTCCTAATTACAATTTTACATCTTACCTTAAAAAAACCAACAAATATATCACGTACAATGTGTAAAAATAATAATATTAAAAAATAAAATTACACTAAAGTATTTTTAAGGAGTGGTATTACTAAAAATATTTCGTCACTTATTTTTGGTAACCATTGGTAACGACCCTCGTTTACTTGTCCTATCGGCCTATTCACTCGTCAATCGGCCTATTCCATCGACTTTGTACTACTTACCAATAAATCAATAAAATACATCTATATTTAAGAACTATATAATAGAAACAAATTAACAAAATGTGTACATCATATTATGTAAATTTTAACACATTATTGCTTTCCCAACGTGTTAATGTGTTTTTTTATTATACAGATATATAAATGCGTATTTGGATATTATTTAAAAGAAACAAGTCAACCAAATCTAAAGTATATGTTGTAAGTTTTAGCATACTTTTTCCTTTTCAATTTGATTTTTTATATATAATAAAAAATATTTGAAAATTATAGAGTAAAAATAAATTCAATAAAGTGTATATAGCTTATTATTTAATGTTTTTTAAAATGAAATAGTTTAAATGCATGATGATTTATTGTTTTCATCTATTGTTACATCTATTTAAGTAACAAGAGGGAAACTGATATTTTCGACTTGAAATCCACATAAATCATTTTATATTGATGGAATTATAATGTTGGATGTTAATATTGTACAATCTAGTTGTAGTGGGAGTATTTGAGGGTGTGGAATCCATTTCCACATTAAAATATTCAATCGTAATGGGGATATTTGAGGGTGTGGAATCCATTTTCATATTAAAAATAACAATCTCATCAATCCAAAAATATAATTTCAGCAAAGATTATTTGACAAAATTCTAGTGATGGAAAACTAGAAAAAAGACAAATTCATAGAACATTTAACCTTCTTATTTAATCAATACTCATGAATGCATTTGAGAAGTGATCTACCATTAAATATATAATAAAAATAGTTTTTTTTTTCATTTAAATGCATTATTTTGAATGTTCAATTCTTGTGTCAAAATCATATAAGTTCTAAATCATGGTTCAAATTAAAATCTTAAATTGAAGAACCACACAATTTACCGATCAAACTACTATATCTTAAAATCTTCTCTTAAAAAAAGTTTATAAATATCTATTGTGATCCTTGAGTTGTTAAACTATTGAAGCTAATTAACACCATGGAATTGCAATATTACAAGGCTTGTTAAGGTTTCAGGGCTCACTTTCTAGTTAACTATTCAAATAGAATCAAAGGGTTTTGAGGAGTATGTTGATTAAGGTTGGTTGTCATTGATGTCAACCCTTGAAGAAAGTTCGGTAGCACAAAGGTTTGGGTAATGAACCCAAGTTTGTTTGATGTAAAGATTATTCATTATTGTCTTGTCATGGTTGATAAAAAGTACAAATGGATGAACTCCAAAGTGGTCCCCTTATGGTGAAATCCCTCACGGGAAGACGCTTTGTGGATTGAGTTATCCTAGAAGTATGGTTAGAGAACCCATGCTTAATTGTGGAATAATGAGATGAAGGTCAGTGAATTTTTCAGTGAAACTATCCTAGATGGATATTTTTTGTCATGCCACTTCTGGTGGTATGTGGAACGTCACATAACTCCTCACGGTTAGAGAGTTATGGCCAGTGAAAGTTGGAGGACCCTCATGAGTAATCTAGAAGCCCCCAAAAGTCAAAATGTTTTCAAAGAAATTATTTAAATAATAAAGTTAATGGAGAACTCCTTACAATAAGAAAAGTGGAATACTACATGAAAGTATAAATACGAGGCAAGGCTCTCTCATTTAACTACACTTGAACACATTGAATATCTTTTGTTGTGTGAGGCTTATTGCAAGTACTCATTGATACATTTGAAGTTGTGAAATTCTGAGGTAGTATGAAGGGTTGATGACGAAATTCTCAGAATTATAGCGAATACAAAAAAAACATATTTTCTGAGGCATATGCGGGCTGACAGTGTATTGGGGTGCATACATACTAAGGCGTACGTGGGCTGGCAGTGTATTAGGGTGCATACATGTTGGTAAAGCCATGGAAACTTGAGAATATGAAGATGTAGAGGTTCTAGATTCTGAGATCAATCTCCCAAGAAGGTCTATAGTGCTCAGATACATCAGATCTATCCATTGGTTCAAAAGGTATGTATTATTTCTATGAATAGTTGGATTTTGATGTATGCATGAGAAATGGTTATGGAGATTTGAGGATTCTCCACAGAAAGACTAGTGGTTGCATGGGATCTTCTGTATAAGTCATATATACAGAAATACAGTGTTGGTATATTTATCATTGATACTTCTTGTTGAGGCACTTCTTTTATTTCTTGGCATATGGCTAAGGGTTTTTGTGATATATGGTTGAGAGCTTGTATTGGTTGATGTATTGAGAGGCTGAATATTAGAAAGGGTTTGAAGTATAGATCATGTGAGGGTTATTATACTTATTCATGATTACACACACTTTTGACACATGACTAGAGAGAGATATGTATGAGGATGCATGCATAGGGTACAGATACAGTTTGGATGCAGTGATATGTTATAGATCTATGTGAAAGAAGTTACAAATGGTTAGAAGTTTTTAGGAGAAAGAAAACCCTAGTTTTCAGAGGGCATATGCAGGTTGCATAATAGTTTAGTTGCGTACATATGCGGACTACATAATAGATAGGGTGCGTACATACGCGTGCTGCAACACTACATGTCACATATCTATTGTATTTTGTTGATACATGTTCAATTCAGGTACTGACTGATTATAGGGCAGTTGTATAGGTTGGTTGTAGGTTAGTGGTACATGTTGATACAGTTGTACAGTGGTATATCTCACAGTGATAGTGTGACAATGGTTACATAGTTCTACTTCTACATCAGGGCAGTTGGACAGGGCAAGGACAGGTGGTTATAGCCACCTTCCGGTTGTAGCTGGAGAACATAGGGGGTTGTATCCTCCTTCTAGTTATAGCAAGAGAATTGGGGAGTTGAAGCTTCCCTCGGGTTGTAGCCTGAGAAAATAGGGGGTTGGAGCCTCCTTCCAGTTGTAGCTAGAAAACAAAGGAAGTTGGTACTTCCAATTAATGTAATTCTTAAAGACATATAAGAAAAATCATTGTGTGGTTTTCTCCCGCTTTGGGTTTCCACGTAAAACAATGGTGTACTGTGTATGTTTATGATTTTTCATTTGTTCATTTCTTATTTACTTTGCATTTATTGGATGATAATGCTACATTGATATAACACTTGGATTATATGGTTAAAAAGGATTAGATTTCTCTATTATTGATTCACTGCCCCTCTTAGTAATCCAACAATTGGTATTAGAGCAGATTCCTTCAGAAATCAATTTAACCACTGAAAGGTAGATCATGGAGAGAAACAAATTGTATAAAAATGGAATACCACAGTTTGATGGACAAAAATATGCATTTTGGAGCATAAGGATGAAAACATATATTCAGGCACAGGGATTTGAAATTTGGAAATCAATTGTAGATGGATACATAGTACCAACAGTTCCGCCAACAAATGACAAAGCGGTGAAACTCCATCAGAAAAATTCCAAAGCCACAAATGCACTTCTCAATGGTCTTGGTGAAACAATATTCACCAAAGTTGCACATTGTAAATCTGCTAAAGATATTTGGGACAAACTTCAAAATATTTATGAATGGGATTCAAAAGTCAAAGCAACAAAGCTTCAAACTTACAGAGGTCAGTTCGAACAACTAAAGATGAAGGAAGATGAGAATATTGTAGCTTACTTATTACGAGTCGATGAAATAGTAAATGAAATCATGGGATTGAGAGAAGAAATCAAAGAATCTGTAATTGTTCAAAAGGTACTAAGACCTCTTCCTATGAGATTTGACCCTAAGATATCAGCACTAGAAGAAAGAACAAATCTAAACTCAATAAGCATGGATGAACTACATGGAATCTTCACAGCATATGAAATGAGAACTGAACAAGAAAATCTAGATGTAAAAGAAGTAGCCTTCAAAGCATCCAAAATATCAAAGAAAAAGGGAAAGCTACAAGAAAAATAACATAGCAGCAATAGTGACATCTCAGAAGATGATGAAGAAGTGACCAACTTTGTCAAAAGACTGAACAAGGGAACCGACGACAAGTATATAGGTAAGATTCCTTTAATTTGTTTTAATTGTGACGATATTGGTCATTTTTCTAACAAATGTCCTTATAAGAAAAAGAGAAATGATGAAGTTTACTCAAAAGGAAAACAAATGTATAAAGGAAAAAGAAACACAGAGAAAGTTTTCAAGAAAAACTTATGCACCAAAGAAGACATCTCATCATCATATGAAGATGAAGTCAGTGACAGTGAGACAAAAAGAGTTCTATTCATGGTAGTAGAAGACTCTGATAAAGAAAACTCCGAAGAAGAATATGAAGAAGCCGAAGAAGAATATGAAGAAGTTGAAGAAGAAATTGAAGAGGCAGAAGTTGACTACCAAGAGGAATTGTCGAGTTCCATAGAAGTTATCAGAAGAGAAAAGAGGAAAAATAAGAAGCTACAAGGGGAACTGGACAAGAAAAAAGACATTCAGGAATTAGAACAAATTATCACAAATTTAAAGGTTCAAATTGAAGAAGATAAAAGAATTGAAGAATCACTCAAAGAAAATCTAGAAGGAAGAGATGGGATCATTGAAAATTTGGAAGAAAAGATTGTCACATTAAGAAAGGATCTTCAAAAGAAAAATATTCAAAACAACTCAAAAGTTTTGAATGACATTATCAACAGTCAAAATCCTAATCATGACAAGTTCAGACCTGGATAAAATCAGATAGAAAAGGGATCAAGCTCCAAAACAACAAAACAAGAAACATATTAAAAAATCTATGAAAAAACAATCAAAGGGGATAGGAAGGTCTATAGAGAAAATTACAATGACACTCCTCCTTCGAGAAGATTCAGATTTTAGAATCAGGGACCGACAAAAGAATATAAGTCTTAGGAAGAAGAAATATTCATAATATCATCTCCTTTCAGAAGATATTCAATTCCCAGGTATCAAACTATATTTTTTGGTTTATGTTATGCATGTAATAATTTTGGACACAAAGTTGTGAATTGCAAAGCTAACAATAGGAGCATAAACAACTTTGAAAGTCATACAAAAAAGGGTTATCCAAGAAGGCCTAGTGAAACATAGAGAAGAAGTTACAACAGGTTTGAATCATTGAGCACTGAAGTGGAATGCTACAAGTGTAACAACTTTGGAGACATGGCCAAATATTACAGAATGAAAATCCCTCCTAGAGAACCACAACAAAACAACAACAATCACAAACAAAAACCTCAGAATAGGACATGGATAAGAAAGAAAAATTAGTACAGAAATAAAGAATGCACACTTGCTCACAAGATAAGCAGAAGAAACATGGTTGGTATGTTGATAGTGGATGTTCAAAACACATGACATGTGATAGAGACAGGAGTTGACGGACGGTCAATTTTGCCCGTGTTGGCAACCAATCATTTTTTTTAATTGCTCTTAAAAAACGCTTCCTACACCCCTTGTCTCGTTAATGACAAATCATCGTCGCATTGTGCTTCTAGACATTTGTTTCATTTTTGCGACAATTGAAATTTGGTCTCGATTTGATTTTCACAACTGTAAGTGTGAAAATACCTCTTTAATCATTTGGACTGTAGTCATCTTTTATTGATTTCTCCAAAAGACACTTAACCATTGGTTTATCGCATGACTGCAAAACATTTTTTCAAACTTACATACTCTTACCTTGATTGCGCATTTGGATCTGTTTGATTATTAAGCCTTTGAGCATGAAGATTTATTGGTTTTATTCTGATCTTATAAAAGTTATAATGGATTTGGTCCTATATGCTTTTATTCTTATTGCTATGGGCTCTTCATTCATTTATCATATGAGAAATTTTGGATCGTAATGCTCTAAAAAACTTTGCAATGCAAACATTTGAATGTGCAACGAATACATTGGTAAGTTTATAAAATCAATTTAAGAAATAACAATGGTTTGAAGGCGCATTGATTAATCATTTTGGATTTCAATTTTAAATCTATGTTGGATATATGGTTTTATAAGTTGATATTACATTGAACGATTCATAGTTTCAAACTATGTATTGGCATCGATTAAATTTAACCTTGGTGTAAAACGATTGATTGACACGATGGATATTGGATATGGTGTTGGATTGAACTGTATACTTGGCATGAGTATAACGCATGGTGTTGGTTCTTCTTCGGGTGACTGGCACGTTAATATGATTACACACCTATTTGTTGGCCGATACGCATGGTATAAACGATTATGATTTTAATAACACTGTACTCAATCATTAATACAATGCGTGGTGGTGGTAATCCCACCACCTCCACATGCATGCAGTTAATTCTGGTCTCTTCGAGCATTGAAGCTATCAAACCCTATCGTTTTTGACTCTGTGCATTGTTTCATTCAGTTTGAACCCTACCATCTACAGAAGCCATGGCACCTATTGTAAGGGCCGAGCCCAACGGGTGCCAAGCACTGTTGACATTTAGTGGTGCATGTAGTGACCTGGAACAACACGGGTGGCTCGCTTTCATAAGGAAGTTTGATGGCTATGACTTCGTTGTGGCTCGACAATTTGCGTTATCGTTTGATGGCTGCCGAGCCAAAGTTGGAGATGTCTAGCTTGAAATTACAGAACAATTTCTTAGCCTGGCAACCAGCCTGCCTGTCAAGGGACAAAAATGGTCGAAAAGTTGCAAGGTAGATGATGTCCCATGGACATTACTGTTCCAATCTCGCACAGTGAACTCATGGAATAGAGGTTTGCCTGCAAAGATGTTGAAACCCCGCTAGTATGATCTCTTGATGATTATCAAGCATTTCGTTACTTGTGAAGGAAGGTACGGGTTTATTTTCTTATTCCACCTGCGTTTATTAATTTTTTTTATGGGTTTTGAACTAAGTATGCCTCACTATCTGCACCGAAGTTTTTTCAAAATGGCTAAACGATACAAGCGTAGCCAGGCTGACACTAGCCTTTTCCATGTCGGGTTGATCAAAATGGTTTTGGTTTACGAATTGGGGTTATGTCGTGATTCTTGGCATGATTTTCTCAGTCGCAATGGTTTTGAAGAGTCTAACCCTCCACAGGTAGATAAGCCCATGGTGACCGAGAGAAAACCTACCCCTGTGCCTTATAATGTTTTGTTACCTAGACCTAAGCTCGAGTCACCTACGAGTTTGCCTAAGGTCGTGCCAAAACAGACCGAAGTTGCTAAACCTACAACCCAAAAGACTAGATCGAAGACTGGTGTTAATATTTGAGGTAAGAAAAATGCAAGATTGATCTCTCGCATGGCGAGGAATAAATCTAAGCCCCCTGCCAAAACAGAGCCTATCGTGGTTAACGAGAACTCTAATTCAGACATTGAACGATTTCTCGCCGAAGAGTATCCTTACTCCGAGGGATTGTGTGGAAAACCTCCTCATGATTTCGTCAGGAACTTACCTCCTTGTCTGCAGGATAACCCTGACTTTCCTGGTATTGAACCACTCCATGAAACCCTCGGGGAATCATCAAAACCCCCTTTTGTTCAACCTGTTGCTGCACCTTGCGATCAATGTGGGTTATGTGTGGAAAGATACTACTTGGATGTACCTACGTTGCAATCTAGAATCTACGATTTGGAAAACCAAGTGGCAAATCTCACTGGTCAGAATGCAAAGGTGCAACCCTCCGATAAGAAGCAACGAACCATGGGTTCAATCCTATTCAAAAATGTCAATTCTGCTACTGCAATTGTCAATTCAAAATTGACATAAGTCCCAACAGCTGTGATGGTATATTTTTAGCTCATTTATATTACTCTCTTTGTACATATTTTGCCTGCTCTATTACATAAGAATGCTTCGCTGTATATAATGTTTGTTTTATAAATTAATTTTTGTTATCGTTTAAGATTCGATTGGATTTGGATTTGATTCGATGGATCGTTGAATAGATATGATTGTTCAAATTTAGCTCGATGTTCTGTTGATAATATAAGCTGCTAATATTTTTTAAATTGGACTGTTGTTGGTATCCCGAATTTCGAATACAGTCAATGGTATAATTCGAATTGGTTATGATATGAGTATGATTAATAAATGGGTTAATTGTTTCAATTTCCTTCGACCAAATTTCATACTTTTCTGTTGATACATAACCGAATCGCAGCTGATTTAATTCTCATTGATTGCAACTTATTTGAATTGGATTCTAATTAAGGTTACGATGTTGTTTCTATAATTAACCCCATGAATATTGGTGTGGATTATTGCTCAGTTCATGAATCTGTAGATTTTATCGTGCCTTTGTCCATTGACTGTGTAAATATTCTTGAGTCGATATGATTTCATCCGATTACAATGGAGGCTGTTTACACATTGTGCTTTTAATTAAAGGATATCACTTCGTTACTACAACTAGTCGATGACAGTTATGGCCATACATGTGAACTGTTGGAAATTTAGCATACAAAGTCTATGACTAGATTTTATGGATAAAGTTATGCCTGTTTTATCGTGACCATTTTTCTATGTTGGCTATTGATTAAACGATTTGGATCCTATGCAAATCGATAATGATTGTTTTGTATCTCATACGATTTGGTTTACCATTGATTGCATTCATGGAACAGTCTTGTTAAGATTTGATTTGATTTTATGACAATTGGGAAAACAGAGTATTCCTACTCTGTCCCGATTGTATTCTATTCGATTTGATTTGATTATATATCTGGTCATGTTTACTATTCTAGACCAGCTACAGAATCAGAAGATTCTGTAGCTAAGTCTATAGAGTTATTTTTTATTGTTTTCTTAATAAAATACTCCTCTAACTTGATCTTTGTGTCTATTACAGGCAAATTCGAATTGGCAGTGGATATGAGGAGCAGTTGGAAGATATCTTAAGGATTTCACTTGCATTTTTAGTTACTTAGTTTAAGGGATTTTTGGGATTATTCCCAGATTGTGTAAAACTGTTTACTATTAGT
>JZKD02S0160462.1:0-10667 GCA_000966675.3 Picea glauca
CCATTCCAAACTTTTGATGGGTCATCAAAATGCACTGCTAGAGCATGGGTGCAGAAGTTGGACACTTATTTGCAGCTCAACAAAATGGATGAAGTTGATCCTATTAAGCTTTCCAACCTGCATTTGGATGGAGAATCCTATGAGTGGTGGTACTATGGGTTAGTGACACTGGGTCATTCGGGCATCACTTCATACCTCAATTTCACATAGGTGATCATTGGGAGGTTAGACAGGTAAGAACCAGATATCCATTTTCAAGAGTTGACCCTGCTCAAGTAGATAGGTAGCCCAGAGGCATTTATATCTAAGTTCCAGAGATTAGCAGTGATGATGAAAGACATATCTATGGCATGTTTGGTGATGTTATTCGTTGATGGGTTAACAGATCCATTATGTGGGTGGGTGAAGGTCTACAAGCCCACCAATTTTCAGGATGCATTCAGTCATATAAGTGTGTCGGGAAATACAAGACCTAAAAGGGTCATTATATTGATGTCTATTCAAATAGTGATAGTGATGACAAGGAAGAGAAGTAGGAACCATAACAGGGACACCAAACACAACGTGAGGAGACATCACATGTTGGGGTTAAGGGACCTATTATGGAATCCATGTTGGTACTTCCCAGGTACCACACTCTCAGATTCTGAGGAGTCATGCAAGGACACAAGGTTACAATGTTGATTTATAGTGGGGCATCCAAAAACTTTATAGATGCAACTTTGGTGGACAAGAAATAGATTCTGACGGACGAGTTTGAGGGATTCATTGTGATCATACTTGGACGCTATAAGATGGAATGAACTATATGGATCCCCAAGTTGAAAATAACCATGGGGAATTATACGTTGACAAATGATTTCTTTGTGGTGGATGTGCCAGACACTAATGTGGTTCTTGGAGTTCAATGGTTATACTCCATTGGGAAATACACTGCTGATCAAAGGACTATAGAAATGGAGTTCATGGGACGAGATGGAAAAAGGTGGTTTTATGGGCTATGCACCTGTATCCTCCCAAGATCGTGTCATCTCACAGTATGGAGGCAATGATGCAGCATGGAGACATAGAGTGGGAAATTGAGTGCTACATTTCTGACAAGGAGCCACTAGATCATCCTCGACAATATCTAGATGATATTTAGGTATTTCTTCGCAAACATTAGAAGGTTTTTTATGACATTCCTCCAGGAGTACTCCCAGATACAAGATTTGAACAAATTATAGAATTATAAGAAGGGGTTCAAGCTGTCATAACCAATCCTTACCTCCACCCCAAGATGTACAAAGATGAGATAGAAAAAACCATCCAGGGTTTGTTAAAGATGGGTCACATTCGGCCTAGTTCTAGCCCTTTTGCCTCTTCGGTGGTATTGGTTAAGAAAAAGGATGGTTCCATGAGGATGTGCATTGACTACCGAGCGCTTAAAAAGAAAACCATAAAGAACATGTATCCAATTACGAGGATCTATGAGTTGATGGATGAGTTGAGGGGAGCAAAATATTTCATGAAGATTGATCTTCGTTCAAGATACCACTAGATTTTAGTTCGAGAAAAGAACATTCAGAAGACTTTCGTCCGATGCCATTATGGGAATTATGAGTTCTTGGTTATGCCGTTTGGGCTACATTCCAGTCTTGCATGAACCATGTGTTTAATAAGAAGTTGAGGAAATTTTTGCTGGTCTTCTTTGATGATATTCTCATTTATAGTAGGACTCGAGAGGATCATCTCGGGCATTTGGATGAGGTATTGGGGATTTTGGAGTAGCAGTAGCTCTACGCAAAAGAGTCCAAATGAGATTTTGGCATGACTGAGATTCTTTACTTGGGGCATGTGATCAGGGAAAATGGTGTCCAGGTCCACTAGGAGAAAATCAAGGCAATTATAGAGTGGCCTACCTCCATAAATTTGACAGAACTGAAAAGATTCCTAGGGATTTGCACTTATTACAGGAAATTTGTTAAGGCATTCTCACAGTTGATGACACCTCTTACAGATCTCACTAAGAAAGGATATTTGAGTTGGACAGATGAGGTGTAGATGAAATTTGAGAAAATGAAACAGGTAATGAGTTCATTCCCTATGCTAGCCTTACCGAAATTCACTCAGCCATTTGTTCTTAAGTGTGATGCTTCAAGGATAGGGATAGTAACTATGTTGATGCAAAATAATATTCCTATTGCTTTTGAGAGACACAAACTTAGGGAGTGTGAGAGACATTATTCAATATATGAAAAGGAGATGTTGGCCATTATGCATGCATTGGCCAAATTCAGACATTACTTGGTGGAGTGAAGATAGATCATAACAGCCTGAGGTTCCTCATAGAGCAGAAAGAATTGAGTGAGAGGCAACATAAGTGGATCAGTGAAATTCAATTATTTCAATATTGAATACGTGAAGGGAATGAACAATGTGGTGGTTGATTCCCTTTCCAGGGTACCATCCACTCTCTCCCTCATGGATATTTCAATTGATTGGAAATATCTTTTGTTGGTAGATTACTCCAAGGATATATTTTCTTGTGAGATCCTAGACGATTGGATCCAGGATGATCAGTACTGAGTTATGGATGACATAATTTATTACAAAGATAGGATCTATTTAGTACCAGAATCTCCGCTGAAGGAAAAAATCATGCAGGCCGCAAACGATTCACCTTTGATGGGACACCCTCGGTACTTGAAAACCTACAGGAATATTAGGGAAAGATTTACATGGAAATGCCTCAAGACGGATGTGCTGAGATTCGTGAAGGAGTGAAAAGTATTCCAACAAAACAAAGTGGAGCATACTCAACCAGACAGATTACTTCAGCCACTTCCCATCCTAGAACAAAAATGGGAAAGCATCTCCATTGAATTCATCACAGAGTTTCCTAGGTGCAGGGAAAAGATTGTATTTATGTGGTGGTCGATAGGCTCACAAAGTTTGCAAATGTTTTTTCCATACCCTCGAAATGTTCCGCAACACAGGTAGAAGAGTTGTTCTTCAAAGAGGTATTCTGATTGCACAAGTTTCCAAAAACTATTGTCAGCGATAGAGATAACATGTTCATGGGAGGATTTTGGTATGGGATTTTCAGGTTAGTGGGGACAATACTAACACCTAACATGAGATACCATCCTCAAACGGACGGGAAGATCGAGATTGTGAATAAATGGCTTGAAGTCTATTTGAGGAATTATGTGTCAGGCCAACATAAATCCTGGATGAAGTGGCTACACTTGGGTGAGCACTGCTACAATACAACCTGTCACATTTCAATTGGGATGAAACCCTTCCAAGATTTGTATGGATATGACACACCTACATTTGTGGATCGGGTGTTTGGAGACAACATAGCACCTAAATCTAAAGATTGGATTCAGGAGAGTCAGGATATTCTACAGACCCTTAAGAAAAATTTACAGATGGCTCAGAATCAACAGAAGGTCTATGTAGATAGGCATCGGGTGGAATGTAGCTTTGAGGTTGAGGACTTGGTGTACCTATGTCTGTAACCCTATAGGAAATTGTCACTTAAGATGAAGGGGGAAGAAAAATTGAAACCCAAATTCTACAGGCCCTACAGGATTTCAAGGCGCATAGTAGAGGTGGCATATGTGCTAGAGCTTCCATATAGATGCAAAATACAAAATTTCTTCCATGTTTCATGTCTCAAGAAGGAATTGGGACAACATATAACTACCTATACTGAGTTACCACCACTGGATGAAGAGGGGCAATTGATTATGGTTCCTGAGGAGATTTTGGAGATCAAGGAGAAAAGGCTAAGTAATGAAATTGTTAGGGAGTACCTTGTCAAATGGAATGATTTTCCTATTGAGGACGCTGCATGGGAAGGAGAGAAGGTAATTCAACATCCTGGATTGAAATTGCTTGAGGGAAAGAAATCTTGTGTGGGGAGTACTGTAATGTCCCCATATGCCTAATCTCTCTAAGAGAGAATTCCGTTGGCCTAATTGAGTTCCAATGGGATAGGGAGAAAAATAATCAAGGGAACATTATCCCACATTCATAAGAGAAGGAAAGAAAAGCTCAAGTTAGAAGTATAAAAAAGGGGGTAGGAGGATTCTATTATCATTCTTACGCTTCCTTATTGAGAAAATAGTTTTGGATAGCTCTTGAGAAAGAGACTAGGGTTTTTCTGGAAACCCTTCAATTTTCTACTGGTTTTAGTGTTGCAATGATACACCAATGATACACCCTAGCTAGCTTGGAGAACATTTCATCCAGGTTTCTTCCTTGGGCTTCATTGACAACTTAGATATTTTATAGGCAATATTTATCTTTGGAAAGGAGGTTCTCTATTTCCTGGGTATCATTATCTATTGTGGGGATGAGTTGGGATGAATTTATTTATTTTCTTCTCTTCCACTTACTAATCTATATTCATTGCAAATGTTGTTGTATACAATATCAACCACAGAAGAAAATTTACCAACACTTTTGCAGGGGAAACCAACAAAGTCTACCCAGGTTCCTCCCATGCTATTCCTATTTACTGTTTATGCATGTATGTGTTGAAGTTCTATCATTTTGATGAACTATTTTCATTAGTAAATAAAAGACATCGGTAAGGTTATGATTTAATTGGTAAATTGTGCCATACATATTGGTGAATGTGAACTGTTTGTTTAGAGCCATAAACCAAAAATACAAAACATCTTAAGTGGACAAACTGTTTGAAGAAATTTGTGAGTCAGATAACTAAGAAAATCACAAGATAAATCTGCAAGGAAT
This sequence comes from Picea glauca, assembly GCA_000966675.3. Taxonomy (NCBI): domain Eukaryota; kingdom Viridiplantae; phylum Streptophyta; class Pinopsida; order Pinales; family Pinaceae; genus Picea; species Picea glauca. Next base: position 4,750 of record JZKD02S0160462.1, read on the forward strand.
ATTACAGAACTAAGAGATAGTTATGATGTTCAAGAATATTTCCTTTCTATATTTGATTGAGGAGCAATGTTCACTTTCAAATCTCTAGATTGATAAAAAACGAATTATGGTTGTGATGTTGTAGTTGAGGATCTTTATGACACCACAAGATTTTTGTTTGTGTTAAGAGTGGCCTTTTTTTAAGATATTCAAAGATGTATTTTGCATGAACTTACTACTTTGTAATTTTGATGATACTTGAAAGGATTGCTTGTTGTATTAATATGTATTTGAGGATGTAAATCCTTTTGAGACCTATTTAGTGAAGTTTATATGAATATTTTTTTGGAATATTCATCTAAGAATAATTTTTTGAATTTATTGATACTAAATACACTTAAAATTTTATTTTTCTTCACCTCAAATAAAATATACATTTTTTTTTTAGATAATTCTATTTAAAATATTTTATTTAATTAATAAAATATTAAAAAAACAATTTAAAATTTAAAATAAAATTAAAATTTGGAATAATAATTGAACACGTTCAAAGAACTCTTGCATTGACACACGGCACATGTATGAACATGAGGTGATGTGCCTAGTGACCTCTTCAAGGTTTACTCGAAGTTATCCTTGTCTTACAACACATTCAATATGAAATGATAAAATATTAAATTTCAAATTATTTTTTAAATATTCAATATGAAATGATAAAATATTAAATTTCAAATTATTTTATATTAAATTTCAAATTATTTTTTAAATGTTATATATAGGAAGCATTTTTATTTGTGAGATATTTAAGAATGTTGGTTTATTGTATCTTCACTCCTTAAATTTAGGCATGGAAAATGGGTCATTCATCTTCAAACACAAGAATGGAAATCTTTTAACTAAATTATTTTTTAAATGTTATATATAGGAAGCATTTTTATTTGTGAGATATTTAAGAATGTTGGTTTATTGTATCTTCACTCCTCAAATTTAGGCTCAAATTTAGGCATGGAAAATGGGTCATTCATCTTCAAACACAAGAATGGAAATCCTTTAACTATATATAATGTTGTAATAGCATGGAAATCTTTTAACTAAATTATTTTTTAAATGTTATATATAGGAAGCATTTTTATTTGTGAGATATTTAAGAATGTTGGTTTATTGTATCTTCACTCCTCAAATTTAGGCATGGAAAATGGGTCATTCATCTTCAAACACAAGAATGGAAATCCTTTAACTATATATAATGTTGTAATAGCAATTCAAGAATCACTTATTAAATTTATTAAACATAACATTAATGAATCGAAAATAATGTCTTTTATAAGAACTTTAAGATTACACAACTCGGTGGTAAATTGATATCTCACAACCTTCCACATCAACGTATAAAAAATATGGAAGAACCTTTTAGGATATATAACATAGAAGAGGTCACTTCAACACAATATTTTATAGAGTTACAAGTATTTTTCGACATATATATATATTTCATTGTGAATAAAATTATATATATATATATATATATATATAATTTTTTAATTTAAATTTATGAATATTTTTTTGTTAGTTAATATTTTATAGTATTGTTTTAATATGGATGGATTTGAGGTGTTTTTAGAAGTTTCCAATCAACCACTGACTTTACTTACAGAGTGATTTAAGAGATATTTTATAATTTGTGGGGCATCTAAGTCGTCAAAATTACCAGGGGATCTCACTCAACCTAAGCCACACCAACCCTTAACATGGCTAGATTTTTTGTCCCCGTAGGTTTCGAACTGGTGACTTTAACATCACGGAGTACCTTAACAACACACTCAATCAATCACAAATTGTCCTACACCTCATGAACTATAATTTTTAATAATATTATTTAATTTTAATAAATTAATTTTATTATCAATAAAAATAAATAAATATATCCATACAATTTTGTAATACATAATTAATTCTTAATTACATATATATAATTTTTGAAAAATATAATACTTTTAAATAGAATTAAAAATTTCACCTCACAACAAAACAACAACTAATACCCATTTCCACCCTTCCTCAATTAGTGTGTATCTTAAACATGGTGCAACTTCCAAACATTTTATTTACTATTACAACACACTTTATCAGGGTCCATTTAACCTAAGAGGAGTGCACAAGGCTAGTTAGTCTTAGTGGAAACTTCTAATGATTTATCAATCTCAACACTTACAAGAGCCAATTTAACAACATTAAAGAGATATATTTTCTTAATAGAATAATAATTATTAACCAAATGTAATTTAAACCCATATTTAAAAGAATAATGAATTTAAAAGAATAATACATTTAAACCCATATTTAAAAGAATAATGAATTTAAAAGAATAATGATATGTAAAATAATAACATATAATCAACCATCAATTTTCCCATACTCCAAGAAAATAATGAATAGTGATATGTAAAATATTAGCATATAATCAATCATTAATTTCCCTCATACTTAAGAAAATAATGAATTTAATCAACCATCAATTTCCCGCATACTCAAAGAAAATAATGAATAATGATATGTAAAATAACAACATGTAATCAATCCTCAATTTTCCCCATACTCCAAGAGAATAATGATATGTAAAATAATAATAACATGTAATCAACAATAAATTTTTCTTTTCCCCATATTCCAAGAGAATAATGATATGCAAAATAATAACATGTAATATGTAAAATAATAACATGTAACCAACTATCATTTTTCAAAAACTTAGGTATGGGTAGGACAATTCTTGATGGAGACTCCCTTTTCCTATAAAGAAAGGAGGAAAGGGCACTCATAACTAGGTTAGAGAGAGGTTTATTTATTTAATTTTTTTTATAATTTTTTTAATTAATTTAAAAATTAATTAACATTTTATATAATAATAATAATATATTTTTAAGGTCACAACGATTTGACTGATAAAGTTTACGGAGGTATACATACCCTACCCCCCTCTAGATTTGAACTTGTGACCTCTTAAGAAGCAACACATGTTCTTAACCATTAGGCCCACTCAAGTTGTATATGTTTAAAAAGAAAAAAATTATAATACATTTTATTTTAGAATTTATAAATATTCTGATAGGATGTCAAATATCCACCATGCAATCAATGAGAGGGATGTGGCATTTGGGGTTGTCTTCATGTTTACGTTCCCCACACATCAAGGTTAATGGTTCTACTGTAGCAACTTGATCGTCTACAAAAAAAGGTAATGGAGGGTACACGTAGGATGATTCTCACATGACATAGATTGATGAAGGTTCTTATGATGACACATGGTGTTTATATTTCAGTATTCCTGGAACTCGCAAGAATGATTAATCTTGGTAACATAAGGATGAAGCAGGATATGCCTTTGGCCTACAATGTTCATGGTCTCTATTGTGCTCTAGATTTTTGGTCAATGTTGTTTATAGATAGGTGCTTTGACCCTACTTGGTTTTGGTTTGATTATATTCCCTCTCCCTAAACTCCCATGGATCCTCATGGTAGAAAACCCAGATGCTCCCCTACTCACCAGACACACATGCAACAAAGTTTTCTATTGAAGCAACATATTTCTATCATCAATTTGTCCTGGAGGAGGATCATGACACCATGCCTGCACTGGATGAAGATGTTCATATGGTCAGGGCCTATAAGGAAGATGAGGAAGTCGAATAATAGGTGGGTGTCATTATTCCTTACCTAGGTTGTACTTGAACCATAAATTATAAATTTTTAATAATTTTGGAACTCTACTAGCACACAAAGACTATGGTAGCTCTGGGCATGCTTCCTAAGGATTTGGACTTCAAACAACTCAAATAGGGGATGGAGTCTCCCGAGGAGTAGAATAATATTTTAATGAATATGGTTCAATGGCTGGTCAAATTCCATGGTAGATCATTTATGCTTCCTTCAGGAGGTCACTTGCATACACAAGTTTCTCTAGTTGTTGATTCCATGGACAAATCTAGGTAGAGGGCTCCCAAAGTTCCCCCTTCTAATGGTTAATTTGAATTCATACTTTTATGGTCAGATCTGTTATTGGGTAAATCAGTAGGTGCAGACACTAACTGATCTCCCTAGATCCACCTAGATCTAGAACAAAACACACCAGAACATGACGCTTTCCTTAAGTTTTAAATATTGAATTTACTAACTAAAGAGGGATAGGTGACATACCATTTAAATGTTGCTTCCTCTCACCATCACCATCCTAGCTCTGTTCCAACACTCATACAATGGTGAACCTACAAAAGAACGCAACCAACCAAAGTGATAGTAATAGCATAAACTCAATATAAACCTATGTATGTGATCAAGGAATCATACAATAAAACATAACAAGATTTATAGGAAAGAACCATATTACTATATCATATTAAATGTGAAAGAGAGATTACAACCATGGCCTTGATGTCATAAGGTCCCTTCCAACTGTCCTTCATTCCCCGCACACTTCCACTCCAAGAATTCTGAGAGCTTAGATTTGATAATATTCACAATCTATCTTGAAAAGATGACTCATCTAGCCAAGCTAACAATCTCCGAAGCTCAATCCAATCCAAGCTAATCCCAAAAGCTAATCCTCTCCTTTTATAAGTTGAAGAGGATAAGGTGAGGAGGTTAGGATGATCCCACTAAATCATGCAAGTGAGTAAGATCCAAACCATTTGGATGCCACCTCACCATGGAAGTTTCTCCTTCTAGAAGCATCAAGAAGATGCTCGTTTTTCCCACATATGAGCATTCTCACATCCTACTTATAGAGCAACCTGCAAACCTCTCGCAACCCAACTATGGTGCATCCTGCGAGAATCAATAATTCTCACACCCTAGCCATAGTGCAGCATGCGAAAATCTTCTTTAATAGGGTTTTCATAAAGGAAAATGCAACTTCTTTTCTCAGGAAAAGTTCTTCTCCCTTCTTTCTTCAGGAACTTATGCCACTGACCCCTCTAAAGACTACATGCGAGGAACGCCGACTAAAGATAGTTGAGAACAAGTATCCGCTAGTTACGAGTAAAGCAGAATAAAGCAGGTCCTACCCCTACGCCATATTGAATTAAGGCGGGGCCGGACAAGAGCGAAGGAAAACATGTTTACATCATTAATAGTCATATGGATGATGAAAATAATGTGTAACAGAGAGCCCCCTAAAGTATGAATTTAGAACAGAGTGATAGCTGAAATACTTTGTCAAGTGTGTGTAGGGAACAAGGAACAGTCGGTCGGAAAGCTGCCAACAAACACGGAAATACAGTACAATAATATATTATCAATGAGGTAGGCATTCCCATACTTAGAATACAAATGACTCAAAGCATAAATGCCAACATGCAAAGATCCATGTCAAGTAAGACAAGGTCATGGCCACCAAACATACACTATGGATCCATGCCAATACGACTCAAATATGAACATAGCCACCAAAAATACATTGTGGATCTATGTGTCAAAGACTCAAATTTGAACATAGCCGCCAAACATACAATGTGGATCTATGCAATAGTACAAACTAAATATACTCCAACGCAACCTGAATCTATTAGAAAAGATTAAGGGTTTTCATCTCTATCACTCTATAGTATGAATCTAACCATGCGAATACATGTGTTGAAGTCGAACATGGTAGAAACCACTTGATTATCGGTCATTAGTGTATACCGTTAACAAGTGCGAGAGAAATCACCATTAATGTCAATGAATCCCAAGGTACTCTGGTACATTCCAACGAATGTGAATCAATGAGCTGAGGTCGAACACTTGACGGAATCTCTTGATCAAGGATCGATAATGAAAACCCATTGTCGAAAGTGTTGGTTGTGGAGCCTGATTATCTTCCTGATTCAGAGGTCCTTGCTTTCAGCCGTGTTTATACCCCATGAAGTATTTACACCCCAGAAGTATGTACACTCTTCCACGCG
>JZKD02S0160462.1:25779-40132 GCA_000966675.3 Picea glauca
ATAATTCTAGGGCGTAAATACTTCATGAGGTATAAACACAGCTGAAAGTAAAAGACCTCTAAATCAGGAAGATAATCAGGCTCCACAACCAACAGTAGGGTGCAAAACTGAGGGGTTTTCACAGGCTATAGAGAAGTACATCTCGAGACTGCTTGAAATCAAAGAGAATTTGGAAAAGGACAAAAGAGTCTAAGTGAACTTTCAGATCCATAGATTCTGGATGGATCTCCCACAGACTCAGAAACCAGAAAACAAGCAACCAAAGCAAGGGAAACTAGACTAACTAGGAAACAATCTATTCCCCAGAGGAATCACCAATTTTGTTATTGGATAAATCAGTAGGGGAAGACACTAACTGATCTCCCTAGATCCACCTAGATCTAGAACAAAACACACCAGAACATGACGCTTTCCTTAAGTTTTAAATATTGAATTTACTAACTAAAGAGGGATAGGTGACATACTATTTAAACATTGTTTCCTCTCTCCATCACCATCCTAGCTCCGTTCCAACACTCATACAATGGTGAACCTGCAAAAGAACACAGCCAACCAAAGTGATAGTAATAGCATAAAATCAATATAAACCTATGTATGTGATCAAGGAATCATACAATAAAACACAACAAGCTTTATAGGAGAGAATCACATTATTGTATCATATTAAATGTGAAAGAGAGATTACAACCATGGCCTTGATGTCATAAGGTCCCTTCCAACTGTCCTTCATTCCCTGCACATTTCCACTCCAAGAATTCTAAGAGCATAGATCTTATAATATTCACAATCTATCTTGACAAAATGGCTCATCTAGCCAAGCTGACAATCTCCAAAGCTCAATCCAATCCAAGCTAATCCCAAAAGATCCAAAGATAACTTTCTCCATGAGAGCTCCTCTCCTTTTATAAGTTGAAGAGGATAAGGTGAGGAGGTTAGGATGATCCCACTAAATCATGAAAGCGAGTAAGATCCAAACCATTCGGATGCCACCTCACCATGGAAGTTTCTCCTTCTAGAAGCATCGAGAAGATGTTCGTTTTTCCCACATATGAGCATTCTTGCACCCTGCTTATAGAGAAACCTGCGAACCTCTCGCAACCTAGCTATGGTGCAGCCTGCGAGAATCAAGCATTCTCGCACCCTAGCCATAGTGCAGCATGCAAAAATCATCTTAAATAGGGTTTTCATAAAGGAAAATGAAACTTCTTTTCTCAGGAAAAGTTCTTCTCCCTTCTTTCTTTACGAACTTAGGCCACTGAGCCCTCTGAAGACTACATATAGGTTTACATCATTAACAGTCATAGGGATGATGAAAATAATGTGTAACAAGGTCCTCTTTGAGGATGCTCTAGCTTAGACAATTATATTTCTCTATTTTGATAATGTGGGTAGTTATCTAGGATGCTCTAGCTTAGATAATTATATTTCTCTATTTTGATTATTTGGGTAGTCGGCTAAGATGCTCTAGCTTAGACAATTATATTTCTCTATTTAGATTATCTAGGTAGTTGGCTACACATATTGTTAGTATATCTGCTACTCCAAAACTATTCAAATGTTATGTCTATATCTAAAACTTGATCCGTTTTCACTTCATGGGGAGACACTCTATTATGCTTCTTTTGGCTTGGTTTGTTAGTCTGGTTATATTTTTTGACCTAGTTTGTTAGCAGTTATTTATGTACATACTGTTAATACTGGAACATAGAGTCTTACTTAAAAAGAAAATTACAACTTATAAATAAAGAAAGGATGATGTTGTTGTTATTTCCATTGACACCAGCATTGATCTCTCAACTTAGCAAAGAAAAACTAATTATTTAGTTTTATTATGTGGCTTATAGTATAGTTAAGTATTTTGGAAATAAGATTATCTATTTCACTTTGGTTTTCACAATGAAATTCCTTAGTATTTATTTTTATTTCCATAATAGTTATTTTCTCTTTAAAGCTTACAACAACAAACAAATCATTTTGATTTTCTAACTAAAAATTAATGCGTTTCTGTATTCGAAACCAATATAGATTTATCTTAATAAAAATCTATTCAACATTAAAAAAAAATCCAAAGAAATATAGTTAATCCCCTATTAAAATGGATTTAATTTATTATTACTTTATTTTTAGTTTTGTATAAAATATTATATTGAATTGATATATTTTGATATTAACATTACAAACTCACAAAACACTCTATTATAAAATGTAACTAGTTTCCGTCACTACCATAAGTTACAATTATATTACTAATAATATGGATATTTTGAAGTACATCTTCTATATAAATACACTTTTTACAATAAAATAAAATCTATTATAAAATGTAACTAGTTTTTCTCGTTACCATAAATTACAATTATATTATTAATAATATTGATATTTTGAAGTACATCTTCTATATAAATACACTTTTACACTAAAATAAAATTTATGTTTTATAAAAAAATTATGTTACCATTTAATTTAATTTAATTTAAATTTATGTTACCATTTAATTTTGAAAGTATTTTATAAAAAATTATATTTTTTATTAATGGATATTATTATCAAAATTTTTATATAACTAAGTTGTATATACATTTTTAAACTTTTTCTAAATAATTTGCTAATTCCCAAATAAAAAATATTATATAACTAAGTTGTATATAAATTTTTAAACTTTTTCTAAATAATTTGATAATTCCCAAATAATAAATAAAATGTACAATATAAATATCTAGAAATTCAAACTTATATACAATTAAAAAAACCATTCACAATTATAAACAACTCTATAATTATAAGTAAATGCAACAATCTACCCTCAAATATTCATTTTAATTGATATATAATATTTATTTTTTAATTATATATTTAAATATTTAAATTTCATAAAATTTAATTTATTATATAATTTATAATTTAAATTTCTTATTTCCGTGTTTTTTAAGTTCATAAAGCTTAGTTTATTATATAATTTATAATTTAAATTGCTTATCTCCATGTTTTTTAAGTTCATAAAGCTTAGTTTATTATATAATTTGTAATTTAAGGAGTTTGGATGTACAAAATATTTTATAAATATTATGAATAAAGCTGTATTTTATAAATGCTATAAATATAATTAACAAGGATTCATTTTAATGAATTTAAGTTTTATAAATGCTATAAATATAATTAACAAGGATTCATTTTAATGAATTTAAGATATTTTTTTAGTAAACTTAATTTATTATATAAATTTTATTTCAATGGTGTAAATATTTTATAAATTTACAAGGAGATATTTTATAAGTTTTGGTGTTGTAAATCTACAAGGAGATCTGCAATTCTAAGATTTCTAAGATTAAATTTTTGGTTATTGAATTTTTCAATCTTTATCTTCGAATTACTGTCATTCTTTCAAACACAAATTTAAAGATATCTAACTTACAACTCTCATTATACCTAGGTCTAGCTTAGATCCAAGATCTATTCACCTTTTCTCTAATATGACTTGTACAAAACAATACATATTAGCTATGATACCACATGTTAGGAAATAGACATCCACACTAAACCAACCAAGAAAGAGAATAAATTTTTAAACAAGAAAGTATTTGACAAACAAAGTACACATATATTTTACCCTCAAAACCCAAACAGGAAAACCAACATTCCTCGAGAGTCTTGCTCCTTCTTGTCTTATTCATTCAGAATAAAGAGTTATATTACTAACATTTCTCTACACCTAAGACACAATCACCATCATACTATCTTGCTTGACACAAGAACAACCCTGCAACCATTTCAACTTACATCTACACAACCAACAACCTCTAAATATTGATCAACTTAACACAATTACAACATACCTTATTTATAGGCTTTATAGGATGTAAAAGCTAAATCATGGCGCCCAAAAAAAATTGCAGATGCAAGCAAATAATTGGTTGTAATTCATGTGAATCATAAGATTCTGTTATAGTCGACTTCAGTTGGTTTATAAATTGACTACCAGTCAACCTCCAATCGGTCTTCAGTTGGTTTCCACTCAACCTCCTCACGACCTACTGTTAGTTGACATTTTGACTTGTCATCGATCACTTGACTGTAATGTCTCTTTCCAAATAGGAGCTCCAGAGAGGAGGCTTGATGGTCTAAATCACCTCGTTACACTATAGCCAAGGTCAGAAAAGGAGTAAATAGGGTTACTAGAGGTCACTCCAGTCAAAGGTGTTATGTTCAGAAAGTGACATTGAGGTAAAAATGGTTAAAAGCGCTTTTAAGTCATTATGAGCTAAAAATAGAATAGATGAGCTAAAATTAGAAGTCAACAATGAATTAGGGTTTCAACAATGAATTAGGGTTTTGGAAAGCTATAAGAGAAGATTCAACGACCTAATTCATTATTATGCAGATTATGACTTGTCATTGAGGAGAGAGGTGCATCTCAGGAGAGATAGTTCAGTGGATTCCAGGAGGAAGACACTAGTTGGTTGATTTCAGTGTTGAAAGACACACCCTAGTCACCGGGAAGATCACATAGGTCTTCCATCATTGTTCAGCAACAATTACGCAGGGTTCAACAACAAGGGCGCATTCATCCAGGGTGGGGGTGCAACTCCCGAGGAGATTTAGGGGATCAGCTTGTCCCATTCAGGGAGAATTATGAGATTTACCTCTGACCCATTTGAGAGGAAGTCAAGGTGCATCTTTTGCCTGGTTCCTTACCATATTCCGATGGAGGAATCATCTGGGGTGCATTTTCCAGACTTGGAAGTTAGACACTTTTGGCAGATACATTCAGGGTTCCCGAGCGAGCATCAGACCATATTGAGGGAAACCCTTCCAACCCATTTCCTAGTAGACCAAGATGGCCAGTTTGAGACACATCTCAGTCAATTCCGATGGTGGATTCACTAGGGAACATTTTTCCATTGAGAGAGGGGCGCATTCCCCTAGGGGGATCCATCTGAGGTCCAAACCCATCAACAAAGGGGTCCGACAGTTACCAAGACTGAGAAATAGAGAAAGGCACATCATTTGGGACAGTTTCCAGGCCATTCTGAGAGGTATAGCCACCAGGGTGAACTTTCGAGACTTCTAGCAGTTACCGTATGAGATGCCATAGCTCCAGCACATCCATTGATCTCACAGTGCTCACCTATTCCAGGTATTATCATTTAGTTTTATTATTGTATTTCGGCTAAGATCCTTTTGTCTTTTGATCTAGTCGAGTGATTCATTTTATTCAGTTGCATTCTGCCTTTTGTACTCCGCATAGATATCATAATATAAACTTTTGTAGTTCCTTGTCACATTTATTATTTCTATGATCATTTATATGTTGTAAATCATTAATCCTACACACACATTAGCAACATTTACTAGACTAGCCAAGTTAGGAACATTACAGTGGTATTAGAGCTTTAAAACTACCATCCTGTGACTAAAGACGATGAGTGCAGAAGAAGACCCAGAGGGCCATGAACACGTAGGTGATGAATATATCACTTATAACAGGCGTAGGGAAAGAAGGTCTAGGATTGACTTTCCTCCTTTTCCTCCTAGCTCAGAGGAAGATGAAGAGGCACACAGAGAAGCAGAGAGAAGGGAAAACTGTGAGGCTGAGCGCGACGCTGAGAGGATGCTAGGAGATAGATATGAGTGACCAGAGGGAAGTGGCAAGGCCCCCATGGAACCAGAGACATATTTCATGTAGGTTATCAACGATATGTTAGCTAGTCAACAGACCATGTCTCAGTCCTTGGCACAGGTGGTTGATAGATTGGCTAGAGTGGGAACCCCAGACACACAAGCCCTGCATGCAGCACAAGGGAACTCAGGAGAAGGTAGTAGACCCCAGTCACACACTTGCACATACACCTCTGCGAGTAGGATTCAAAAACCCTTTTTTCCCAGTTTCTAGAGGGCACCCCCGGTAGCAGCACAACTGCAGATAGCACAGAGGTCACCCACTCATGCAGAGGACATAACAGAGTATCGAAGGGAGTACACAACATTGGGTTGTGAATTCCATCAGGACATGAGCCTAGTCGAGTACTGTGGACTCAAACTTAGGAACCGCCCCATAGATCCATAGAGAGGAGGACTGCAATAGCAACAGGGGTATAACATGGATTTCATCCGAAAAGTTGGTAAACCTACCATACATTCTTTCAACGGATCGTCCAAATGCACCGCCATAGCTTGGGTATAGAATCTAGACACATACTACAAGCTCAATCAGATGATCGAGATAGAGGCCATCAGTTTCGTGACCTTACACTTGGAGGGTGAGGCACACGAGTGGTGGTATCATGGATTGGTGACATTGGGTGATATTTGCATCACCTCCTATAGGGAGTTCATAGAGAGGCTCATGGACAAGATTGACAGGAGGGATCCTGAGATCCACTTCAGGGATCTAGCCTAGTTGAGACAAACTGGCACACCAAAGGCATTCATCATGAAGTTTCAGCGTGTAGTCGTGGAAGTGAAAAATATATTAGAGCCCAGGAGGATCATGCTATTCATAGAGGGACTCATAGAGCCTTTGAGAGGATGGGTGAAGGCATATAGGACTCCCACCTTGCAGGATGCCATCCTTCACACTTGAGATTTGGCAGAATCAGTGCCAAAGACTAAAACCTTTTCCAACCACTTTGTACCTTAGAAGGATTAAGACAGGAAGCCATTCCATAAAGAATTGAAGGGAAAGGATGACGCAAACGTCACCCAACTCACACATCCGCGGTCACCAGGACCTTTCTTCCACTCAGCCCGAAGAGCATCAATACTCCTCTATCTCCCAATCGGAAGATCTGCACCCACAACTCACTTCGCGCAATCCTCCTTTTCTGCTCTCGGAGGATCGAAACTTCGTGGCTTCGTGAATTCTTGTTTGATCGCTTGGTTCTATGATTCCCGAGACCCGATATGTCAATCAACGCTCACTTCCTTTTTCCTTCTTAGGACTTCTCTATGTCGCAACTTCGCCTCTCGCATCACCAACCACTCGGGGTTCCAACTCCCGATACCCGATGCGCCGAGATGCCAAGACTCGTGATCTCGCCTCCTCGCGACTTCGCCCCTCGCGCAACCAAATGACTTCTACTTTGAATCCCAATACCCAAGACACCGATACTCCGATAGATTATGCCACTTGCTGTCCAGCTGTTCTCTGCTTCGCGCTGGCTCGTTTGATGAGTGAGCAATTCTCCTGCATCATATACTCTCTTGCCTGAAAAGTTTCATGGGCTCCTGTCCATGAGCTCCTACACAGTCTGTCCATGCTTCTGTATCACTACTTCTCTTTCCCAGCTGGCATATTCCACTGGGTGATTCTTCCATTTGACCAGATACTCAAAATACTGCTTCCTCTTGGTCTTCTTCCCCACTCGTTTGTCCAGTATGCACTCCATCTGCGGTTTCTCTGCAACTGGCATCTGCTTCGCCCACCAGATCACTGGCTGCTCCTCACTTCCAGCTCCTGCTTCTTCCTTATATGGGTATAATTCCAATACATTAAATATCGGAGATATTCCGATGCCATCCGACAACTCGATTTCATACACATTCTCTCCAAATTTCTTCAGGACTCGGCAGGGTCCGATTTTCTTCATTTTGAGCTTATTATATGTTCCCCTTGGAAACCTTTCCTTCCTCAAATGTGGCAGATGAAGATCCCCAACTTCAAACTGAAGTTGTTTTCGATGTTGATCTGCTTTGCGCTTATATTCCCGATTTGAATCAATCAGTCGCTGCTTCACCTTACTGTGAAGTTCTTGCATCGCCTCAACGAATTCTTCCGCACTAGCGTTGCTAGTCGCAGTCTGTTCTGAATCTCGCAATTCAGAAACTCCTCTCAGCTGCATCCCATATACAACCTGAAATGGAATTCTACCTATACTCCGATTCACCGAATCATTGTATGCAAACTCTACCCGTGGCAACACATTGTCCCACCTGCTGTGGTGCTCCGTCACCAAGCTTCTCAGTAAATTCCCTAGACTCCTGTTGACCACTTCTGTTTGACCATCTGTCTATGGATGATAGGCAGAACTAAACGCCAAGTTAGTCCCTATCTTCTTTCATAAGGTCCTCCAAAAATGCCCTATGAATTTGGTATCCCTGTCCGAGACTATGCTTCTCGGAAATCCATGTAGTCTGATGACCTCCTTGAAAAACAAATTCACGATGTGGGTCGCATCGCTGGTCTTCTGGCATGGAATGAAATGTGCCATCTTTGAAAACCTGTCCACGACCACAAATATGGAATCAACTCCTCTTTGTGTCCTCGGTAAACCCAATACAAAATCCATGCTGATCGCCTCCCATGGCCTCTCCGGTATGGGTAATGGCTGATAAAAACCTGTGTTTTGTTTTCTCCCTTTTGAATGCTGACAAATCCTACATCTGTCAACGAATCGCTTGACATCCACACGCATCCCTGGCCAAAAATATGATTCTCTCAGCTTCGAAAATGTTTTATCATGACCGAAATGTCCGGCCAAGCCTCCATTGTTCTTCTCCTTCAACAGGTTCTCCCTCATGGAGCAATTCGGAATACATAGCTGATTGCCTCTGAACAACAACCCTTCCTGTATACATGTCCTTGAGATTTTCAAAACCCAAGGTTTTGACTCGGAACTCCTGCAGCAACAAACATTTCCTGCTCAAAGCATCAGCCACTTTGTTAGCAGTCCCTGAAATGTGTTTAATTACAAATGTGAAATTCTGCATATACTCTACCCATTTTGCATGTTTCTAATTCAACTTCTCCTGTTGACTCACAAACTGCAATGCATGATTATCACTGTACAAAAAAAATTCCTTTCGGATCAAGTAATGCCTCCACTTCTTTAGTGCCTGTATGATAGCATAAAATTCCTTATCATACGTGGAGTATTTTGATTTCGCTTCATCCAGCTTCTCGCTGAAATATGCAACTGGCCTGTCCTCCTGACTCAAGACCGCTCCTATGGCATATCCACTCGCATCACATTTCACCTGAAATGTCTTCTGAAAATCTGGCAACACCAACATTGGTTGCTCTGTGATTCTTCGCTTCAACAGATTGAAGCTCTCCTTAGCCTCGGCTGTCCAATGAAAAGTCTTATGCCTCTTTTTCACTGTATCCATCATCGTTGCGCTAATTCCACTGAAATTCCTGATGAATTTTCGGTAGAAACTAGCCAAACAATGGAAAATTCTCACCTCGAAAACATTTCTCGGTGATGGCCAATTTTTAATTACCTCCACTTTACTCGGATCCATTTTTAACTCATTTGCTGAAATAACAAAACCCAAATAAATGAGCTCTGTATTCATAAATGAGGATTTCTTCATGTTGATCAACAACTTCTCCTGCTGTAACTTCCTCATCACAATGGCCAAATGTTTCAAATTCTCAGTCTTCGTCTTACTGAAAATCAGTATATCGTCCAGATATACAACGACAAACTTTCCGATGAATTCCCTCAAGACTTCATTCATCAATCTCATGAATGTACTCGACGCGTTTGTCAAACCAAACAGCATGACCAGCCATTCGTACAAACCTTCATTTGTCTTGAATGTTGTTTTCCATTCATCGCCTTCCCTCATGTGAATCTGATGATATCCGCTCTTCAGATCAATCTTTGAAAAATAATTTTCCGCACTCAGGCAATCCATTAGATCATCCATTCTTGGTAGTGGAAACCTGTACCTGATGGTTATCTTTTTTATCGCTCTTGAGTCGGTACACATCCTCCAGCCTCCGTCTTTCTTCAGACTGAGTATTGTTGGAACAGCACATGGACTCAAGCTTTCTCTGACTAATCCCTTGTCCATCAAATCCTGGACCTGTCTTTTGACCTCCTCATTTTCTTGTGGCGTCAACCTATACGCGGATTTATTCGGAAAACTCGCTCCCGGTATGAGGTCAATATGGTGACTCACACTTCTCATCGGTGGCAACGAATGAGGTAATTCGTCTACGATGATGTCAGCGAACTCTTCCAGCAGTTCCTGAACTTCATCTAGTAGATCATCCACTCTTGTGCTAGTCAGAACAATCCTTGGCTTTCTGACCACAAAGAATTGTGGATCTTCCTTCTTCTCCATCTCTGTGAGAAGTTCCTTCCCACTCATGAGAAGTATTGTGCTATTTACTTCCGGCTTTACCTCTTTGTCTTTTATCAAAAGCAACGTATGTGACCTCCCATCTTTCTCTAAAGTATATGTGTTCATCCTCCCATCATGAACCACATTTCTGTCATATTTCCAAGGTCTACCCAGAAATACATGACATACATCCATGGGAATAACATCACATAAGATCTTATCCTTATATTCACCCATATTAAATTCAACTAAGCATTGTTTAGTGACACTCACCTAATGTCCCTTCTGTAGCCACGAGACTTTGTATGGACTTGGGTGATCAGTCGTCTTCAGCTCTAATTTCTCAACCATCTCAGTTGAAACAAGATTGTCGGTGCTTCTGCTATCTACAATGACCTTTCATTTCCAGCCCTTGGTCTTGCACGTGGTCCTGAAAAGTCTGGTTCTCTGAGCTGTTTCCTCCACCTCTTTCTCGAGTGTTAAGAGAACTTTGTGCACCGTCAGTGACTTTCCACTTCCTGTGTCTTCATTCTCAACATCACACCTCTGTGCTTCAGTGATGTGAGCGTCCCCAATGTCTCTTTTCTTCGGACACTCGAATGACTTGTGCCCATTCTTTCCACATGTAAAACATGTTATAACTCCACCTCAGCCCCTACCTCGACCTCTAGTATGAGGAAGAGTATTCGCATCAGCATAATCACCCCGCTGATCATTTTGCTACCCTCTCGGCTCAACATATGGCTGCCTCCGCTGTGAGGTTCCACCTCTTTCAATCTTACCCTGAGGTCTTTTCCATTCCTCCTTGGGCTTCTGATATTTCTCCTGGGCAATTGCCTTGCCTTTGGGCTGACTCCTGCCTCGCCCTCGCTGACCTTGCTTTCGGCTCAGCTTCTCTTCAGCTTTCAGAGCCATTTGATAAGCATTCTCCACCGTCCTGATGGTAAGCATGCTTAATTCATCCTGAATGTCGTATCTCAGACCATTCAGATATCTAGCTACTTTCTCATCATCACTCTCCCGATGACCTACTCTGATGTTCAGTCGATAGAATTCTTCAGTATATTCCTTGACTGTCATAAGCTTTTGTCTCAGGTTCTACATTCGCCTGAACAAAGTAATTTGGTAATCCCTTGGGATGAACTTCGCCTTCATCTTCGCTATCATTCGATCCCAGCTTTTGATCTTTTGCTTGCCTTTGCAGCATCTGTCAGCTTGTAGCTCGCCCAACCACAATGTTGCATGTCCCTTCAAGCACGTAACAACGTGCTTGAATTTCTTATCCTCTTCCACATATTCATAATCAAAGTATGTGTCAAGAGCCCTAATCCAACCTAGCATCTCTTCTACGTCCAGATTTCCTTCATAGACCGGAATGTCCATCTTCGCCTTCGCCCCCATCCTGGCAATGACTTTAATCAATCGAGTGATTGATGTGTCTTCTACTGTGACCTCTTCTTCATGTCTAGCTTCCTCTTCAACTTCGGAATCACTAAGATCCCCAGCACCAGCTACGTGTCTTTGCATTGTTTCCATCTCCTCAAGCCTTGCTCGGAGATCTCTCATCTGTCGCTCCATTTCTGGATTTCTTGTTGGCCTACCTCTTCTTCGCACCTCCCTGTCTTCGGGATCTGGTGATTTCCTTTCTCTCCTTGGCGGCATGATGTCCTCTCTTCTCTGCTACAGAAAGTAAAGAATTTCCGGCTCTGATACCACTCTGACGTAGACGTCACCCAACACGCACATCCGCGGTCACCAGGACCTTCCTTCGACTCGGCCCGAAGAGCGTCAATAGTCCTCTATCTCCCAATCGTAAGATCTGTACCCACAACTCACTTCACGCAATCCTCCTTTTCTTCTCTCGGAGGATCGAAACTTCGCGGCTTCGCGAATTCTTGTTTGATCGCTTGGTTCTCAGATCCCCGAGACCCGATATGTCAATCAACGTTGGCTTCCTTCTGCCTTCTCGGGACTTTGCTATGTCGCAACTTCACATCTCGTGT
Source organism: Picea glauca (assembly GCA_000966675.3). Lineage (NCBI taxonomy): Eukaryota > Viridiplantae > Streptophyta > Pinopsida > Pinales > Pinaceae > Picea > Picea glauca. The sequence goes on from JZKD02S0160462.1 coordinate 37,854, forward strand.
CGCCAACCACTCAGGGTTCCAACTCCCGATACCCGATGCACCGAGATGCCGAGACTCGCGATCTCGCCTCCTTACGACTTCGCCCCTCGCGCAACCAAATGAATTCTACTTTGACTCCCGATTCTCGAGACACCGATACTCCGATAGATTATGCCACCTGCCTTCCACTATCATCTCACGAACTCCCGATGCGCCGATCCACGAGTAGAACCACGTTCCTCGCTATCTCGATCGACAACTCCTTCTTCCTAAGTTTCGAACCTCTCCACGCTTGCGCTGTAACCTCCCTGCTACTCCGAAAGGTCCAACGATCTATGCTAACTCACAGATATTTCACGAAGAATACTGACTATGCACTTTTCTCCTTCAACCATCCATGGAAAATGAGTGTCTCTCCGCGAGACACGTTCCTCAACCCGCGTCTCTTTCTCGCAACCTGCTCACGTGCAACTTCTCTCTGTTGCCCTTCAACAACCTTGAAGACCTATCCTTCCTGAATGTCACGACTTCGATTTCCTCAGGAAGAAGTTCTTGCACGCACTTCTTGCGGCAAATATTCAAACACGACTAAGTGTTGAAGTTTCCAATCCTGCACACTCCTGCAACAAAAATCCTTCAATCCTTTTGCTCAGAATCACAACTTTGAGTCTTTGTCCAGCCTGTGCACGCCTTGCACGGCTCTGGTGTCAACTCTGCACTTCTGAGATCCTAGAACAAAAAGTTCTCTCTACTTAAACCCTACAGTCACGCACTCCTTACGGACAAATTCAACTGCACTCCTTGCAGGAATTCTCTGGTTCAAGATAGAGAAACAATTGAAACTAACTCCTTGTTTCCCCAGACTTCACTTCAACCATGAAATCACATACACATCATATATAAGCAAGTGCATGACAAGAAGCAAACATTCATGAGCATAATATCACCAATACACAGAGAGTAACACAACCATGGAATTGAATCAAATCTTTCTTCTATTAATTCAATATCTATACATGGAAGTTCTTCATACACTTCTCTGCTCTGATCTTCTCTTTTGAATTCTCTCAATGATAATACAATGTACAAAGGAGGGTGTATATATCCCGTTTCCCTCTTGAGCTCTAAACTATCAAATCTAGAATTAAATGTTTTATCTACTTTACATTAAATCTATTAAATTCCTTATCTACCTAAGGACGTGAGCTTATCTGCTCAAGGTCCATTCCAATATACAAAGTGCGCTTCATTAACTCTACACCTTAATGTTGGGCGCAACAATATCAAGGTGTTTCAAAATTTGTGCTGGCGCTGTCCAGCTGTTCTCCGCTTCGCGCTGGCTCGTTTGATGAGTGAGTGATGCTCCTGCATCAAAGGAGAATTTGGATGATGAGACTAGGTGAGAGCCTATGAGGAAGAAGCTTTTCTTCAACTGCAAACACCCTTGGGTTCCAGTTCACAGGTGCATGCGCAAGGGAGAGATTCACTATATTGAGGTGGCAACAGATAGTGTGGACAGTGAGGAGGAGGAGTAGGATAATGGATCCACTAGCTCAGAGGAGGAGTCAACACAGGTAGAGGAGCAGCCTCCTCATAGACCACCAACATCGGTAGGATCCCATCCTCTAGTAATCCCACAACCGCCTGAGCAGGATAACATGAGGAAACCAACAAAGGGAGGAGTCATAGAGACCCTTTCTAGTGTTCCCAGGTATGATACCCTCCAGATCAGAGGGGCTATTTAAGGGCAATGGTAAATCACCCTGATATATGGTGAGGACACCCACAACTTCATCAACGCTTCACTAGTATCAAGACGGGAACTTCAGACAGAGGAGTGTCTAGATAGAGTTCCAGACTTGGAGGTAAAGTTAGGAAACTACACAGTGAGAGACACATTTTATGTGGTTGACCTATCTAAAACAGAGGTGGTGTTGGGAGTCTAGTGGATGATTACCTTGAGAAAAATCACCACGAATTACCAAACCTTGGAGATGGGATTCAGAGACCATGGCAAGAAGAATGTTGTTCTAAGAGGTATGTTGATAGGAGCACCCAGGAAAATTTCAGCCAAGAGGATGGAGAGGATATTCATACATGGGGAGGTAGCATATGTCATCGAGTGTTTGAACACTACATGAAAGGATTCAGAAGGTCAACAAGAGTATCATACATAGATGAAGAACTTGTTGGGACGATATCAACAGGTTTTTGAGTCGATTCCACTAGGGAGACCACCTAACAGGGGGTTTGATCACACCATTGTGTTGGAAGAGGGGGACAAACCGATGATCACCCCC
>JZKD02S0160462.1:50985-93791 GCA_000966675.3 Picea glauca
GGTCTAGAATGAGACAATTTTTCCAGCATGCCCTATTGCATCCAGGCCTCCTCCGCTGATGTGCTACATCCTTCATCCACACTGTGCCTGTCAGTCCCTCACCCTTCATTCCTTCACCACTTCGCCAATCTCACCCATCCATGCATAAACCAAGCTTAGGGTAAAACGAATAGTAAATTAACAAAGGTTAGCAATAAAGTTATGTAGTTAAACTAGGCTAAACTAGTTAATAATTAAAAAATTAATAGCTAAGTTAGTCTAATAACTAGGTTAGTTTTTTATTAATTAATATTTAATAGAACAAATATTAAAATAAAAAACATAAAAAAAACAAAACATAATAAAATATAATACAAATTAAAATAAAACATATAAAAATAAACTTAAAACAATTATAATAAACATACATAATAAATAAAATATATAAAAATACAAAACAAAATAAAACATAAAACATAATATAAAAACAAAACATAAAAAAAAAACGTAAACAAAACATATAATAAAATAATATTAAAAAACAAAAAACATAAAAATAAACTACCCAAAGTCCTACCCACCCCCTACCTCAACTCACAATCATTACATCAATCACATAATAAACCAAATCAACGACTATTAAAAATTCTGGACCACCCCTCACTATCCAGAGTTTAACGAGAGGGGGAGTCCGGAATGGTAGTATACCAAAACCACCCCCCATACACCTGTCAGCACCCTATTCCAGCGGACGCCCCCCCCCAAAACCGCTTACCACCTCAGGGGGGTCCGGAATACCGCCTTCCCGAAAACAAAACCGCTTTTTTCATTTTCACCATTTTTTGTCTGTTCAGCACGTCTTTTTCTGCAGGAGATTCTGGGCAAATGAAAACGAATTTTTAAAAACCGAGAGGTTTTTCTCTGTAACGGGATAAAGAACAAAAACCTCTCTCATTTTTCTCACAGGTGCCATGAACAGGGAGAATCGAAGCCTTCTTCGATCCCCTTTTTTCTAGATTTTCGTTTTTCCGTTACAGTCCTAATTTTGCGGGAGCTGTTACGACCAGCTGGAGATGAATTTGGCGAAACCAAAGGAGGGTTTTGTCCAGCACATGCCCATATCCAATAAATCCTTCATTTTTTCCCCAGGTGTCATCGTTGAAGAGAAACGAATGTCTGTTCAGACCCCTTTTTCGTAGAAAACCGGTCCGTCTTTCATGGCGGACAGTTCCAGATTTGGTGGGATTTGTGGTTATTTTGGGCCGTGGCGGTTAAAACCAACTCTCAAAACTTGTTGGGGGATCTCCCCTATTTATTCAGAAATGATTTTTAATGTAAGGGTTGATCAGTCGAGGACCATGATTGAAAATTTTTGTAAAACAACTCGCTGAGCTTTCTGTGTTTTTTCTTCAATTCAATGAGACAGTGCTATGCTGGAGGATTCTTGTGACTATTTCAACTGGTGATGTGCATACCGCTATGTTAATTTGTTTCTATGTTATCATAATTAATGTCTTCCTCTGAATTATTGCAAGAATATTAATAACAGAATTGGTTTTAATGCACCCTCTGTCTCTGGCTTGGTATAGTTTTTTTATGTTTTCCATTAAAGATTAAACTCAGAATTCTTAGTTGCTCTGTGTTTAATTGGATTTCTTGACCTGTTTTCGTCTCACCCATTTCATTTAAATTGAAGGATCCAGTGAGTTGTCTACCTTGCCCTGCAAATATCAGCCTGTTGACATGGATTTTTTATCGTTCGTTTCAGTGACTCCATAGCCCATGGTTTCTCTTTTCTGCCTATACCCAGTTTCATAAATAACCCATGTTCTTCATAGCTAGCCTAATATTCTCTTCAAACAAAGCTATATCAGACAGAGAGATCCCTCTCTGAGTCTTGGAAGGCTAGATCCAAGACTCGAAGTGGTTTGATGTTGCCTCTGTGACTACCTCTTCAGCCTTGGACAAATTACAGAGTGCTAACAAGAGGTATTCGGGTGGCTCTCTACATGCACACTCTACAGAAAATGCAAGCTAACAGAGGAGGTATTCGGGTTGCTCTCTAGATGTACACTCTACAGAAAATGCAAGCTAACAAAGGAGGTATTCGGGTTGCTCTCTAGATGCACACTCTACAGAAAATGCAAGCTACCACACTCTACAATAGAGGAGGTGCCATGGGATGGTCCCGTTATCTACATTTCGAGTGCCTCTCAAACCCATTTCTAGTACTGTATGTACTATTATGGAGACTCAGCCTTTCTAATTTATCCTCCGTGAAGTCCACAACATCATAGGAATCCTGATGTGCAATAGGTAAATATCTAATTTTCCCTACCCTAACGCTCTCTTCAAACTCTAATGGAAATATTGCAGTTGCAGTACAAGTTCTCAGAAATATTAACTTATACTTCTCATGTCGTCTATAGGAATCCTAAGTCACTAGCTGTACTTGTAACTCTGCAGGAGCCCTCACTAGTTGTAACTGTAACTTTGCAGGAAGCCTTTCTCCTGTACAAAACTATAAAAAAGAAATGGCTTAGGTTACCTGGATTCTTATCTCAATGATGTGTAATTCTCATTCAGTCCCTGATTGATTACTAAAGACCATTGCTTCTGCTTTTCCACCTTCATCTTGTTGCAGGTTATGATGGATAGGTATTGATCAACGACCCATCTGTTTAGAGAAGTGCACCTCCAAATATTGGATTGAGAAGATTCCAAGTCATTGACGACTCCAAGATAAAACTTGAAAAAGAATTCCTAGTAGTTGTTTCATGCACTGATATACTGGCCATTGTAGCACAGGATGCAGTGGTACCGGTAAATATAACATTTGTGTTTGAATTCCATGTACATTATCTTGTGATGATGTGAAGAGTACTGATTTGATTAATTGCGATATACATGCTAAGGGATCGAATTGGGTTGTGCCCAGTGGAAGGAGTGACAGATTGGTTTCATCCTCATACATTGCCATTGCCAGTAATCTCCCATCAACATTAGACTCTTCCAGCGTGCAAAAACAGAAATTTGCAGAGAAATGACTCACCACCTTTCTCGCCCGAGGATCTGGTCACTCTTGTGGGTATCTTCAAAGTCTTTGCAGAGAAATGTGCATGCTAGATATTAATGCAATATCATTTAATATTGACTTGATTATTATTGTTTCTTCATTTACAGCTAAGTATACCATCAGGAAGACACACTACCAGTTCTTGGTATGGACTGTACATCTTCACTTCTACCGGGATTGCTAACCCGACAATAAACTCGGCTAATCTGCCTCAACTTCAATCCCTGCCTGTTTTCTCTAGATAGGCATATAACGGTTCATTTGGTGCGAGTCTTTGCTTAGTTTTTCAAGGCTAACACTGTATAACGCTTCTTTACAAATTATTCTGCTGTGCGATACGTTTTATATTTAAAGGTTCTTTTCATGATGCATCTGAAATTGGTCAGACATCTGAATTCTGACTCGTTTCAAGGAAAATGATCCCCAAAATGTAGTCCCTCCTAAACTGAAAAATGAAGGGCCAAAAAAACCATTTAGCTCCTTCATTAAAGATTCTAAAGGGATTGAAGAAGCATCCTGGAAGCCCAATGAGAGTAAAAGCTAAAAACAATGTCATAAGATTTGCAAAATTAACATAACAGTAGTTCACTTACACAAAACCAAGGCCATCCACCTAAGTTCCCTTACACAAAACCAAGGCCATCGACCTAATGCACCCTACCTCTGACATAGATTTCATAGTTTCCTAGGTCATAGGAAGCAGATGCAATATACCCAATGTTTCTTCACAATCCATGAATTTTTCATTGTCATTCTCTTCACAACAAGACGAATTTATCAGAGAGAACGAGACTCKAACCGAACGCCGTGATGCACCGTCTGTTTCCCTCACTCTYCCGCATAATGGACCGCAATTTCTTCAATGCATTAATGCCTTTGAGGCATGGAGATCTGAGTGCAAAGAAACGTACCAGACGAGCCACAAGTAAACCACAACACCCATCCCCATGCCCGCGTAGAGCAGCAGCAACATGGACATCGCTACCGCTAAAAACATTCTCTCTATCATTTCCCTGCAAAGCCAAACCTCCCAACCAACAATTTCTGTATTAAACGAAGCCTCTGCTGTACTTATTTCAGCCTCTGTGTTGCATGACGATATAATCACGAAGATCGAGAATATCTCTGCTCAGAACCGAAACTCACAAGCTATTGAATTCACCTCTAGAAAGATCGACATACAAACGATGGTAAGTAGCAGGAGGGTTAACATAAAGGTTGAAGATTTACAGCACAACTTTACCACGTGGATGCTTGTGATGTGGGAAACTGAGATTATTAAATGCTTTGTCTAGTTGTCTCTCACTTTCCCGCTCTTTTTGGTGCCCCGTGATTTGTTTCGATCATATGTGCGGCCTCATCAATTGTTTTCACCAAGCAACTTGATTGCATTCGACATTTCTCCAATTTTAATCGACTATTGTAACAAACTTTAAGTGATTCAGAATTTTAAGAATTTACTTTTACTCTCTATGAAATTTTAAACAAAGTTTTGAAAATTTTGATCCATTTAGAACGTTCTAGTTTAAATGTTTTGTAAATCGTTTTTTTAATCATTGAAATCAGTATTTTTAATTTGAAAGAAGATAAAAATTATTTTAAATAAAGTATATCCAACAAATCCTTTTTCATTAATTAAGACAGGCACAAGCCACTAAGTAACTACTAGCCACTAAGTAGCTATCTCACTTGTTTGGTACAACTCTGTTTGGGAAGCATTCTTGATGCTTTCTTTTGGTATGGCTTCAATGCTCCGACATTTTCTTTCTATGGGTTCACATTTCTCTCATTTATCTATTGTCCAATCATACATTTTAGTGTTAAATTAGTGTCCCACAAGGAGTGGTGCCCTTAAGTTCAACTTCCCATTGATATTTAATTCTATATCATCTCGTGTGTCATGTGTTACGGTATAGCTTAGTACTCAAGTCCCTATCTATTTTTTTCTATATTTTCTACCTATTTTTTTTTTTCCTATAAGGGATTTTACCAAGGTTTTCCTTGTTACTTGGTATAGTTTACTACTCAAGTCTCTATCTATTTTTAACTATAATTCTGGTTTATTTTATTTTTTTTAATAATGGATTTTATCAAGGTTTTCCTTCTAAATGGTTCATAGATATGATAATTATTTTCACATTTGTGTTCAATTTTATTCTATTATTTTTCATGGGTATGGTTTCTTTCATTCTTGTTCGCTTAGGTTTACTATCTAGATATGTACCTTTTTCACATAAGTTGATGATCTCAAATTTTAAAATAGTTGTGATTATTATGATTTTTTTTTGCACATTCTTTAATCATTCTATCTGTTCAACAAATCTTTGATCAACTACTTTCAAATATTGATAGGACTAGTTATGACATTTCCATGCTAATCCATCTCAATTTTTTTAGAATTTCCATGCTAATCCATCTCAATTTTCATAGAATATTCACTTGGATCCAAACTCAACTAGAATTTATGGGATTAGCTATGGTATTTCCATGCTAATCGATCTCAATTTTTGTAGAATATAGCTATGCTATTTCCATGATAATCCATCTCAATTTTTGTAGAATATTCATTTGGGATCCAAACTCAATTAGAACTTTGGGGTATTAAGAATTTATTGACTTTTAAGTCAACTTGAAGATTTTGGTATCTTGATGTATTCTTATCTCTCTTTAATTTACATGTGTTTTTTACAACTGTCATGTTGCATATTTTACTATAGCATCTCAACAAATTTAGCAACTCATGTAGTTTGACCACCTCATTTTGTTTATCCAAAAAATCAATTCATCAATGACACATTTTATTTTTCTCCTATAATAATTTTGGGCATGTATATGATATTCTTGTTCAGATATCTCTTTAATGATATATGAAACAACATTCATGTATTTTCTATGTTTCCTAAGCCCAAGATGTTGTACTAGCTTATTTATTACTAGTAGCACAACTTGTGTTATGTTATTATTCACATATTCTCCTATCCTATCTCTAATTATGGTGACAACATTTAGATTTCTAAACTTATCTTCTTTCCTTGGTATTGCATATATCAATTATCATACTTCTTTTCCTTAGCTTGTCTAACATAAAAGGGAATCCATCTAAAGAATTATCACCCTTTCCATAGTGGTTGTAGTACTTTAGCTTGATTATTTCTTTGTTTGGTAGTCAAATTTTAAGTGGCTTTCCCTATAGAATACAAAGAAAAATGTTTGAAAACCTATGTTGCTCCTAACACCTCCTCTTCCACCCTATCCTCTGAGAGTGTTTTTTCAAAAAAATTTCCACCATTAGCTAAGGTATTGATGCAGACCCCCTACCTCAGCAGGGTCCTGCGACCTCCCGGTCTCTGGATTGATCTTATTCTGAGATGAAATGGCTCTTCGGGCTCCTGCTAGAACCCTTTGAACGAATCCACAGGTCCTCTTTCCCCTTTGCGTAGGTCCTACAAAAACCCATGACTACTCTGCGCGCTCTGGGTGCAAATTCAAAACAGTGTGAGCGATAGCCCTCGGGCTAGGCTCCACCTCGATGCGACCACAACCTTGCCTTAGCGCAAGCAGTCTCCGTGACTTGCGATCTCACGAGTTTGTGAGTCGAAGACCCTTGACTCCTCTTTCTCCAAACATCGATACCCAAGATGTGATATGGGTATGGCTCCTCCCTGTTAGCGCCTTTCGCACATAACCACTGGCTAGGGCTAAGTGCTAGCACTACTCGCAACTCGCGACTTCGTGAGTTGGAGTGTTCAGCCCTCGTGCTCCTCCTTTACGAAATCCCGAAGCACGATAAGTCAGCGATGGGTTGACTTCCTTTACCACTGCTCACAAATCGTGACTTCGCGAGTTGGAATGTTGAACCCTCGTGCTCCTCCTTTGCAAAACCCCAATACACGATGTAGCGAGGTGCCAAATCTCATGGCTCTCCTTCCTCCTTGATCGATGGTTCAGGCCGAATCATGACTTTGCGATTCAGGGGTTTGAAGTGCAAAGAACTCTGCCTCCCAGCTCGTGATACCCGAGTTCATGAAATGGACCGACCTCACTATTTCACGATTTCGCGACTCTGTGGTTTGGGAGACAAGACCTCTGCCCTTCCAGCTTGTGATACTCGAGATTGCGATGTGGACCAACGGTCCAGATCTTCTGCTTAGTCAATGGCCAAGATTGAATCCTGGCTATCTTCTAGATCTTCGACACCTGTCCTCCCAATGGACGATCCTGATCCTTTTCAAGACTTCGCAGGTTGCGAAGTCGAAAGGCTTCTCCCTTTGCCTCTCGATGCTCGGTCCTTCGAAATCGGTGGATCTCTGCCATGTGTCCTTCCAGATGGACGGTCCTGATCTTTTTGAGACTTCATGGATTACGCATCCGAAAGACTCCCCCTTCCTTCTGTTAGGACGACGGTTAAACCTCACGCACCTTCTTTGGATCCGATGACTAACAGACCTTGATGCTATATCTGATGGTTCAGATCCTCCCTCATGTTCTTTGATCTGACAGTTCTCAAGCCACCCCACTCCAGATCTGACGGTCTGGACTCCTTTCGGGATTTCACGAATCGGGGATTCGCGATGCAGCGTCTCCATGACCTCTCACTGCTCCAAGTCCCGAACTCCGAAATGTCGAAACTCAAGGGTTTAAACCCCGTGTATCTTCACCCGATCCAATGGTTGTCGGGATTTCGACACTTCTCTATGAAGTGTCTCTGTCATTCATCTTCGGCTGCTCTCCTGCGCACGCTCTTAGAGGTTAGCCTATGTGTGCTTTCTTCGAGATCTGATGGTTGTTGGGTCTTTGCACAAGATCTAATGGCAACTATAACTCCTCCCTTATGCGCTCTCCCCCTACACTTTGTTAACTCAGAAACCTTGAAAAGTTTTCTTTGCGCACGTTCTTATCCCGCTTTCTCTTATGAGCTTATGGAATTATAACAAGCCCATCCTTGCACACTCCTGGTGCTCCTGAGATTTCGAATAACTCAGATTTAGGAATTTTTCTTGGGAAGAAAACTTCTTACGCCCAACTGGTGTTCTCCTGCTCGATGCACACCTTGCAGAGAAAACAGAGCATTCAACAACTTTGTAAGTGTCTCTCCTCGACACTTCTTCTTCCTGAACTCAAAAGAGTTCCTTCTGTGCACGCTTGTACTAATTCAATGCCCTCTTGGCAGAGTCCTCCAGAATCCTCAGTGATTCTGTCTTCTGGTCGAACTCGAGACAGAGTTCTTTCCTCAATGCACTCTGTGCATCTGCTTAATGCTCACCTGTCAGAGCTTCCACAAAACCTTCAGTAGTTTTGTCTGCTTCTGAACTCGAAACAAAGTTCTTTCTTGTGCACACCTTGCACTTCTGTTGGTGAAGGTCCAATGCTATCCCTCCTGAGTTTTCCTGAGGCTGTCTCACCTCTGTCAACGCACACCTTGCGGACTCTATGCACTCCTTACACCTGGAAACTCTAAGACAGGAAAATATTAAAACCTTTGCAAATTCTTCACCAGTTATGCATTCAAAATAGAAAATGCATAATAATATGTAAACATGCATAGATAGTTATACAGGAAAAACTTCTCTTCTATTATATTTAGAAATGTCTATACGAAATGTTTACAATGGCTGGACTGTAACAAGTCTCATCTCTCCTTCTTGAGACCTCTCTACTTGGTCTCTCCTATTCTCCAACTCTCTACCTGAGTCTCTACCCCAATTCCTAACTCATTCTCTCTAATTACAAAGAGGGCCCTCTCACGAGCTTATCCTCCACCTCATCATTTTTGAGCCATCACTCTCACAGAGCGGCTCTTACGGCTAAATTACACAAAAGGAGTGTTCAGGCCTGACTACGACCTGGGCTTGCTGCAAGTTACCGGTTAGGGAAACCTCAAACACTTCTTGTACAAAGGGGTGGCTTGGCATTAAAATCCTTACAACGCAAATCCCCAAATGGGATCTGATTTTTTCAAAACTTAGGAAAACGAGAGGGCTTTGTCTCTCTCCTTCATGAATGCACACTGAATGTGTTGGCTGGCTGGTGCTTAGGCTGGGCTGGAGTGATGCTCCTGCATCAGGTATCTTCCATGTGATTCATTGAATGAGAATTCCTTTATTTTCTTCCATTATAGCTACATTCATATGTTGTATGTATAATTAATTATTATTATTATTATTATTATTTTAATTATTTATATTATGATAACAAGTTTTTCTTATGGTTAGTTACAATTTTATAGAGTTTATAATAAGATTCAAAGTATACCTTTCTTATATATTTTTTAATATTTATGATGGGTATTCTGATGGGTAGTCATCCCTTTTCTTTCCTTACAAGATGTATTTTGTACACCAGAGTTATTGTCTTCTTGTTTAGATAGACATTTGCTAAATAGATTTATGCAAATTCTCTAGTTTTTGTTCATGTCATTTTTCACTTGATAAGCCTTAGCCCATTCCTTATCTCTGTCATTTTTTATCATTTCTTAAGAGAATATTTTATGTATTTACTTTATGTACAATGGGAAATACTATAATATTCTATAGGAGGGCTAGTATGAATCACTACTATGAATCAGTGCATCGACAAGTCTAAGTCTATACTTTTTGGCATATGACTCAATAATTCTTTAAAGAATTTATCATAGTCTCTTATGAACTCATGAAGTTTCTTTTAATCCCTTTTGGATTTTTTTGTTGTTAAGTGGTCATTGTTTGGTGTCATGAAAATGGACTAGAAATATTTCTTGATCTCGTCATTGTTAGGGACCTAACCTCTCTAATCCCTCACGTAAATAGAGTAATATATTTTTCATCTAATAAACGTCGATATTAGTAAATAAGGCCTAGTTAATAATGTGAACATGTCTAATGTAAGAATACTTAATAGAAGCTTCCACATCTAGAAACATCTTCCTCTAGATTGTTCTTTTGAAGACAAATTTAGTATAAATAGGAGTAGAAGGCACGAGAGAGCCTTGTCTTGAGAATTATTGTAATAGAGCACTACTCTATTGGAGGTTTCCCCCTTAAAGAGCCAAGTGAAAAATTATTTCTATCAATAAAGGTACCATTTTTGGTGTTGTGGTTCTCTACATTTTGTTGTTATGTTGGTATTTTTTGTAGTATTTTTGTTTTCTTCTTAATATAATAAATTTGGTACCTAATAAGTGGTATGAGAGCACTTTCCTCTGTGGAAACTGTGGGATTTTTTTTTAGGGTAGAGACGTGTACTGTTAGTGTCTTTAAATCACATAGATCTGTCATTCAAAGGGTAAAACTATGGTGGGGAAGACTACATGCAAGAAATATAGATGGTTTCATAGGGTTGTCTAGAGGCCAACGTTTCACCTTGTTGGAAACCTCTGTAACACTTGTTGGTACCCTTCTAGTAGTACCACATTAGATAGAATCTGTACACGACCATCATTCCCACGTACTGACAGGTATATCGGGAGTCCCCTAGGTCTCATGAAACTAGCCCTAGATCATTCGATTAGTTGTTTGACTGTTATAGGGACACCAAGAACAACAATCAGAAAGTTACTCACCAATACTTGGGTAATCAGATAGTATGACTAAGGGTACGGTCTAGCCTCCTTCATTGGTTCTTTAAGATATTGGGTTGAGTACTATTGCTCAACCCTACATGTATATCAGAGATTTATAGCACATGGAAAAATATTGTCTCTAGGCATCCTGAAAACCCTAACTAGGGGGGACATACCAGAAAAGGAACTAAAAGGATATTTTTGATGTGAAACCTTACCTCCTTCATTCTGGTTGTGAAATTACTACACATTTTTTCCTGTTAAGAATTTGGGCATTTCAACATTGCAATATTATTAAGGTCGGAATATAACTCTACAGGAGTAAAAAAACAAAACAAAAAAAAAAAGTTGGGCCCTTCCCACACCCTTATTTCATAACTGTTATCACACAGTTTGTAGCTAGGAAGAAAGGCTAGAAGATAGAGAGCCAAACTGGCATAACATGAACCTATCCCACCCAATGTCACCACGATGGGAAGGTTCTTTCTCTTTAGGGAGGTGAGGCCCAGGGGAGATGTCCCCGGTGACCTAGGGTTTTGAAGAGGCTAAAGGATAATCAGACAATGACAAGTTTTCCCCTTCACAGATCACCACCAAAATAGATAGTCCAGCTTATAGCCAACAAAGATAACCAAATAGAATCCCTACCCGAGAACAAAGTAACAATAAACTGATATATGTAGGCTTGGTTAGTACTTCATATAAATCAATGACTATCTGATATTCAATATGAGCAATTTAAAAGGTAAATGTTAACGAAGTCAATGTTTACAAAATAGCAATGGCATTAATATCACTTCATCAATAAATACTTGAATGATACGACATTCAATATAACAAATAACTCATTAACTCAATTAATGCCTTCAACTACCATTCAATTACTCAAAAGTCAAAACATTGTTGCAATAAAGATGAAATATTCAATGATGACATCAACAACTTAGGGTTAGTAAGTTAGTCTAGGCTAGGGTCAATGTAGTTAGGGTTTCAATTTCAAAAAAGGTTTGAGAGTGCTTGGATTCAATTCTACTTCAACATTGGAGTTCTTGGGATCAGTGCCTTAGGGTTAATGGAGTCATAGGTGAAGAATGAAAAAGTTGAAGGATATGACATTTTAAAGGACTAGAGGGATAAGTTTTGAAGTGTTGCTAAAGCAGGGCTCCAAAATCATAACCCTAGGGGAGAGAGGCTCACTCTAGCGTTGCTAAAGAAAGGCCTCATGTTCTCTCCTTTTTCCTAGCAAACAACTAGCTCAATGAAAAGAAAAGTCAATACAAGAGGGTTTAAAGAGGGAGAGTGTTGCTAAGGCAAGGCTCTTTCATCAAACCCTAAAAGAAAATGAACCTAGGTGTAGATAAACTAGGCCTGGGATGTCCTCTTCCTCTTGAATTCAAAAGGTACGACTAGCTTAAGGGAAGAAGAAAAAGGAGTGTAGCTATGGCTAGGCTCTCTTCTTCTTCTTCAATGGCTAAAAATTTTTCTATCAGGGGACATGAGACAACGACCTACTTGTGTGTTTGTCCCCTAGGGTTTTTATTCAACAACATTTATAAATAGATGCAAGAAATTAAAATACAACCATTCAATCAAGAAGTTTTGCAGAAAAATACTTACAAATCATCAAGAAAATAATCATGCAAACCCTATTTGTAACACCTTCCTTCAAGAAAAACACCATAGAATGCCAAAAATCTCTTCCTTCAACAAGTGCACCTTCCTTAAATCAGCCAATAACCCAAATGGGGTGGAAATTTCAGACCTCACTAATGAGTGAGTGATGATTCATCCTAAAGTGAGAGTCAAAACCCTCAATATATAGTGTATCAATGACCTAATTTAACTATTTAGGTCATAAAAAGGCCGACAAGGCCAAAATACCAAAATAGTATTGCTTTACATTAAATATTTATTTTAACACCCTAATTGAGCAAAAAATGAGACATCACCCCTTCTAAGGGAGACATTAGCCCCTTTTTAGGGAAAATGTAGCAATAAAGAGAAAAACGTTAGCCCTCTTTCAGCCTCTCCATCATGCCACATGTGCCAACTGCCCTTTCAAACTACCACACGCTCAAGATGACGTCATGAGTCCATAGGTGACATCTTGGGCCATTCAGGGAAAACGTTTCACTGGAAGTCGGTCAATCCCACTAGGTCGGGCTCTGTCAAAGTGCCTCTGATGGAACATCCTCTTCTTCTCCAATGCAAAACCTTGATCAACCACCGTCATGTCTCTGCCCCCTAATGGGGTCTCAACATCCATCTGGTGGGATCTTTAGCCCCATGGAGGTCCAAACTAATCATCTCCCCATGTGTACCGGTCCAAATGGTACTTATCCATCGGGCATGGTCCTGCACATCAAAAGTTATGCCCTCCATGGGCTCATCAGTCACAGGGATCATAACAATGCCAATCACATTTCATCATCAATATTATTAAACATATGTATAAAACCCCTAATATATCAATCAGTAGCTCAAAGACATTACAAAAACCTGCAATACAAGATTGGAGAAAAAGACAAGACGTCCTATTGGGCTAGTATCCACAATAAAATGAAAGTTTCCATGAGGATTTCATCCAAGCCATGTAAGTGAGGTGATGTGGCTAGGGGATGTCTAGAAATGTGGGTGCAGTGAGAGCCAAGGATGCATAATGTTATCTGTGGGTGCCTTTGTAGAAGGTGAGCTGTACCTATCATGGATGCATTTTTTCCAAGCTCGTTCTTTCCTTTATTCTTTTATTTGGTTTTTCTTCTTCTTTTTCTTTTTATTCAAGAGCTAATTAGAGGACACTTCCTTGGCATGGTGACCAGAGCTGACAATGTTACCAAAGGTCACTTCCCTGGAGTGGTAACCAGATGGTGGCAATGTCATACTGTTAGGTACCCATGAACCTAATAGGTTGGCTCGTGATAAGACCCCCTATCCTCTTACTAGGTCTTGTTTATTATTTTCCAGGTCCCTCTTGTTTCTTGCTGAGAGGCCTTTTATTGCCTTCTTGGGGGTCCCTGGGCGAAGCATATCAAGGTTTCATTTTTAGGCTTGTTTCTTTTACCAGCTGCTTTTATCTTCTGGGCCTTTAGCCCCTTCTTCCCATGAGATAAGGTGTAATCCTAGAAATAGGTCAAGCCAATGCCCAAAAAAGGGGAACGGGATAAATGAGTGGGAGATAAGATGAAACAATGGTGCTATGATGGGAGTGGACGATGGATTTTTAGAAATACCCCCAGTGGTAAACCAAGATCTATGGGCACAAGCTTGCTAGGGCACCCTGTCAATTTCCCCAAGCATGGTCAAGTGGGCTAATGTAATATCCAAGCAGTTGTTAGAGATAAAAGGAATCAGATGCATATATTTAAAGGTTTCAATGATCAAATATGACACATACCATGATACCTAGACCAATTACCTTGTGGAGCAAGAACCTATTCTAGGACCTATGGGCCTTGAGACATGATCTCCTAGCTATCCCTAAAATCGGGGATAACATCTGGCTCCAACTCAGGAACATGTGCTCACTGTAGAGCACATGAGAACCTCAACATCTCTAGCATAACTTGCAGACCTGCTCAATCTCGATAAGGGCATCAGTAACAAAAATGGGCTGGTAATGCCACCCCAACATACATATAGGTATATATATAAGATGAAAGAAAACAATCAATAATGAAAATGTGAAAGAAAACTAACATGAAATGCAAATGGTATAATACACAAATACAACATTCCTACTTACCTGTACTTAGTTATGAATTCAGGTCCTGCCACCTTGGTGGGGTTTGAGGAGGTTCCTGCTGATAGGTAATGGGCACCTTCTTCCCTCTAAAGTGGATAGGTAGTATGAGTCATTAACTGATTCCATTCCAACTTTGAAGGGTCTGAGCCATGATTGAGTTCTTCCTTTTACATTGGTTGGCTCTCCTTTCTGGGTATCCCACATCCATACCATGTCTCCCTCCTTGTACTTTCTGACTTTGTATTTGGTTGTTCCTTGGAGAACCCTGGTGTATTGTGCTGAGGGGGGGGGGTGGGATTCTACTGTAAAAAAATTCTGTTGAGATGGGTGGATTCGTATGTCATCTTCATGTTTCTTTAATATCTTCACCATCCTAATTTCTTTGTTCTTGAATTCATTTAGGAGTTGTTGGTATTCTTCTTTCTTGGGCCATTTGATCTGATCAAAGTCCTCTTCTGTTGCAAAGGGTATATCTTCTAGAGAATACTTTTGAAGAGTTTGTATCATCTCATCTTGTGCTTTGTTATTATTGACGAGGTGAGTAATGTCTTACACATAGTCCCCAGTTATTGGCACATTGAGGAGACGACCTGTTGTTCCATTTTTCAAAGGCAATTGCAAGAATATGAGGTCCATCTCAAGGGTGCCACCTAACATTTTAGAAAACTTCCTAGATAACAACATCCCCCACACATATGGGGCATCAACTACCATGATGTCAATGTGGACCATCTTCTTTGGATACTCCTTCAAGAAAACTTCAACATTCTCAACCACCCCGTGTGTGGGTATGGCTTTAGATTCGAAGCCACATACATTTCTATAAGGTCATGTGACCTTCAAACCCACTTGTCGAATGACTTTGAGTGACATCATGTTGGCACCAACACTTGTATCTAACATGAAATTGTTGAGGTTTTTGTCGTTCATTTCCAACGCCATGAAGAAGGGAGGGTTCTCACCATATTGAACCCTGAAGTGATCAACTTGCAACATAATAGGGTGGTCCATGGGTTCATCTGATCCCCCCCAAAAAGTATAAAAGCATTCCTTGATGGATGGGATCTTGATTACTACTCTCAGGGGGATGTTTACATGCATTTTTGATAATTCCCCTTCAAAGTTGAAGTTTAGGTCAACCTTACCAACCTTGGATTTCTTAGGAAGAAGCATTTCTAGGGGTGGGGGATTTTCTTGATCAGCAGCATGTTGTTTCAAATTCTTTCTTCTGTACACCTGAAATTCTTGTTTCTTTAGCTTCTCTCATGATTCTTGGTCCAGGTTGTTTATTACCGCCATCCTTGATGATGTAGCTGCTTCTTTCATGGTTACTTGATGCTCTGCATCGGTGATATTTATTTGAGGAAGCTCCATGAAACAATCCATGTTGTTGAATTGTTGATGGCCACCATTGTAAGGACACTCGTGCTCCCAATGTGCTTCGTTGCATTCTAGGCACCAAGGATTTTCATCAAAAATGTTTGTAGGGGCCAAGGTATTTGGAACTTCATGCTCATTCTTTGGTTTATAAAATTGGACTCCCTTCGGGAATTTCCCTTTGTACGGGACCCTGGGTGCTTGGGTCTGAGATCTTTCCAATTTGAAAATCCTACTCATCATTTCCTCCTGATTTTTCATGATACCATCCATGGAGGCTTGCAGCTTGGCAATACTGGTACATAGATCTGAAGTAGGCTCAACATTGTGAACTATTTTAGGTTTAGTGTCTCTTCTCCCCCTTGGGTTAGAAAAAGGCTCAACCTTGGATGAAAGGAGGTTCCCCTCTATTTTAGTAGCAAGATCTTGGGCTTCCTGAATGGATTGGGGGTTTTTGTCTCTAAGAAGATACCCTAGTTGGCCATTGAAAGATCTGGTGTAAACATGGACGAGGTAGTCATGTTTCGGATGATGGCTTGTGGGAATCCTTTGCAGCAAAGTCTCAAATATAGTATGGAACTCTCAGATGGACTCATTTTCATATTTGGAAAGTTTATTCATTTGTGTGAGGATCATATTAGGTTCTTCTTTGACACTCCATCTTTTGAGAAAGACCTCTTCAAGTCTATCCATGGTTTTGATGCTTCCACCGGGAAGGCTTAGGTACCAATGCCTTGAGGCAGCATAAAGAGTAGCGGAGAACAACTTCATGACTAGATATTCAACATCATCACTAATGGGGTGAAGCTAGAAAAATTCCCAAAAGTTTCTCATGTGCTCTTCGGTACTGATTGCGTCAGTACCGGTAAATTTAGGCAACCACTTTTCATACTTGGGTGGCATTTTCCTAGGGTAGCCTGGTATGGCTGACATGTCTAATGGTTTGAAAAGAGTATATGAACATTGTCTTTGATTGTTGGATGGGTTCATTGTAGTGGTTTGAGAGCTAGACATGATTCTTAAAGGAAGGATCTTCCTGAAAAGTGATTTGACAATAGGAGAGTTCTTGGGAGGCTTCCTTCTGAAAGACAAAGTAGGATTATTGAACCTGTTTTTAGTTTGTGGAGTTGGCAAATAGTTTACTTGAAACTATCAAAGAAAAGGGAAAACACCCTAGTGGAGTCACCAGGTAATCTTGTAAGATAAGGCTCTTGAGGCAAGGCTTACCTTACCGAAAAGATTTTTCACTTGAGGAGAATTGACTCAGTGTTCCTCGGAAACGGTGCCAAAATGTTATCGCACAGTTTGTAGCTAGGAAGAAAGGCTAGAAGATAGAGGGACAAACTGGCGTAACAGGAACCTATCCCAACCAATGTCACCATGATGGGAAGTTTCTTTCTCTTTAGGGAGGTGAGGCCCAAGGGAGACGTCCCCGGTGACCTGGGGTTTTGAAGAGGCTAAAGGATAATCAGACAATGACAAGTTTCCCCCTTCATAGATCACCACCAAAATAGATAGTCTGGCTTATAGCCAACAACGATAACCAAGTAGAATCCCCACCTGGGAATAAATCAACAATAAAATGATATATGTAGGCTTGGTTAGTACTTCATATAAATCAATGACTATTTGATATTCAATATCAACAATTTAAAAGGTAAATGTTGACGAGGTCAATGTTTACAAAATAGCAATGGCATTAATATCACTTCATCAATAAATACTTGAATGATACAACATTCAATATAACAAACAACTCCTTAACTCAATTAATACCTTCAACTACCATTCAATTACTCAAAAGTCAAAACATTGTTTCAATAAAGATGAAATATTCAATGATGATGTCAACAACTTAGGGTTAGTAAGTTAGTTTAGGCTAGGGTCAGTGTAGTTAGGGTTTCAATTTCAAAAAAGGTTTGAGAGTGCTTGGATTCAATTCTACTTCAACATTGGAGGTCTTGGGATCAGTGCCTTAGGGATAATGGAATTGTTGAAACATATTTTAAATTTTTTATCTTCAAAACTAAAATCTTCCTTTTTCGGGTTTCATCTTTTCACGATGCATAATCCTCACTTTCATTTCCAAAGGGTTGGTGCCAAAATCCCAACAAACTTTATTCTAATAATAACAAAAGGAAAAAAATTAGAAATGTTATAACAACACCAACACACTTTCTATAAAGTCATTTTTTGATCGTGATAAGTTTAAAACCTAAAGGAGTTAAGACTAATAAAATAAAAAAAGGGTTTTCGAGACTCGAGGTTTATTAAGAACATAAGTTTTAATACATATCGAATCATGAAATCCAGATCCCTGATTTCCCAAAAAGTTGAAGTAAATAATTATTAAAGAGTAAATTAATCGTATCGCTATTTCGGAAATCGGGATTCAGCGATAACATACCTCTTGTCAACACGATCCCCGAAATCTCGAAACACGAAATCCCGACTCATAATCTGTGTTAGTATAAATTTATCCTATTTTGGAAGTCAGTCCTTAATCCTGATTAATTAATTCACTAAAACAAAAATTTACGGCTTAAGTTAATGATTTCGCGATTTCGGAAATCGAGATTCATCGAGGACATACTTTATGTATTCACGATCCCCAAAACCCTAAAAGTTTAATACTGATTAATTATTTTACTAAAACGAATTTAGGTCCTAATTTAATCTTGTCGTGATTTCAGAATTTCGAAAATTAGGATTTAGCGATAACATACCTCTTGTCAACATGATCCCCGAAATCCTAAAAAAGAAATCTCGACTCTTAATCTGTGATTAGCCTAAATTAATTTTGTTTTGAAAGCATGATTAATGAAAATCAAACTTTTTAGGTTTTGTTCACGTTTCGGTTTTTGATTGAATGGAATTTTCCGAATTTTGAATTCAAAAGTGCCAAAATGTGACCACTTTAATAAAGAATAACTGGTGATATGTGACACTAATGTGTATCTTAGTAAATATCTACTGCATTAAATGTATTGAATTCTTGTCAACTGCGTCAGTCCCTTCATCGTTAAATGAATTAAAAGAGAGTTTGAAGGTCTGAGTTTCACAACATATTTTGTTTCATACTATCAAGCGTAAGATGATTTCAGTTGAGCTCATACACCCCTTCTCTGTGACAGGTTTTCCAGCTAACATAAAGTCATGGCACCGAAGAAAGCACTAAAGAAGACTGATGATATAGAGGAGATGCATACCCGAGAAGGATATATCATATCCGACACAACTCCACACACCATCGACTCAATTAAATCCTGGAGACAAATATATGAACTCTTAGAGGATGAAATCAAGAATTCTCCTACTGATGTCGAAAATCACTTTCGGGATATAGCAGAATCAAATATTCATAAGATCCCAGCGCGCCCTAGGATTATGGCATACAACAATATGATCAATTGGTCCTTGGAGAAGGTTGATATCTTGACACGAAGCATTTTGAATGATCAAGGGGTCATTGTCGGCTCATTCAGGCCAGAGCATATACAAGTAATGTATAAACTCTAACCAAATCCTAAGTATATTTATAATGCCCAGTTTTTAATTGAATTTCAAAGAAAGGAGTGTACTGAGGTAGACCGAACTTATCCTGATTTAATTAGAGAATGGTGTAGATGTACATTGAAGTTTAGGGCCGATACCCATGGGGTTTATGCCACACTGTCTTTGAACGAGTATATGGTCTATGCAGCCATTATGCTATGTAGACTTTTTGGGAAAAAGAATCCCTGCCATTTTCCTGCAGACTGGGTTCCCTTTTTAGAAGAAGCTTTAGAAGGATACACTTTTAACGGGAGTAAGATTTTGTCGGATAACCTAGCACAAGAAATATTGAACTACAGAGTTGGAAGATCTAAAGGTCAGCCAGTGGCTTTTTATATGTCAACGTACATTATGGATGTGATTTTCTTTGTGACACCTTTTCCCCTGATGAATTGGTGTTGGAACATCACCTGCCCCGAGCCCATTCATGAGTATCATTCTACGCTATGGGAAGAAAATGCTAAGAATGTGTTTTACGAAATTTGTCATTTCGTAATAATTCCAATGCATAAAATGTTTTATGGCTGTGAACCCCCTCGCATTTCTGAGGTAGTCTCAGAAAATCTCAAGGCAATAGATGACTGGTTTGCTGATGAAAAATTCTCTTACGTTAAGGTTTATGGGTGCTCAATCCCCCCTCACGCACTTCTGAAATTCCTCCAGGACAGACTGGTATTGAGGGAGGTAGAATATCACATAGTGAAAGGTGGTATTGGAATAGAGCTAAAGACAAATCAAAAGAAATCCTGGACAATCTTCCCTGTGTATGTCAGGAAATTTTCATTACTAAACCTAGGCCATTCCAAGGTGGAAGCTGAGGCATTAGAGTAGATAAAACTGGTAGATATTGAACACAGAAAGCATGTCCCTTATCAATTAGTAAGCAGACACTTGATGCACTGTAATTTGAAATCTTATGAACATGAAAAATCTTTTTATGATGATATATTCAAGGAGGTTAAAACTTATGAGGAGGTACTGAACAGGGTACAGGCCTTATCACCCTATTTATAGACAGGTTTCATGTCTTTCCAAAGTCACAAGTGAAGTTGTTTGCCAAAGATCTTGCAGGGTTAGTCCACAACCCCTTCTCTAGAGCAGGAAGGGCCTCCTCCAGGTTTTGAAACAGATGGACAGGATAAACTAAATACAAGGGGAAAAATGAAGGAAATTGAAATGCCTTCACAAGGAACAGAAATTCCTCAGACAGAAAAATTAGAGGCTGGGCAAGGAAAGGAGTTGGAAATACCCTCATAAATCCCTGAGAATATTCCCAAAAAAGTAGGAGGAACATAATCGATGGAACTTGGAAGTCCCATTACCTCTTTCACTCCATTGCAGTCTACTTATGGAAACCCCCATGAGGGAGCTATGTACGTAAGTGATCTTGAGCCTATTTCTAGAGATGAGATTCCTCCCTCCAATTGTTTTTTCAGTAAAAAGAGAAAGGCTATCCTAAAAAAGGAAATGCATCCAAGAGGAGATATGATTATTAAAAATCACAAGAACATTATAGATGGAAAAAAACTTAAAGAGGGAGAATTCACTACAGAGATAGCAGGCACAATGGGAGTCTTAGCATCGACGAATTTATACTCTGTGGGTAGTTTGAAAACTATGTTGGAGTAGAAAGAAAAGATGATAGCTCAACTACAGGATCAATTAAAGGAGACTGAAAGAAATATCAGTTGGGGGATAAAAAAGGGTCTATAACAAGATATATTAAATGACATTCAAGAGATTAAAAAACTAAAAGCAAGCTTAGAGGAAGCAAATCAGAAAATACAGGTCACTTAGGCACAGGTCCTAAAGCAAGAGGAAATAAATAAACAATTACAAGATAAGATTAATTCTATTTCGAATCAAGTGGTAGAGCTTGAAATTTTCCAGGCCTAGGTATTGGGAATACATATGAAGATAGAAAAGGAACAACATGGAGTGTTTTTAAATCTGGAATTTATTCAAAATTACTTTCAGGAAACAAGAAAAGCCTTGGAGAACATTCTCCTGAAAGAAAGAGAAGTGAAAGTAGCCAGGACAACTTTCCAAAAAGCAGTAGTCCTTTCAATAAAGGAGGAGGTTGGAAAGATTCAAAAATTATCTGTTTCAGAGTAGATTAAAGGAGATATAATACTCAAGGTGTGGGAGGTAGACCTCGCAAAAAACAAAAGAATAACCAGAGAGGTTAATGATGATTGTCAAGGAATTTTTGATCTTTTAGAAAAATCTTCGTTAAACATTGGAAAAAACAACTATTTGGGGTTGTTAGGAGAAATTAACATTGTCGCACATCAACTAAGATTCAAGGAAGATCTGGAGGAAATGTAGGTGGAGATCCAAGAAATAAAGGTAATCAATGTCACCAAAATTGACAAATTTATAGTGATGCCGAACTTAAAGTTACAAACTATTAAGTTCACAAGGAAGATAATTGAAGATTGTCTGCCCGAACTGCAGAGAAAGTTCTTCATATTTGAGGCAAAGGATATACCAGAAGCTGCCAGAGTTTTGGTGAAGTTTTTGGGAAAATGTATTCATTGTCTTAAAGCAGAAGAAGGAAGTTCGTCAACACAGACATAAAACACTGTTTTGGATATTTTCATTATTGAAATAACAAATTAGTTAAAATAGAAATGTAAACGGTTCAACATTGTACATTCATGTAACCGTTAGTCTTAGGAAGTTGGTTAATCACCAACGGGAAAAAAATTTGGTGATCATGTATAAATAGAATTTCGTAAGACTAAGAAAGGGATTTTTGTTTTTTGAGAGAGTCGATTGTATTAAAAAGTTTTCCAACCCACTGTGATATAAATAATGCAGACGAGATTCTGAATTCTATCAACTTGAAGCTATGTGTTCTTTTACCCTGTTTCCAATATTTTTCAATATTTTTCTTCTTACATCTTTCTAATGAATGATCAACTATAAGTTTATTTCACACATCTATTGTAGTTTGAATTGATTTGGTTATTAAATCATTTACAATTTTTCCTCAGTGATTGCTATCAGTAGTTTCAAGACCTGTAGGACATTTGAATGATTATATTTTACACTTCATTAGAAATCTCCTTTTCCTCTTTGCCTCCTGTTACAATATGAGATTCTTTCGTGATTAAAGCCTCATATTTTCTCAGCAATGTTACTTTGTTATTTTACTATTCTCAAAATTGTTTCAAGTACAGGAAACGACCTCAACTATTATTATGTTATTATTTTTAATTTCAAAACTCTTTTTCTATTTTCATCCCTTAAAAACTGAAGCAACAATTTCTCAAATCTTTTCAAAATTAAATGAAATTTTACCCTCCATGTCTGTCCAAAATAACAGACAACCCAACATAGAACATGGCCTCCAAGATAAAACTAGCATCGCTTTGAACTTTTTTAATACTATTATGCAAACAACAACTAACCGGGTTGAATTAGAACGTTCATGGGCAGCTATTGAGAGAGATATCAGCATCCAAGAACAATGAGAAGCTAGACAGGGGCAGTTGAGAAACCAACTCTGATTTATCCTTCTTTTGATTTTACCCATTAATTATCTTTATCTTTACGGATGCCTTGACGGTATACTTTAGAGCCTTAAAGTATAAACTCAAGAACAATAGGAGTCATAGGTGAAGAACGCAAAAGTTGAAGGAGATGAGATTTTAATGGACTAGATGGATAAGTTTTGAAGTGTTTCTAAAGTATGGATCCAAAATCATAACCCTAGGGGAGAGAGGATCACTCCGGTGTTGCTAAAGAGAGGCCTCTTTCTCTCTCATCCTTCTTGGCAAACAACTAGCTCAATGAAAAGCAAATTCAATACAAGAGGGTTTAAAGAGGGAGAGTGTTGCTAAGGAAAGGCTCTTTCATCAAACCCTAAAATAAAATGACCCTAGGTGTAGATAACCTAGGCCTAGGACGTCCTCTTCCTCTTGAAGTCAAAAGGTATGGCTAGCTTAAGGGAAGAAGAAAACGGAGTGTAGTTATGGCTAGGCTCTCTTCTTCTTCTTCAATGGCTAAAAGTTTTTCTATCAGGGGACATGAGACAATGACCTACTTGTGTGCTTGTCCCCTAGGGTTTTGATTCAGAAATATTTATAAATAGATGCAAGAAATTAAACTACAACCATTCAATCAAGAAGTTTTGCAGAAAAATACTTACCAATCATCAATAAAATAATCATGCAAACCCTATTTGTAACACCTTCCTTCAAGAAAAACACCATAGAATGCCAAATATCTCTTCCTTCAACAAGTGCGCCTTCCTCAATTCAGCCAATAACCCAAATGGGGAAAAAAATTTAGACCTCACTAATGAGTGAGTGGAGATTCATCCTAAAATGAGAGTCAAAACCCTCAATATATAGTGTATCAATAACCTAATTTAACTATTTAGGTTATAAAAAGGCCAACAAGGCCAACATACCAAAATAATATTGTTTTACATTAAATGTTCATTTTAAAACCCTAATTGAGGAGAACGTGAGACACCACCCCTTCTAAGGGAGACATTATCCCCTTTTTAGGGAAAATGTAGCAATAAAGAGAAAAACGCTAGCCCTCTTTGGGCTTCTCCATCATGCCACACATGCCAATCGCCTTGTCAAACTACCACATGCTCAATATGATGTCATGAGTCCATAGGTGACGTCCTAGTCCATTCAAGGAAAACGTTTCACTAGAAGTGGGTCAATCCCCCTAGGTCGGGCTCTGCCAAAGTGCCTCTGATGGAATGCCCTCTTATTCTCTGGTACAAAACTCTGATCAACCATTTTCCTGTCTCTGCCCCTTGATGGGGTCTCAACATCCATCTGGTGGTATCTTCAGCCCCATGGAGGTTCGAACTGATCATCTCCCCATGTGTACCGGTCCAAATGGTACTTGTCTGTCAAGCATGGTTCTACAAATCAAAAGTTACGCCCTCCATGGGATTATCAGTCACAGGGATCATAGCAATGCCAATCACATTTCATCATCAATATTATTAAACATATGCAAAAAACCCCTAATATATCAATCGATAGCTCAATGACATTACAAAAACCTGCAATACAAGATTGGAGAAAAAGACAAGACGTTTTATTGGGCTAGTATTCACAAGAAAAGGAAAGTTTCCAGGAGGATTTCATCCAAGCCATGTAAGTGAGGTGAGGTGGCTAGGGGATGTCCAGACATGTGGGTGCAATGAGAGCCAAGGATGTATAATATTATCTGTGGGTGCCTTTGTAGAAGGCGAGTTGTACCTATCATGGATGCATTTTTTCCAAGCCCGTTCTTTCCTTTATTCTTTTATTTGCTTTTTCTTCTTCTTTTTCTTTTTATTTAAGAGATAACCAAAGGACATTGCCTTGGCATGGTGACCAGAGATGACAATGTTACCCACAAGTACTTTCATAGAGATGAGAAGGCTGGCTCATGATGAGACCCCCTTTCCCTTGGCCATGCAACCAAAGTTCACTACCTTGGCATGGTAACCATATGGTGGCAATGTCATACTGTTAGGTACCCATAAACCTAATAGGCTGGCTTATGATGAGACCCCCTATCCTCTGACTAGATCTTATTTATTATTTTTTGGGTCCCTCTTGTTTCTTGCTGAGAGGCCTTTTATTGCCTTCTCGAGGATCCCTGGGTGAAGCATCTTGAGGTTTCATTTCTAGGATTTTTCCTTTTACCAGCTGCTTTTATCTTCTGGGCCTTTAGGCCCTTCTTCCCACTAGATAAGGTGCAATCCTACAAATAGGTCAACCCAATGCCTGGAGAAGGGGAATGGGATAAATGAGCGGGAGATAAGATGAAACAATGGTGCTATGATGGGAGTGGATGATGGATTTTCAGAAATCCCCCCAGTGGCAAACTAAGACCTATGGGCATAGGCTTGCTAGAGCACCTTGTCAATTTTCCTAAGCATGGTCAAGTGGGATAATGTAAGATCCAAGCAGTTGTTAGATATAAAAGGAATCATATGCATATATTTAAAGGTTTCAATGATCAAAGGTGACACATACCATGATACCTAGACCAGTTACCTCATGGAGAAAGAACCTCTTCTGATATAAGACCAAGCCGATGGTGATGGATGTTGTTGCTGCTAACAAGACAAAGTTGATGGAAGAATAAAGGATGGGCCCTCTAGGGACATGCTCAGGTCAATCCTACTCTTGTTACTCCATGTCTAGGACCTATGGGCCTCGAGACATGATCTCCTAGTTATCCCTAAAAATTGGGGATAACAATACCTATCCCATTGAATCCCCCTCTTCACCTTGATTTCCATTATACCTATCATTTATAGGATGTTTTTTTCCTGTGGACCCATCCCCTTCCCAACACCCTTATTTCTCACTTAGTCCATTGACTTCCTTTGGTTTCCCTAATCGTAGTGGTATATATCACTTATATTATTTTTCATCTATGGACCTATCCCTCATCCCGAAATGGCTCCCACTAGACAAGAAGAAACCATTTAGAAACTGAATTATGACATTTTTTTCATTGATGCCAAAGTGGAATACCTCTAGGAACAACTCAATAGTCGAATTGACGAACTCCACTCCACTCTCAAACAATTCATGAACCAATCCTAGGGTCCTTCCTCCTCTGACCCACACCTCCACATCAAAGGTTTTGAATCTGCCTATCCTCTGCACTTTCATTCCAACTCCCTATCTTGTGACCCCCATCTTCCTAGAGTTGAGGTGAACAAATTTAATGGCTTCGATCCAATAGTCTGGGTCACTCAGATGGAACACTATTTTTCCCAGCATGGTATTACTGATGATTTGACCAAGATTCATTACTATGTTCTCTATTTGGATCTAGAACGATGGAAATAGTGACAATGGAGTAGAAATACACGTCAAAGGTATGTTGCTTGGACATATTTTGTTGTTGAGTTGTATGAATTATTTGACACAAACACACATCATTTAGGGCATTTGACCAAGTTGAAAATTTCTATCATAGTGGAATATTTTATCGATGCCTTTGAGCACTTTGCTTTCTAAATGGAGGGCATGACAAATTCCTTCTTTTGGGAATGCTTTATCGGTGGCCTCAAGGATGAAATATGATCCTAGGTCCTCATGGATCATCCCCAGACCTGATTGGAAGAAACTAAACATGCTAATGGGGCACAACAGGTCATATTTTCCCAGAGAAAAAAACTCGTTTTTATTCCCATCACTAGACCTCCCAATCCTGCCCCTCAATCCACCACTCTCAAGGTCCAAAACTTAAAATAGGTGGAAATATATGAACACCAACTCAAGGGTATTTTCTACAACTATTATGATAAATACTTTCCAGAGTACAAGTGTAAAGAATAGAAACTATTTATGGCTATTTTGGAGTATGCTTTTGATGAATATGCTAAGGTTTCACCTGAGGAAGCGCTACCCCAAGATTATGATCTTAAGCTTCCATATGATCCTCCTGAAGTTGAACCATTGATTTCGCTGAATGCTCTCGCTGGATTTTTTTCTCCCTAAAACCTCAAATTAATTGGCTACATTAAGAACATGAAAGTCATCATCCTAGTTGACATTGGCAGCACTCACAATTTCATTCATAGTCCCCTTGCCAAAGAAATCAATTGATATATCTGTGTAGTCGACAATTTTCAAATCGTGATTGCCAATGGTGGTTCCATGAAATATGGGTGGCATTGTGAAAAATTGCACCTACAAATTGGTTAGTATCACTTGAAATATCACATGTTTGCTATTGACATGGGTTGTAGCAACATTGTGCTTGGACCTGAATCGCTAAGAAATATTAGACCCATCATCATGGATTTTAAGGATTTAACCATGTAATTCCAATAGGATGGGAAATACCATAAATTCCAAGGCATTACAACGACCTCTCTAGAGATCATGAGTTCCCATTATATGAAAAAGTTACTCAAAAAAGGTTATTCTAGAATCATTGCCCAACTCCATTCCATTCAAGTAGTTGAGACACCCTCTGTGCACCTGGGCCTCGAATATATCCTTTCCCAACACACTACAAGGAAAATACCCCATGGTGGAGGTTTTTGCAGATGCCCCTATTAAAATAGCCCAAAAATTAGTTTATAGTGGAGGATAGCGGACAAAGGTTTTAGTGGATGTTTTTGTATGGTGCATTTATAAATATATAACACATCGGTGCATTTTATACAACTGAAAAATCGATGCCCGAAAAACTAATGCACTGTAGTAGGGTTATTTCAAACAAAAAAATAATCTGGTGAACTACAAAAATAATGATGCACTGGGGAACACAATTTCTCTTAAAAGTAGCGCACCGTGGAAGTGTTATTTTTAAAAGTTTTATATACAATGGTGCACTACTTAAACAATTTACACTAGTGTAGATGATTTATCCCAAACAATGGTGCACTGTGGTAAGGTTTCAAAAAAAAAAAAACTCTGGTGCGGTACGTAAATAATGATGGATTGATGTGGCTAGTTATTTAGTGCATTGTAAAAGGGTTACATTAAACAAAATTACAGGAAATATTTTTAATCATGCAGAGACATCAACCGAGAGAGAAACAACAATATTTGGAGAAGAGGTTTGACCTATATGTAATGTTGTACGATATTGGGAGGCGAGGGAGAGAAAGGGATTTGTTTCCTGGGTGTTTCTATGAATTTTTCTATCTGTATTTCAGTTGTAAAGATTTGAGTCTAAATTATAGGAATTTCAATTGTAAAGACTTCAGTATAAAGTATAGCCATTTCAATTGTAAATAATTGAGTCTAAAGAATGAGTACTCTCTCAAAATTCTAATCTATAATCATATGAAGCATGTTGTAGACTCGAGTATTTGGTGAAATCCCAACTAATGGGTTTTCTAGAAAAATTCTAATCTATATTAGTTGCTAATTCACAATTGTGTGTGATTATGATGACAATTTGAGTTCTTATGACCATGATGTCCACAATGGGAATCTCGCTCCATGGGAACCTACTATTGTCTGTATATCCCTTCTGATATCTCCATCATGATCGCTAATGATTATAACCTTGTGTGATCTCACTGTCAATGATCATAACCAACTTGCATGATCGTCAATGATCATAACCTATGTCATCTCGCCATCAATGATCATACCTTGGGTGATCTCATTGTCAATGATCATAAACTACGTAATCTCACCGTTAATGACCATAAATTACGTGATATCGCCATCAATGATCATAACCTTGATCTCTCCATCAATGATCATAACTGTCTCTGAAAATCCTAAACTATAATCATTGTCAGTTTATAATATAGTTGGGAGTTCACCAAATCCTTGTGTCTACAACATGCTTAGTCTATAAAAATTCTAATCTATATTACAAGAAAATAAATTTTTTGATAACTTCTAAAGAAAAATGGTGTGTATATTTAAAAGACACCACACCGGTGCATCTATAACACCCAAACGCACCAGGGTGTTGCATCAATAACCACACTATGACATGATTAAATAAAACAAATACACACCATCGTAGGCTTATTTAAAAAATTATAATCCGATGCACTCTGTGGTATACTAACGCACTGATCAACACACATGCTGTAAACGAATGCACCATGATAGGGTTTTTAAAAAATATATATAATCTCATGTGCTTGTTAAAACCATATGCACTGATGCCACTAATAAAGCACACTATGACATGGTTAAATAAAAACACTTACACACCATTGTAGGATTATTTTAAAAAATATATGTTGTTGCACTCCATAGTATATTGACACACTAGGGTGCACCGTTTCTCCAAAGGGAGTACCGTGTTAGGGTTATTTTTTAAAAAGACAGTTGGTGTCCTATGTAACACCAGACACACTGGTGTGTTGGATAATCGACCTCACTGTGATAGGGTTAAATAAAAAAATTATGCACCATTGTAGGATTTTCTTCAAAAAAGATATACATCGGTGCACTCCATAGTATCCAAATGTATTAATGTGCACCAATGATCTAAAAGGGCACACCATGTTTGGGTTATTTGTCAAAATTATTATCTGGTGCGCTACGTAAATATTGTAGCACCGATGCGTTTAGTCCTCGAGTACACCAAAACATGGTTTAATAAAAAAAATTACTAGCTGTAAAATTCATTTTTACCATTTTTTGTGTTGTAGAGTTCAAAAGAACTGGTGCAACGTTTTCCTCTATGAAGCACCTATCATCGGTGATTTCTTTGATTTCTCTCCTTCTTGTTGTTGTTGTGCGCGTGGCCTTTGAATTTTGTGAAACGATGGGAATTTTTTTTTTTCTTTACTACATGCCAACCATGCCTCCCTGACGAAAAAATGTCCAGGTAATATCTTTGTTTCTTTATAACTTAAGTTTTCAGCGAATTAAAATTTAAAATTGAGTTATTTTTTCACTATTAAAAAAAAAAAATTGCGCGCTGCATTCAAGACATTCGAATCGCACCATGGAAGTGCACCCTATAAATTTATAGGGTGAATTGTTACATAATGTTAAATTCCTTGGTGATGCATAGGTAAACAAGAATGAACTAGCACATCTGTTTATTGATGCACTGCGTAAAATTGTATATCTATTCAACAGTACATCTCAATACCTCTAATGCATCGGTCCATTACGATACATGACGTATTACATGGATCAAGTATATTGTTTTGTGCGGTGCATTCGTAAGTATGCGCATCGTTGCGTTCATCTTTACAAGCACACCACTATAAAAAAATTGCATTATGTGTCGGTATTCCCTATAAATTGTCTGTGTTCACCACTAGTGGTGCAAGCCGAATGACTTGAACGCACTGCCCAAAAAAATTAGATCAAAAATTTCAAAGTTTCATACTTATCAATTTTAAAAAATTAGTTTGGCGCTTCGTCGTCATTACCGAAACACACCAGTGCATTTAAGGAATGTATACGCACCTCCTTAACTAATTTTTAAAAAATTGTTTTACCATCCGTTAAGATTTTAATTTGTTTTTATTTTAAGAGGTGCGTAGGGTAGTTGTAACGCACCAGTGGGGTGGTATGTTAATTTTAAAAAATTGGTGGAGCGATGCATCTCCATTACTTAAACGCACCAGAGAATATAAGGAATGTATACGCACAACCTTAACTAATTTAAAAAAAATTATTTTACGGTGCATTAGGATTTTAATTTGTTTTTATTTTAAGTAGTGTGTAGGATAACCGTAACACACTGGGGCATGGATTTACGTGACCATACTGGTGAATTATGGTTATACAACGCACCACATAAAATAATATATATTTTCTTATACAGTGCATTAGTTTACACCGGCACACCGTGGGCGGTGTTCACAAGTTATGTACGCGCCGCGAGAAGTGCTTGAAAATTTTCCAGGCACATCGGTTATGAAATTTACTTATTTTTTGAAGGAAGTTATTTTTCCATCTTTATAAATAAATTTCTCATTTAGTATATTTGTTTTATGTTTTATGTATGAGTGAAGTTGATGTATTTCATACATTCATCATGCATAGATGTGAGTAGAGAGAAGCAACAATAGCAGGAGCAAAGGGTGGACCTGTACAATGTTGTACAGGATGGGGAGGCAAGGGAGAGGGAGAGGGATTTGTACCCTCTCCCTATTACTACAACAACTCACAGTACAAGGAAAAGACCCTCTAGCACAGGTTTTTGCAGACGCCCTTGTAAAAATATCCCAAAAATTCGTTTATAGTGGATGATACTAGCGAAGGTGAGAGGGAGAAGGTTTAAGCGGATGTTTTTACACCGGTTCTTTTATAAGTACATAAAGCACTAGTTTGTTTTCTACAATAGGCACATCGACACTCTCAAAACTAACGCACCGTAGTAGGGTTATTTGCAATAAAGAAAAATATTAGCTGGTGTGATACAGAAATAAGGATACACTGGGAAATAATGAAGAACCGTAATAGAATTCTTTTGAAAAGATACGGTGCGCAACTTAACACTACAAGAACCAATGTGCTATTAGTAAAGCACATTGTTACATGGTTAAATAAAAAAAAATTATGCACCAATGTAGGATTGTGTCAAAAAATATATTCTGGTCCACTCCATTGTACCATGTGCACCAGTGCTCCAATATGGAGCACTGTGTTATGGTTAATATCCAAATTTAGCGGTGTGCTATGTAAATCCAATCGCTCCAAGGTGTGTCTTATTATACCGCACTGTGTCATGCTTAAACAAAATTTTTCACACTATTGTAGTTCTTCAAAAAATGTACAACGATGCACTATGTAGTAGTATATGCATCGGTGCACATGCATGCATAAAAACATGCGCACCGTTCTAGGGCTATTTAAAAAAAAATTAAAAACGATGTGCTCATTAAACATTTATGTCCCAGTGCGGTTGTGCATCAGGCGCACCAGAGAAAGGTTTTATTAAAAAAAATATCGATGGTAAAAAATAATTTTTTACCATTTTTAGTGTTGTAGAGCTCAAAAGAATTGGTGCAACCTTTTCCTGTCTGAAGCGCCCTTCCATTCGTACATTCCTTTGTTTCCTTCCTTTCATCTGTTACTCTGTGCATGAATTTCAAATTTTACCAAACAGTGGGAAAATTTAGTTTTTCTTAGTACGTCACAACCATGCCTCCTCGACGAAAAAATGTCCAGGTAATGTCCTTGTTTCTTCACAACTTAATTTTTCACCTAATTAAAATTTAAAATTGACTGAAATTTTAAGTGAAAAAAAAAACTGTGTAGTGCGTTTGAGGCTCTCGACTCGCATTTCCTACGGTGATACCTGTAAATTTACAGGGCACACCACGTACCTTGCTATCTTTCTCGACAATGCATTGGTAAAGATAAATGCACTAGCGCATTTGTTTAACGATGCACCGAAGAAAATCATATAACTGGTGGGGCGGTGCATCAAAGTACAGATAATGCACTGGGACGCTAAAGTACATGGCACATCTCCCTTATCAGATATATTTTTACGCAATGCATTGGTAAACATGTGAACTGGGGCATTCATGTTTAACAAATGAACTACTGAGAAATGTAACATTATGTTGTAGTGCACCTAGTAATTATTTTGGTGGCACTATATGTGGTGCGATAGTAATGACCAAAATGCACTGTAAAAAGTTTCATAATTGAAATTTTGAAAATTTTTATGTGATGGTGCGTCTACGTTAGTTACACTCACCGGTGCAGGTAGTGAACCTATATGCAGCGCTTTTTTTGTTAATTTTTAAATAATTTTTTACGTGCGTTAATATTTTAGTTTGATTTTTTCTTTAAGCGGTGCATATAATAAATGTAACACACCATGACATATGTGTTGTAGTGTATCTCCCCAATGCAGTACCATTTTCCAATGCGTTGCATGACACAATAGAATACTTTTTTTTTGGTGTAATATTTTACACTAACACACCTGTCATGGTGCTCACAATATCTATGTGCGCACTGTCGATGATGCGCTACTTTTTTAGATGCACACCATTAATGCAATTAACTTATTTTTTTGAAGGAAGTTATTTTTCCGTATTTATAGATAAATTTACCATTCAGTAGATTTTTTTTATGTATGAGTGAGGCTGATGTATTCCATATGTGAATAATGCATAGACGTGAGTGGAGAGAGAAGCAACAACAAAAAGATCATAGGGTGTACATGTACAATGTTGTACGACAATGGGAGGCGAGGGAGAGGGATTTGTACCCTCTCTCTATTACTGCAACAACTCATTTTCTCTTGAGGGATGTAGGGATCCTTAAGTACTATGAGGAGGATACATCCCTTAAGGGGCACGCCAGGTTTTTGGTTCATCATATCCTTCGTGGGATGTCCATCGACAAGATTTTTGTGTGGGTTCGAATCAGTGGTACCATCCCATTGAGGAGAATATTTACTTTATCACTAGGCTATATAGAAGAGGGGAGGATTTTCCCTAGTTCCTATATGTCTGAGTAGGTGTTGGAATTGAGAGTCATCTCATGTATTCTTAGTGATATATTGGGGTTGAGGTACTATCCCCAGTTGATTTTCAGGTGTTTGGTGGACAGCTAGAAATCATCTCTTTCAGCAGACAAGGTTAGGTGTCTCTCACTCTTAGTGACTACCATAACCCATTTTACCAGTGAAATGAAGTGCATTAGCTTCCTTCTTTTGTATTATGTTGATTCATTGGCACAATGACCACAGTGTATTAGATGGTCTGCCATTTTTTTATGGCAATTTTGTATAGCATTCGACAAATGTTAGGCTATGATACGTGAGAGGTTGAACTTCCATTTTTCCTCATAGTTGTTTTCCTTATTTTTTGAAAGGTTTCCAGAGACGAGGTTAAATTTTGTTTGTCAGCTTGCTAGGCCAAGGAATCATGTGTGAATCTGCATGTGGGGGGAGATGATTCCCAAGAGGGTCCGAATGGAGTTTTTGGCCAGAATGGTGCCAGACACACAAGGGCTACTAGGTAGTGTGGTGGATCACATTTTCATCATAGTGACGTGTCCTTACGTGGGTTTGTATTGGTGAGGATGTCTGACCATACTCTTCATAATAGATGATCCACCAGATGATAGATGTATTATTATTATTATTTTAAATTAATATATTTTCATTTTATCGTCTTACTTAATTAGAATAAACTTAATTCTAACATGTTCTTAAAGTTGTTTTATTAATTTGTTTAATGAATTAACTGTGTAATTATTGTTATGTACTATATATATATTGTAGATATTGGAAATTTCAATGGGGAAGTTCCTCCTTCCCAAACAAATGAATATGAGGAGATGATGCCTGAGGCTGCGACGGGTCAGGGTCCTTGGGTGAAGATACCCAACGGCATGCACTGTAGTCTTGATACCAGATTCAGGTTGGAGTTGGGAGACCGACTTTCTGCACTTTTTACTGTGGTGGGAGTCTGTCCTGCTCTGATGCGAGACATCAAGGAATATACTACGTTCTTGAATATTTGGAGGGATATTCCATGTGATTTGATGCCTCTTATGCATCATAAAACCAGAGATTCTAGGATACTATAAGCGAGGAGGGCACCTGATGATAGGCATAACTTTTCTTCTAGTATGACCCGTTCGTCCAATACCCCATTGATTGATGAGGGTGGTCATGATCATCCTTCTCCACATCTTCCTCCTCCTCCTCCGTCACCTCACCCAAATCATGAGGAGGAGGCACATATTCCTCATCCTTCTATTTCACCTCACCTAGATGAGCATGTCAGACCTATTCCTGATTCTTCTCTTTCACCTCACCTAGATGAGAATGATGAACCTAGTCCTCATCCTCCTCTTTCACCTAACCTAGATGAACATGCCAGACTTATTCCTCATTCTCCTCTTTCACCTCACCTAGATGAGTAGGAAGGACCTATTCATAATCCATCATCTTCCACTATAGAACATGCCTCCACTACTGTTGTAGATATGCAAAGTATGCCATTGGTTGGACCAGATATGTTATAGAAGTTATTTGACTTCTCCATGATATATATATATATATATATATATATATGGTGCTTGTTTTTCTATTGATCATGTACTTAATTTATATGTTGATTTTGATGTGTATATTGTGAGGTCATGTTAGATTTGGATGTTAAATGTGCTTGATAGATGTGTATGTTATAACATTGTTCATTAGATGTGCATTTTTGCTATTGATTATGATTATATACTTAATTAATTTATATGTTGATGTTGATGTGTACATTTTTAGGTCATGTTAGATATGTTTAATGTTAAATGTGCTTGATAGATGTGTATGTTAAATGATGCTTGTTAGATGTGTGTGATGATGATGTTAGAAAATGCTTTTCTTTTGTTAGATGTGATCACAATGATGATGCCCTGTTAAATTATTAGATATGTGTGCTAGCTAATTAATGGTGTTTACATATGCTAGAGGTATACATAATTAGATGATGTTAGCTAGCTAATATAAATGTGTATTTTAGATATTGTTTACGTTTATTATAAGATGGTTATTATCATCGTGTTTATTTTTTTTAATTACAAAGTTCAATATGGTTGAAACTATAATTATAAAATTGAAACTATAATTTCATATATAGTTCATTATACATATTTATTCTAACTATTTTTTTTCAAAAAACAAATTACATATGGATAAATATTATTTTCCATTGTACTAATTACTAGTTTTTAATCGACTCTTCTACACTAAAAAATGTTATTATAAAAAAGTTATGATCACCAATGATAAAAAATTTATTGGCTTTAAAATTTTATGGATGCAAATCTTCCTATTGTTATTTTTGTCGGTATTTCGTAAGTTGATTGCTATCAAATTTTAAAATATTACTTCATTAATTCTAGTTTTACTCAACATTGAGGGCATAATTTTATAAATATTTTCAAAACAATAGTAAAAGTATGTAAAGTAGAAAACACTACTTTAGTTAAAAACCAAATTATCACAAAATCTTGTTATAAATTTAATTTTTTAATTATAAACCATATTTTTTTGTTAATCTTACTTTTAAACATACAAAATAAATTAACATAAACTCAGTTTTTGAATCATCATGTTAAAATATACTAAAAAATGTTGTACTATTAAACATGCATATCAACCATATCATTACATCTAATTATATCAACATAAAAAGTAGAATTCCATATCCCATTAAAAGTTCAACTGGACATTTAACATTTTTCAGGATTTCACAATTGGAAATACCTAAAGAAGATGAAACATTTTTAAATATATGCAACTACATATAAATATGTTCAAATAACAATCGTTCCATGCAATCACAAATAATTTGAAAGAAAAACACATTACACATCAAATTGACCGTTAACCAACTAAAATTGTTCAAAGTTTTGTTATAATTAACTTAACATTTCCTTTGTCAGAAGATGAATCAAAAACAATATAATTAGAAAAATAAAGAATATAACAAAAAGATACAACAACAATATTAAAGATGAAATAAAACATGTGCATATCACTCTCTGTTTTCATCACCCTCATTATTTTCCTCACTTGGCATGATAACATTGTTTTTCTCAAAAATATGTTTTGATGTAGGGTCGTATCTTAATACAAACCACCAATTCCTATCCAACACATTTGGGTAAAAAAACACTTGTTTGCAGTGTTTTGGGAAAACATAAGGCTCCTTAACTTCATCCCACATCTTTTTAGAGTTGTATCATATCATCCCACTATCACAATCTTCCTTTATATTATTCCGATCAAAGGTGTCCCACCACTTGCACCTAAAAATAACACATTGGAAAGAAGAGAATTCCACTCGAATGATCTCTTGTATCTTTCCGACATAAACTAACTTCCCATGTATGGTGTTTTGATCACGGTGGATACCATGATTAGATTGGTTGAACTCGACTTCCACTCAACAATCTTGTGTCATGTGTCCATCATCGACATCCTCTGTGCGAAAATGATCTTCATATGCCCACATAGATGGGAACAAATGCACCTATAAAAAAATGAACAAATCGCAAGTGTCAATATGTGTCTAATAATCCGACCATTAAAATATAAAATAATATATATGTACTTACAATTCAAATGTGCATTACGAATTTAAAAATGATGTACACAAAACGATTATTATAGAGTTGTTGCAACCAATCCCTATGTTTAGTGCATCTTCTTATTCACATGGGTAACAACCAAATGCACCATATTTTTCTCTGAGTTGGTCAAAAAACCAACTGTTGGGCCATATCATTGGCATATTTTCTTTTAAATGAGAATGATAAGGAATTCTTCTACCATTCAACCATATGAATTATTTCCTGTCACTTTCCTATTTCCTCCTCTTCTATTCATACAATGCAACCATAACTGTATTTCCTCCAAATTGTAAAGAATGAATTTATTGATGGCATCAATTTCAGAATTTTTTGATGTATTCATGAAATCAACCCAACATATAATACATATGAGATCATGAAAATATACATTATGAAGTTCAGTGTGAATATTTACTGTGTAGAAATTTGACAAACGATAAGTCACTTACTATTTATTAGGCACCTTTTTCCATTCATTTGGATAAGCTCCCCTTCTCTTTTGTCTTCATCCCTTTCGCCATCCCAAATCATTGAACCTGGTGTGTTTTCAATCTTCTTGATATACTCACTAGCATAATAGAAAGACTCATATGATATCTACCCCTCTTCCATATACCCCTCGGGTTTTTCCCTTTGACGAACAAATCCTTTCAATTTCTTCATGTACCTCTCTAAAAAAATCATCCAACAACATGAGACCACCCTAACTAATTCAACCTCATCTACTAGGTGAATTAGAAGATGAACCTACAAGTCCATGAAACTCGACAGTAGTTCCTTCTCAAACATACAAACAATCTCAACTATCATTTGATGCCACCATGGAATGTTATCCATATGAATATCCTTTGATGTGATCCAATGTACAAATGCAAATAATTTATATATAGAATGCCTTAGGTCATGTGGGAAGTCATGGTTCACACACCCATGTACAAGCATAGCATAATGACACTTCAAAGTAAACACATAAAAAAATAATTATGTTTTATGCCATGGCATAAAAATAAAAATTACAAATAACAAAACCATATTTTTGACATACGTCGTACCTTTAGAAGGTTCAAATGGTCACGTTATTTCAACCCTGAAAAATGGTATTGATGCACAATGAAGCAACGTCGTAGGGAAGACCCATATAGAGAAGGCACCTTCACACCCAATTTAACTTCCTTTGCCAAAGAAAGATCTTCTTTCTTCAAAATCCGTGGGACATCACCTTCTTTGAAAGATCAAGAGGGACCAACCTCTCCTCTACTTTCTTGTCTTGGCCAATGTTTCTTTTTAGTTTTTGATGAAATAATATCTCTCCTCACAACCAATGTGTCACTTTTTTTTGATGATATGTGCCTCCATAAAGAAGATGAAACATTTTTAAATATATGAATGAGATATAGTAAGTGGTAAATATTAAGATGCTCCCAATAGGGGAGCTCATAAAAGATAGATTTCCTTTTCATGCCAATGGGAAATTTCTCAACATAGGTTTCAAATAATTTTGGATCATCAAACATAGTCTCCCCAGTTGAATCAAACATTTTTGTAATATCCTTCTCCTTCTCTCTCTCATATGCTCTAAGCCATTTTGATGGTTTCATTATTGTAGGCCTTTCGGTTCTCTCTTGTTTACCATTGAAAGAGGATGTTTCTCTTATATAAGGGTGTTATTCTGGGAGGAATACCCTTGAGTAGTCGTATATTGGATTTTGTAGGTGGTCGGACCACCTAGCCTTCAGAGAATCCACAAAATTTACTTCCATGATAGCCTTTAGTTACAAGACATGTGAAGTTATTGTATAAATAACACGTTAGCATTTAAGAATAGAATGTCAATCACACTGAATTAAATATGAAAATAAATATTGTTATGTATATAAAAAAATCAATAAACATGTTAATTACCATAGAAATCTCCTAATCCTAGATAATCATGTGTGGTGTAAGCACATATTCCATACAACATAAAACTACTCTCTGTTGCGATGGGTGTTGATACATTGTATACATGTATCCCTTCCCATAATTCATTCAATTCATCTACCAATGGTTGTAGGTAGACATCTATATTCTTCACTTTTCTTCTACTAGGGACTATAAGAGCCATGTAATGACCCCCGTCATTGTGACAACATGTGACACATAACAAGTGCAATGTTTTTTTAAAATTAGGGAAGTAACAACAAAAACAATAAACAATGCAACTCAATGAGGAACATGACGCCCACAACCAGGAAACATACAACACAATGACCCAACATACTAGCACATTATGAAACCGGATGCAACATGCAAAAATCAATTAGACAAAATAAAAACGATTACCTTCCCATCCTACCCTGCAAGGTTAGGAACTCTAGGAATCATAAGTAATGCTCAAGCCCATGTTCCCATTGATTTTGAACATTTAAGGTCTCAAGGCTGACAACTGTTCTGAGGAACAAGGAGATGTCTACATCCTACCCGACACACACAATATCACGCCTACTAAGCTAAAAGAAAACCTCAATCAAACCAAACACAAAAGATTTGACAAATAGTCATAAGAAACTTCTCGACGAGTGAGAGACAATCACAATAAATTTACAAAAACAAGTACAACCATAAATACAACAACATCCACATCGGGAGGCATGAAACCCTAAGCCAGGTTTCATATGCACTATCGCTCAACACGCGCAATGATCCAAAGTTAAGAAATCATGTCGCCACAGTGCAATGAACACACAAGAATCCCAAGAGAATTCAAATCTAAACCTTTAACAAACACAACCAGTGGGTCAAGGTACCAACTTAAACTATCAGAGTCCTAATACATGAATAATGTTTCCATTGATAGCAACTTATGATGGAATTGAATAACATCTAAAATAATTTAGTTCATTTATAATATCTCATAAATTCTTAGATAAAATCCAATCTAGCTATACCTGAATCACTACTTTATTGAATCACTACTTGAAGATCAAATTACATCCCTAGCACCAAACATAATAAGGTGTATGTCTTGTTGAATCAACTATTTATGTTAAGGATCTCTACTTTGTAAATCTATTCACACCCATAGTATCAACATGGCAAGGTGCATCACTTTGTCAAATCACATTGTTTATGTTAGTTTGTCCCATTGTATCACACACCTATAAATATCTAAATTCCTTGTAAGGATTCTATAGAAAACATTTTTCCTAGAAACAATTTGTAGGCAATAAAACAATAATAACTTATATAAACCTTTTGCAGAAATATTAAAAAGACATCGAAAATTATTGGCAAGGTTGTTGATGCTACAGTTTCAAAATATATATAATTTGATGTGTTAACCTTTATAATAGGCCCAGGCCATATTCCAGCTACCAAAATCCCAAAAATAGTCTGAAATTACAAAAGTAACAACTATCTGTGTGATAAGAGTAGAATTCATTGTGTTATTATTGCACTACATATACATATAGTAATAAATCTATGTGTAGAATAAATTTAAAATTTAGATATCATTATAATCTCAATGTATTAATAATTAGAATTCAATGGCAATAAAATCTCTGTGTAGTATAACTGTGATTCAAATAGCAATAAAAATTTCTATGTAGTAATA
This sequence comes from Picea glauca, assembly GCA_000966675.3. Taxonomy (NCBI): domain Eukaryota; kingdom Viridiplantae; phylum Streptophyta; class Pinopsida; order Pinales; family Pinaceae; genus Picea; species Picea glauca. The sequence goes on from JZKD02S0160462.1 coordinate 91,381, forward strand.
ATTAAAATTCAAATGGCAATAAAAATCTGTGTAGTAATCATTGCAATTCAATAGCAATTAAATTTTCTGTGTAGTAATAATTGAAATTCAATGCTATTCACTACCAAAAAGGGGAAATCAACATCTGGAAAACCACTCACTTTCAGATCGAATCATTGTGCTGCAACGAATGACTGTTTAAGAGCAAAATTTAGGTGAAATAAAATCCAAGGACACGACCACTTGCCAACCCAGGATTTCAATTTAATTTGTAATAAGACTCTTCACGTTCCAAATTGAAAACCTTTAACGTTGAGTAAACAAAACAAATGATGGAATTAATTTAATGGCATAAGGGAGAAACTTCCCAAGGGAACCACCACTGCCAAAGCTCAGGATAAAAATACTCTTCTCCATTCTGGACGTGCTCAGGACTACGACAACAAGATTTAACAACCCGCCAATTGATTTTCATCAACAATTACTTCGTATTTGCTCCGTTGTAGTTTGACCAGTCGACTCTCACCAGAGAGACCTGGGTTCAAGTCCCCACAATGGAATTTGTTTATTTCTAAACCTTTTTTTTGCAGTAACCAAGACAGTTTTACAGTAGGGAAAACGTTTCTCATTGTTTTTATTCTTGTAATAAACGATTGGATATTCTTAATGTGTTTTTTGTATCCTTTTCAATATTTTTTTTTATATTTACTATTTTAAATAGAAATTTGAACATATATATAAATGAGCATGAGAATTCAGAAAAAATTATTTGTTAATATCAAAACTAGAAAAAACTCCATAATGCCATTGTTCTTCATCCAGAAGCCTAGTTACTACACACATCAAAATGATTTGTCATACAAACTTTTCTAACATAAATTTGCATCCATATCTTCTCTGTGGAGAAAAAAAATAATGAAACAACACAGATTTATGAGCATCCTTCCTGCGGTTTTTAGCCAGTTCTTGTGGCTAGTATCCCCATTGGGTTTGAATCATATAAGCCATTTGATAATGGTTGGGAGATGGGACCTTACTACTACCTCCTGTGAGGGATCATCATTCAACTTTGAATGAAATCCAACTGCACTAAAAAGACAAAAATGCAAGGAAAAGAGTGGAAGGCATTACATAAAAATTTATGAATAGATTTCACTTGATGTGCCATAATCGAATATAAAATAAAAATCGCATTCAAGGAATAAATAAAACACAAGCAGGGATTAAAAATGCAAGCAAGGTTTCGAGTCTAGGGATCATTCTAGCCACACAGAAACTAGATTGTAACTCCAGAAATAAAATGTACACAGAGATAACAGGAAAAAACTAACAGGTGCAACCATTATGTGTTATAAGAATTAATGTAAATATCAACTCAAACTTATGGTACTGTGCTTATTGATCAACTCAAGTTAACAATGAATTCAATACTGAGTATAAACTCTATTGTTAACTTTTTATTTTATAGTAATCGCAGTAATCAATATAAGTTTACCAAGAATTCATATAAATGAACATTTTTCATTAAACAATAGGAGAATACTGAAACTAATTATTTTCCATAATTTCAATTCTAAGCCAGAAATAAAATTATTGAATTACATTTCACCATTGCTGTCCAAAATCAATTTCAACCTTCACCATTATAGATAGTCATGTACAAAAAATTTAGACCAAATGTTTCTTTTATTTTAAAAAAAAACAATAACACTTGCTTACATGTAACTGGCAACGAATAACTAGAAGTCACTATCTCGTGCTTGCGCTCCGCCTGAGTCCTACTTGCGCTCCATCCAAGTGTTGCTTGCCAACCATTGAGACCTCACCGGTACCTCCCAGCCAACGCTAGGGGTACTCTTCTTCCACCTGAGCCCCCCGAGCTACAAAGGGGCCACACACACAATGCCAGAGAATGATATATTCCCAAATCACCTCGTAAGTTCAAGCTACCACTCATCACACAAGCTGGGTATCCCAACTCCCACAAGAGAATCAAGATAAAATTTCGGAAACATAACGTTATGCAAGGCAGATGTGATCCATACTCCTGTACCATCCTTTTTATAGATTTTTCAAGTGATTAGTTTCCCAAACCCTCATTAGAATCCTTGTTATTAAATTTAATTAGGACAAACCTCACCTGTACACATGCCACCCGATTCCCTGGTTTCACCAGAAAATTAATTTATTAATTAATTAAATTTGCCTATCTCTCTCACCCACCTAAACGTGTTCCTAAAAACACTCCTCAGTGTCCCAATATTCCCTTGCAATTCTTAAACGACTTACGCCTTGCTTAAATCCTAGTTGAGTTCATAAATATAAAGTTCCAAAGGCTAGATTCCTTACTAAGTTGGACAATCCCCTTTTTCTTTAAGTTTAACTTTCTTTTAAGTTCCCCCCTATTTCTTTTTAACTAAAAATCAAATTTA
>JZKD02S0160462.1:93841-111623 GCA_000966675.3 Picea glauca
TTTGTCCACATGTTCTACTTAGACCTAGGTTTTAATTTCACTAGGTTGGTCGACAATTTTTAAGGGAACTTTTTGTTATTAAAATTTACTCATCCCATCATCTATTTTAAGGCTAACCATGTCCTAAGGGGGCATATTTTTCTAGGAACTAGATTTATTAACTTACCATAGTTAAAATCACGACGTGCCCTTCAGAATGCACTATGTGCTTCAAGGGTGCCACTCGCCTCTTTCTGTTTTATTTGCACAAAGTGCCCTCCAAGATGTACTATGTGCTCCAAGGGTCCCACTCGCCTCTTGACTGAATTTTGGTAGACATCAAACCCCTGGAGTCAATACTCTGTTAGGTGATCTTGTGGGAGACTAAGGGCCTCTAGGGAATAAGGACCCTTTTTCATTGCGTGCCCCTTAGAATCATCGTGAGAAACTATCACAGTCTACCCTCATAGCATCGTGGGTCTTCTCGAACTAGACAATTGTTAACCTAAAGTTCGAGCCACAATGGGAGTGCTAGTAGGTTGTGGCAAGGATACTATCACACCTCTCCCTTAATGTCTTTGGTTGTCATGTGTGACCCCTTTACCCCAAATGTGAGTCTGGTCGGAAAGCTATCATCATTCTACATCCATCAATGAATCATGCCAACAATAACAATCAACATCATAATATCTAATCATATGTACATATTTCACATCAACAACATTCAAAACCTAACAGTCTACTCCCTGACTTGATCCGAAGTCCATAGAGTTCCATCGATGCCTTGACATCCTCAAACATCAAAATTTCTACACACTCAAGAGAACCCAATCAATAGCACCTTTCAATGTAAATAAAATAAAAATAACATATCATCAAATCCACAATATCTCATAATCATAATCAAGACAACCAATCGTATAAAGAACCAGATCAATTGCATGCAAGTGTGCTCAAATAATAAGTCCTCTCAATGCGTTCAAGAGAAGGATGTTACATACACCCCCTCTTGTTTTAAACTTCGTTCTGAAGTTTCACAGTATGTAAGTGTCGAAATAAATTGTATCACAATATCATAGGTATAGATATCAAACAAGAATGGAAACCGTTGATGCATATCATATGCATCCTCCCAGGTCGTCAAGTGCAGACTATAGTTGTCCCACTAGACCTTGATTTGATCTATTGCTCAACGTCATAGCTGTCGAATGCAATGATGCATTATGTGGATTGGCTCTGTTGTGAGCACACCCTCATTTGATACCTGCAAGGAACTCATGTAAATAAAATGTGGAGGATCACTAACATAATGTCTCAAAACAGATACGTGAAAACAATCATGCATACACCTCAAGAATCAAGCAAGGCTAGTCGATAGGCCATGGGCCCCATATTTTCCAAAATCTAGAAGGGTCCCACTAACCTAGGAGAGAGTTTATCACCCTTCCCAAACTTGATTGAACTCTTAAGCAGTTTAAACTGCAAGAAGACTCGATCACCAACTTCATAACTATGGTCGACATGATGCGCATCGACATAACTCTTCTGTTGATCCTGTGCTTCCTTGATCCTTTGTATTATTGTTTTCATTTGATATTCCATTTCTTAGATTGCTTTTGGTCCCATTAAGACCCTATCCTCAATATGATCCCAACTCAAAGGCATCCAACATGGTCGCCCGTAAAGAAACTCGAAAGACGCCATCTTAATGGTGCTTTGATAACTGTTGTTGTATGCAAACTCTACCAGTGGAAAGAACTCTTCCCAAATATTTTGTTTGTCCATAACATACATACACAACATATCCTCGAAAATTTGGTTTTTTATTTTGGTCTGCCCATCTTTCTTTGGGTGATATGCGGTATTAAAGTTAATTTGGGTTCCGAAGGCATCTTGGAAACTAGTCCAAAATCGTCATGTAAACATTGATCATCTATCAGATATAATTCTCTTAGGAACGCCATGCAGCCTCACTCTCTCACTGATGAAAACTCTATCTATAATAGGTGCCTGATACGTCATGCACACAGGAATAAAATGATCACTCTTCATCAGAGTGTCGACTACCAAGAAAATCGAGTCGTGTCTCCTTGCCGTCAGTGGAAATCCAACAATGAAATGCATCGAAATGACCTCCCATTTTGATTCAGGAATAGCGTGTGGATGTAGTAATCCTATCGGATGTCTATGTTCATCCTTCACTTGCTAAAATTCTAGAAATCTCACCACATAGTTGAGTATGTATGCCTTCATTCCTTTCCAGAAGAATAAGGGTTTAAGGTTTGCCCTCATCTTTGTGACTCCCGGGTGAGCCATGTACACTTCTCTATGAGCCTCGTTTAGGATCAAACTCCTCAACTCGTCATTGGGTGGTATGTAAATTCAAATTTTAAATATCAATACTTTGTCATTATCCACAGTAAATCCCTCAAATTGTGGTACCATCATTGTGTTTTGTTCGTTAAAATCCTTGACCTCTGTGTACTAGTCATCATCGCCCTGTTTAATTAGAATCTTTTCACGTAGATTCGTCTAAAGAGGAATCACAAAAAATATGCATGGTCTCCGACCCAAAACATCATCCACTATGTTCACTGTACATTTTATGTAATTAATATATAAATCGTACTCACTAAGCAATTTCGACCAACGTCGTTGTCATGTGTTCAAGTTGCTTTGCGTAAAGATGTGTTGTAGACCACAATGGTCCATTTTTAGTTCGAATTTTCATCCAATAAAGTAGTGTCTCCAAAATCTCAAGCAATATACGATGGCTAACAACTCCAAATCATGTGTCACATAGTTCTCCTCGTGCCTTCTCAACTTTCTCGAGATGTAAGCGATCACTCGACCGTCTTGCATCAAGACTCTGCCTAAGCCTTCCTTGGATGCGTCAATGCATACAAGGAATTCCTTGTCCATGTCAGGGACCTTTAGTATTGGTGTTGTCGTCAACAAGTCCTTGAGCCTTTGAAATACCTCTGCGCATTTCTCAGTCCAAACAAACTTCTTGTTCTTCTTCTGCAATTCCGTGAACGGATTTGCTATCTTCAAAAAAACATCGACGAAACGTCGATAGTATCCCGCTAAACCCATGGAGCTACACACTTCTGGGACATTTTTTGGCACATTCCATTCCATAATAGCCTCAACCTTTGTTGGATCCACAAGGATACCTTCACCGAAGATGACATTCCCTAAGTAGTGAATCTTCGATTGATAAAACGAGCTTTTAGACAACTTCCCATACAATTTGTTCTCTCATAGAAATTGTAGTACCATGCACAAGTGCTCGTCATTCTCCTTCATCGTCCAAGAGTAAATCAAAATATCGTCAATGAATACTTGGAATAACTTGTCCAAGTATTCGCAGAACACCCCGTTTATCAAACTCATAAATATCCCTGGGGTGTTCTTCAGTCCAAATGGTAAAACAGTAAACTCATAATGTCAAAACCTCGTCTCAAAGGTTGTCTTAGGTATTTCTTCCTCCTTTATACATAACTAGTGATACCCTAATCTCAATTAGATCTTTGAAAACACTATCGCACCCTTCATATGATCAAACAGATCATCAATCCTTGGAAACCGATATTGATTCTTGATCATTGCCTTGTTCAATTGACGATAGTCAATGTAAAGTATACATGAACCATCCTTATTTCGTATGAAGATAACATACGCACCCCACAGTGACACACTTGGACATATAAGTCCTAGGTCCAACAGCTTCTTTAGTTGCATTTTCAACTCTTGTAACTCTGGGGTCAACATCCGATAAGGATTTCTTTCTATCAGTTCAGTTCCCAGTTTTAGGTCGATGGTAAATTCCAATCCCCTCTCCGGTGGCATCCTAGATAACTCCTCAGGGAAGACATCCACAAACTCTCGCACCACCGAAAGTTTTTCTAGACCTTCTGCTACTCCCTTCTCATTTAACGCAAGGATCACATAAGGCTTACATCCCTTGTGCATGCTCTTCCGTAGTTGTAAGGAAGATATGAACCTCAGGGAAACTCCTTGGTCTCGACCTGCAATCAATTGTCTCTGTCCCTCATCATCGACCAAGCTCAATTGTTTCATCTTACATTTCAGTATCACTTCATGAGATTCCAACCAGTCCATACCGATCATGATGCCATAAGATCCTAAGATTGTGATGTACAGGTTGGCCCTTGTGAAAAAATCTCCCAATTTAAGGCTACAACACGCCACCTTCCCTCCAACCTTCTGTTTGGCTCCCGAAGCCATTTATACAAAGATAAACTCATCCTGTTCGACTTCCTTTACCTTAATTATTTTTATCACTGCACTAGAAATAAAATTCTCTGTAGCACCTGGATCTATCAAAATACTAAGGGTCTAGTCATCGATGGTATCTGACATCTCGATCATAGTCGACTAATGATTTGCCTGGCAATTATTCACCGCTGAACGAATCCGATGGGCCCTGCCCAAATTTCCCATGGTAGTGAGTTAGGCTGATCCAGATGCTATGGTCCTCTCCAATGGACAATCATGCTGGTCATGTGGCTCTCTACATGTCCAACAACCTTTCTTCGGTCTAGTACTCCTGGTACTCGAAGTAGAAGCTAACAACCCATTGACCTGGAACCCTAGTCTGTTCTACTGAACCACCCTAAACTGTTGTTGTTTCGATCGACACTGATGTGGTGCTCTATAAGGAGTCCACTGTTGAAGCACTGGTCTCAAAGGTGTAGTTAAATTGGATCCTCTCTCGAAGACACGATATATTGGTGAATGTCTAGCTAGTGTATGATGCTTTTGTGCACCAGATGACACCTGTCTTTCTAGTCTCGTTGGAGTCCTACTATGACTCCCATTGATAAGTTTCTCCTCTTATATGAGGGCCTTATAGACAACATCATGCAAGGTTTGAGGCATCAGAATCCTCATCTTCACATGAATGTTGACCTTAAGGCCAAACACGAACTTTTTGACCCTAAGATTCTCGATATTCAAGTGCGGAGCATACCGAAGCAGCTCCATAAAATAAGCCTCATACAACCTCCCTGTCACAAGGAATTGAAATTGTTGAGCTGACGCTCAATGAATTCCTTCGATAGATACCTCTCCCAGAACCATTCTTTGAATAGTTCCCATGAAACATCTTCGACGACCATGTTCAATTATGGCAGGAGCGTCTTCCACCATAGAAGAGCTCTCCCCTTCAGTTGAAATACCTCCATGTGGACCTTCATGTTGGAGGTATAGTTGTGAAGTGCAAAGCACATCACCATATTCTCCAACCATGCCTTAGTGGTTGTGCCATCCGGGGCACCAAAGAACTCAATAAACTTGACCTTCTCGAGTTCTCGGTGAATGCTACCAGTACCAACTAAAGCGTGTGGTGGACCCTTAAGGGATACTGGCACCTTGGCCTCATCTCTATCCAAATGGCTGATCAGTACCTCAGACATTGGCTGAAAGGACCTCATTAGCCCAACCACATCACCCACAACTATATGTTCTTTCTCGATAACTTGTTCATCTCCCTAGGGGTTTTATCCCTTAGGCATGGATGCTACTAGGGGCTTCGCACCTCCTCCCATAGAACCCCATCTTTTGCCTCCATGGCATCCTCTAACCATGATTACCTGCACAAATACAAATCAATTTAATTAGCAACATCATAATCAAATATCTAATCAATAGAATCCATAGTGATCCCAAGTCGTGGGTTGAACCTACTCTAATACCATATGTAACGATCCCTATCATTGCGACAACATGCAACACATAACAAGTGAAAATTATTAATTTTTTAAGTAGGGAAGTAACAACAACAGTCAACAACGCAACTTGATGACGAACATGATGCATGCAACCAGGCAACAAACAACATAATGACCCTACATACTAGCACATTATGCAACCGGATGCAACATGTGAAAATCAATTAGACAAAGTAAAAAAGACTACCTGCCTGTCCTACCCTACAAGGTTAAGACCTCCAGGACACATAAGAAATGATCAAGCCCAGGTTCCCATTGATTTTTACCATTTAAGGCCACAAGGCTGGTGACTGTTCTGAGGAACGAGGAGGTGTCTACATCCCACCCGACACACACAAGATCATGCCTACTAAGCTAAAAGACAACTTGAATCAAAACAAACATAAAATCTTTGATGACCAGTCACAAGAACCTTCCCGGAAAGAGAGAGACAATCACAATTAAGCTACAAAAACAAGTACAACCATAAATATAACAACATCCACATCGGGAGGCACAAGACTCTAATCCAGGTTTCATAGGCGCTATCTCTCAACACGCACAATGATCCGAACTTAAGAAATCATGTTTCCATTATGTGATGAGCACACAAGAATCCCAAGCACATTCAAATCTAAACCTTTAAAAAACACAACCAGCATGTCAAGGTACCAACTTAAACTATCAGAGTCCTAATACACCAATAACTTGTCCATTGATAGCAACTTATGATGGAATTGAATAACATCTAAAAAAATGTAGTTCATTTATAATATCTCATAAATTCTTGGATAAACTCCAAGAACTATACCTGAATCACTACTTGAAGATCAAATTACATCCCTAACAACAAACATAATAAGGTGTATGTCTTGTTGAATCAACTATTTATGTTAAGGATCTCTACTTTGTAAATCTATTCACACCCATAGTATCAACATGGAAAGGTGCATTAGTTTTTAAAATCACATTGTTTATGCTAGTTTCTCCCATTGTATCACACACCTATAAATATCTAAATTCCTTGTAAGGATTCTATAGAATTTTGTTTTCCTAGAAACAATTTGTAGGCGATAAAACAATAATAACTTATATAAATCTTTTACAGAAATATTAAAAAGACATAAAAAATTATTGGCAAGGTTGTTGATGCTACAGTTTCACAATATATATAATTTGATGTGTTAATCTCCATAATAGACCCAAGCCATATTCCAATTGCCAAAATCCAAAAAATAGTCTGAAATTATAGAAGTAACAATTATATGTGTGATAAGAGTAGAATTTGTTGTGTTATTGTTGTGCTACAGAAACAGATAGTAATAAATATCTGTGTAGTTTTAATTTAAAATTTAGATATCATTATAATCTTGGTGTATTAATAATTAGAATTCAATGGCAATAAAATATCAGTGTATTATAACTACAATTCAAATAGAAATAAAACTTTTTGTGTAGTAATAATTAAAATTCAAATGGCAACAAAAATCTGTGTAGTAATAATTGCAATTCAATAGAAATTAAATTTTTTGTGTAGTAATAATTGAAATTCAATGTTATTCTCTACCAAAAAGGGGAAATCAACACCTGGAAAACCACTCACTTTCGAGACGAATCATTGTGCTGCAACGTATGACTGTTTAAGATAAAAAATCAGGTGAAATAAAATCCAAGGACGTGTCCACTTGCCAACCTAGGATTTGAATTTAATTTTTAATAAGACTCTTCATGTTCCAAATTGAAAACCTTTAACGTTGAGTTAACAAGAAAAACGATAGCCTAAATTTAATGGCGTAAGGCAAAAACTTCCTAAGGGAACCACCACTGCAAAATCTCAGGCTAAAAATGTGCAGCTCCATTCTGGACGTGCTCAGGACTATAATGATAGGATTTAACAACCCACCAGTTGATTGTCACCAACAATTACTTCATATTTGCTCTGTTGTAGTCTGAATGGCTAGCTATCACCAGAGAGACCCGGGTTCAAGTCCCCGCAATGGAATTTGTTTATTTCTAAACCTTTTTTTGCAGTAACTGAGACAATTTTAGAATAGGGAAAACATTTCTCATTTCTTTTATTATTGTAGTAAACAATTGGATATTCTTGATGTGTTTTCCGTATCCTTTTCAATATTTTTTTATATATTTACTATTTTAAATAGAAATTTGAACATATATAGCAATGAGCGTGAGCATTCAGAAACAATTCTTTGCCAATATCAAACCTAAAAAAAAATCCATAATTCCATTATTCTTCATCCGGAAGCCCAGTTACTACACACATCAAAACGATTTGTCATACAGACTTTTCTAACAAAAAATTGCATCTAGATCTTCTCCGTGGAGAAACAAAATAATGAAACAACACATATTTATGAGCATCGTTCCGACGATTTTTAGCCAGTTGTTGTGGCTAATATCCCCATTGGGTGTTAATCATATAATCCTGCTGATAGTGGCTGGGAGATGGGACCTTGCTACTACCTCCTATGAGGGATCATCGTTCAACTTTGAATGAAATCCAACTGGACTAAGAAGACAAAAATTCAAGGCAATGAGTGGAAGGCAATAGATAAACATTTACAAATAGATTTCACCTGATGTGCCATAATCAAATATAAAGGAAAAATCATATTCAAGGAATAAAGAAATTGTAGGAAGGGGTTAAAAACGCAAGCAAGGTTTTGAGTCCGGGGCTCATTCTGGCCATGCGGAAAATAGACCATAACTCCATAAATAAAAGATACACAGATATAACAGGAACAAGCTAATATGTGCAACCATCCTACGTTACAAGAATTAATGTAAATATCAACTCAAACTTATGGTACTATGCTTATTGATCAACTCAAGTTAACAAGGAATTCAATACTTAGTATAATGTCTATTGTTAACGTTTTATTTTATAGCAATTGCAGTACTCAATATAAGTTGACCAAGAATTCATATAAACGAGCAATTTTTATTAAACAATAGGAGAATATTGAAACTAATTCATTGCCACAATTTCAATTCTAAGCTGGAAATAAAATTATTGAATTACATTTCACCATTGTTGTCCAAAATCAATTTCAAACATCACCATTATAGATATTCATGTACAAAAAATTTAGACCAAATTTTTATTTTATTTTTAAACAAAACAATAACGCTTTCTTACCTATAACCGACGACGAATAACCAAAAGTCTCTATCTCGCGCTTGCGCTCCACCCGAGTCTTTCTCATTCTCTATCTAAGTGCTTCTTTCTAACCACTGAGACCTCACTGGTACCTCCAAGCCAATGCTAGGGGTACTCTTCTTTCCCCTGAGCCCCCCGAGCCGCTAAGGGGCCACACACACAATGCCAGAGAATTATAGCTTCCCAGCTCACCTCGCAAGGTCGAGCTACCACTCGTCACCCGAGCTGGGTATCCCAACTCTCGTAAGAGAAAATTCAGTCAAGATAAAATTTCGGCAGCGTAACATTACGCAAGCTAGATTGTATCCATACTCCTCCTCTACCATTCTTTTTATAGAGTTTCAAGTGACTAGTTTCCCAAACCCTCATTAGAATCCTTCTTATTAAATTTAATTAGGACAAACCTCTCCTGTACACATGTCACCCGATCTCCTAGTTGCACCAGAAAATTAATTAATTTATTAATTAAATTTTTTTATTTCTCTTACCCACCTAAAAGCATTCTTAAAAACGCTCGTCGGTGTCCCAAGATTCCCTTACAATTCTTAAATGACTTACGCCTTACTTAAATCCTAGTTGAGTTCATAAAGAGAAAGTTCCAAAGAATAGATTCCTTACTAAGTTGGATATTCCCCTTTTTCTTTAAGTTTCCCCTTTTCTTTAAGTTTCCCTTTCTTTCAAGTTTCCCCCTTTTTCTTTTTAACTAAAAACCAAATTTAGCAAGTGTACACAAAAACAACCATTTATCCTTTTAATAAATTTAATCCTCCATTATAATTTTTACTTTAATAATTAAAGTTTGAATTTCTTGCCCCCCCTTTCTTGTTACATGTTTATTTAGTTTTTCTTTGTCCACATGTTCTACTTAGACCTAGGTTTTAATTTCACTAGGTTGGGTGACAATGTTTAAGGGAACTTTTAGTTATTGAACTTTACTCATCCCATCATCTATTTTAAGGCCGACCAGGTCCTAAGGGGGCATATTTTTCTAGGCAGTAGGTTTATTAACTTACCAAAGTTAAAATCATGATGTGCCCTTCAGAACACACTATGTGCTTCAAGGGAACCACTCACCTCTTTCTGTTTTATTTGCGTGATGTGCCCTTCAAGACTCACTACGTGCTCTAAGGGTGCCACTCGCCTCTTGACTGAATTTTGGTAGACGTTAAACTCCTAGTATCAATACTCTGCAAGGTGATCTTGTCAGATACTAAGGGCCTCTAAGGATTAAGGACCCTGCCTTATTGCATGCCCCTTAGAATCATCGTGAGAAACTGTCACAATCTTCCCTAATGGAATCGTGGGTCTTCTACAACTAGGTAATCTTTAACCCAAAATTCGAGCCATGAAGGGAGTGCTATTAAGGTTTGGCAGGGCTACTACCACACCTCTCCCTTAATGTCTCTGGTTGTCGTGCATGACCCCTTTACTCCAAATGTGAGTCTGGTCAGAAATATATCGTCATCCTGCATTCATTAACGAATCATGTCAATAATAACAATCAACATCATAATATCTAATCACATGTACATATCTCACATCAACAACATTCAAACCCTAACATTCCACTCCCTAACTCGATTTGGAGTCCATGAAGTTTCATCGATCCCTCCACATACTCAAATGTCTAGAGTCCTACACACTTAGGAGAACCCAATCAATATCACTCGTCGATGTGAATACAACAAAAATAACATATCATCAAATCCACAATATCTCATAATCATAATCAAAAAAACCAATAGTATAAAGAACCGGATCACTCGCACATAAGTGTCATCAAAGAATAAGTCTGCTCAATGCATTCAAGAGAGGGATGTTACAAGACAACATAAGATGTTCATTCTTCACAGAAAACCATGGGGGGATATTGTTATTTATAACTACTATAGGCCAAACATAATAGTTGGTGCTTTGGAGGGAATATGGGTTCATGCCATCCATTACTATGCTGATTTGTAGACTTCGTACTTCATCCTTGAATTTTTCTGGCCATGTAATCTCTATATGTTTCATGGATATTGAACATGTTGGAATTCACATAAATCCCGACTCAATTCTATACCGGGCATGTCATCCCTACAACATAGCTAATTCTTTGGAACAAAAGAGCCTTTGAATCCTTGGGATTATAGACATGTGCCTCAATATCTTATGAGTCTGACCATGTGATTTACCATTTTTATTTGATTTATAGTGCCTGTCATGCCCACATTTCAGACGTATATATTTGTATGCATATTCTCCTCTATATAGAATACAATCATTCAGACATACATAATATTATATATACTCAACACCTAACATTTTCAAAAACTACATTTCCTCTTTGCAGCTACTAGGAAAATAATTATCACGGGAAGAACCTTATATTTGAATATTCTGCAGTTAGTGGGAAATAAAAATGTATAAGGTCATTTAATGTTTATAAAAGAAACCTTTTCTAATGTTTATTGTGTGACAAGATTTTTTAAAATTAATATAAGACACTTGCTAGTCAATTACCTTAATATTACCAAGAAACATGTGTTTGACATGCCAAACTTTTCTTTCGCGTTGTATAATAACATTGTTTTCCCAAGCTAGGTAGACTTTGACCAGGCACTAGGTCCAAAGAGAGGGGTGGCGGAAGCATATTTTAGGCTTTCAAAATGGTATCATAGATATGAGCATCATCCACTAGCTCATAATTCTAGAATGCGTCTAACAACATTGTCTCCATGGCAGTCGCATCCCATAAGTAATCATCGAGACCAACCTCTTTTTGATTTTCTTCATTGCCAACTTCTAAAGAACTACTATTGTTGTAGTCATTCCTAATTGGTGAATCTGGACGTAGTGGGAATTGAATAGGTGGTTGATTCAAACATTTTTTGTACGCTTCCTCTCTGAGTTGTGCTCTCATTGCAGCCTTCTCTCAAGTTGACATTTTTGTGGGGTGCAACAGAAGATGGTAGGTAGGTTTCTCATCATCAGAAGAACCATAATTTCAAAAATATTGAACATTAGTACGTCAATGATATTAGTAAGCACAATGCAATAATTTGTTTGTTCAAATTACATTATACCAAACAATTATTACCATTGTCAACCAAGGATTCCGGTTGGAAAATGGTATCTCACAATTAGCAGGGTAAAGCAACTTTCCATTTTCATCTACCAGTTGCTTGTTGTATGTTTCTCCTGATAAGACCTTCCAACGTTTTTGAACCAGTACTAGAATATTTTATGCATCTGAACTCGATTATGAATAGGATCATGGAAATTTGAACAAAATTTTATTCAGATTGACATGGATAAAAAAAAATCAATGAGATAATTGAAACATAAATAAAATAAGTTAAACTTATTGGAGATGGAAAGGGATAGCTCCACGATGGAATTTTAGCAATATGGAATGGGATTGAATTTGAAGAATTGGTCATTTGATCATATAATAAGGTTTTCTCTCTACATTTTAGCAAAATTAGCAATTAATTTTCCTATACATATCTATAATAAATTTCGAGGACCATACCACAATCTGAGTTTGAATATAGTTTTGAAACCATTTTTTAAGTATAAGCTGACGTAAAACTTAAAATGTATACTAAAGTATTGCAAGTCATGTGAATTCATCCTAAAAGATAATTTGAGATGAACATACTATTTTATGTGCAAATAAAATTTCAAATAACTTTAGAAGCATCCCAGTGTGCTTATAAACCACACACGCATTGGTGCACGTATTAACAATAAGCATCGGTGCGTTGAAAAATCAACCATACCATGTTTCGAGATTTTGTTAATAAAAAACAATTATATGTCTCTGGTGCATCAATTAACATGGACACAATGGTGCATAATATAATATGGCTGCACCAGTGTGTCTTACATAAACGCACCATCGTGCCAAAAAAAAAAAGGAGAATTGTTTTTAAACAATCAAAAAAAGAGTGGGAATCAAATTTCATAAAGTCATTTAAATACTAAAAATCGATTCACTATTTCATTATTCTACAAAATTTTGCAGGGGAGAGACTTGGAAGAGAGACATACAGAGGAACACTATGGATGAGCATAATACTTTGGAACCACATTATTATTCAGAATATGAGAATTTGAAGGGTATGGTGATTCACTCTAAACCCTTTTCATAAAGTTTTTTTAATATTAAGAAGATATGCAATATTTTCATTATTTTGTCAATATTTACAGGAGACATATTTGGAAGAGAGACATATCGGGGAGCACTATGGAGAAGAAGAATACTTTGGAACAACAAAAATATTCAAAAAATTAGGATTTGAAGGGTGTGGTGATTCACTCAAAACCCTACATTCAGAATATATATATATATATATATATATATATATATATATATATATATATATATATATATATATATATATATATATATATATATTTAATACTTACCTTAGTCCCTTGTTTTATTTTTGCGTACATGAATGAAAAATTTCACCCTAGGGGTTAACTCCCTCTATCACTTCAGAATTAGGGATTTTCGTTTTAGGTATTTTAGATCTAATGGGTTTGTTTTTCTATATATAAGTGTTTGACATGTGATGCAAATGGACCACTTATTGCATCGGATCTGAAATGCAATCAGCACTCTGCCTTTTTTAATTATATATTTTTAAAAGGTTTTTGATTTCATGTTTTTTCCAAAAATGTTTTCCAATTTTGTGATGCACCATTTCAATAGAAACACACAAATGCGTTTATGTATAAGGAACGTACCGACAAATCCATTTTTTTTTAAATTCAAAAAATACGTTGCAAAAATAAAATATCGTAGATGTTCTCATCTAAACAACACAGAAAATGTTGTCACATAATTATTTTTATTTTATTTTTTATTTTTCTTCTCATCGGTGCGTAATTTTTCTATTGTTTTTTTATGAATGTTTAATTTTTTTGCTATGTTTTTGTTTTCTACTGTAGTCGTTGTCATTTCTTCTATATATATTGCATTGTTTTAATTCACAATATTTAAGAAAACAAATTAATTTTTTCGGTGCATGTTGTTGTATGGAAAGCCCCAATGAGTTTTATGTAATAAACGCATCGATGCTTTGTATGTAAAAAGCACACTGGTTACAACAATTTTTTTCGCTGAAAATTATGTGATTTATTCATAAATTATATTTAATAATTTTTGTATTAAATGGTACAAGTTGTATATTGATAAAAAATGAGTGAGAATATTCAAATAAGAAAATTTTTGGTCCACACAATGATGACACATCCAAAAAAACAAAAAAGATAGGTTCTCTGTAAATTCTATACAAAATTAGTATGGTTGAACTATACGTAAGTTTAACTAATATGTATTGGTTAGTGTGTTTAATGCAGGGCCACAAAACAAGGAAGCTCAATAAGATTATTTCTGATCTAAGTGCAGAGGTGCATAAAAGTGTGATGGAAAAATTGCAGAGGGATGAATCAGGTGAATGAAAAAATACTATTCAATATGTTTTTTTTTTTTTTAAATTTTCATTAATAATATACTTACGAATGTTAGATGACATATTTCAAATAATCTATTAATTCACATATGTTTAATATTCTACAAGCACCAACAATGAGGGAACAAAATTTCATCATAACAAAACAAAATTAATTAATATAGAAGATGTAAATGATGATGAATTGGTCCTTAGCTCATCTGGAGTGGTGTTGGAGATTAATAAAAGGGGGAAACACTTTTATAGAACTATGACCGATATAGTGGAATGAACGTATAGATGCACTTTCCACTTACAATATAGAAATCAATCCAATGATTCAAAGAACCATGTTATATTTAAACTACAGGAAGCATTTCCAGAGAAACGGTCAATGAGACCTGTTAGACTTGCAATAGAAGAAACCTACAACAACAAAAAAGAATCATTCAAAAATAAATATTCCTAAAGAATGTTTTTAGGAATATTTATTTTTGAATGATTCTTTTTTGTTGTTGTAGGTTTCTGCTATTGCAATTCTGACAGGTCTCATTGACCGTTTCTTTGGAAATGCTTCATGTAGTTTAAATATAACATGGTTCTTTGAATCATTGGGTTGATTTCTATATTGTAAGTGGAAAGTGCATATATACGTTCGTTCCAGTAAACTGTACTACACCCAACTTTGCACAATCTGTTTCCTGAGTCAATGAGGTTGCTTCATCCAACTCCAAGGATGAAAGCCACCCAACTCTACTGCACTATCTGACTTCGATGTTGTTGCCTTTTTTATGTTCGATTTCCTTGTTGTTGTTGCCTACCACAACTGATTGTTTCAAACTTCGCTTCAAAATATTTCCTAAGTGTTGAACTCTTGTGAACCTACTTTTGTGCCCATACTTTAACCAGTTCTTCCATGTCTCCTCTCACTGAAATCCCATTGCCTTGGACTTATTGGGTAGATAATCCAACCGTTGTGCCAAGATCATGAGAATGCACTTCCTCATCCCTGAAATTAGTCTTTTTTGTTCCATCTCCATCACTTTGTGTAACCTTGAAAACAAAATGAACTTGAACCACCAAGCCATCTGAATTCCCTTCAAACAACTCACTGCAACACTTAGGAAATGCAAGAACTCGAAACCAACCATACCTTACCAACGACATCCTTCACTACAACCATGTTCTAAGTATACTTTCTTGGACCTCTGCTGCCCAAGAAACTGATTCTCCACATGAACTCCCCTCAATCACCATCCACAGCTCCAAAAATATGCAAGACCTTCACTACGATACAAGGATGAGTCCATCCATCTACTTCATGAATCCTTTTAAGTCCCAAACTTCGCATGCAACTAGATGAACTAATCTTCAATGTCTTTCCATATCCAAACCTTGAATACTTTTGGTTCATGGCACCATGCACCCACTGCCCCACTTCCAAGTCAAACTACTTCTAATTGACTATTGTAACTCTACAAAGAGATACCTCATCCGAAGGTTGTGGTATACTAATCCAACAACCCATCTCAAATCAACTATTTTTCTCGGTGATGCACGACACAAAGACATCATTATGGAAACATTCCCAACCAACTTCCTACTAAGAATCTACTCTAGGTTACCCCAGGTCACCCAACACATCCAAGTGCTTCACCTTGTTGAAACACATAAATGATCCCCTTTGCAATCACTTATGTGATCACCCTTTGCATTTCACTTCTATGATCACTTTTGTGGTTATATCTATGACAATTCATGCAACAAATCATGCATTCATCTACCTTTCCCAAGTGATCGATTCTCCCAACAAACTATGTGCATGGTCTCTCAAGGTGTGCACAATAGGTACGACACTCACTTTTGTCATGAATCAAACCAACTAAGTATGTACCCAAACTATCTCTATGATCAAGTCTGTGACAAGTTATGTGATGAACTCTATGATGAGTTATGTGATCACCCACCATGTCCAAGTGCTTCATTTCACCAAAAAATACTTAGATATTTCTTAACAACTTTAAAACTTAGTCATTTTTAATCATACATCCATGAACATGTGAATCCAAGAGAGAGACAACAAAATAGAAAAGAGAAAGATAGATATAGTGCGCACAGCCCAAACCATGCCTAACACTCGACTAAGTATTTGTTATTGTAAACAGGTACAACATGAGCACTATAGACTTGGTTTACAACTTGGAAGAGTCAAACAACTCACCTCACCTCACCAAGACACTCATACACAAATGTTTCACCAAGAATATTTGTTTCATTAGTCTCCTCATCCTCCTGTAGTTCACCTCATATGTACCCTCAACTACAGACTTGTTGTCTCTTGGTTTCCACAGACTTCACACATTTTGATTCTTCCTCACACATGCCTCCAACAGACATTCATTTATAGACTTCCCCAAAATTGGACCAAGAGAAGCTCGCCCAACTCTGTCCATTGAATCCTACTCAAGGAAGCACAAGTCCTCCCATGTGAAGAAAATTGGCTCGTTGAGGGATCTCTCCTTCTTCATTTTCCTTAGTTTCACAGAGATCTCTTACTCTCCTTGTCTTCCAAGCTCTCCCTCCCTTCATTGTGTGCCCTTTTTCTCTTATAGGGACTTCAAAAGTCACCATCGTGAATCACCATTTCCTTTTGGGGTGTTGTTCCCCTTTGCAAACCCATGTCCAAATGAATCGCCATGCCCCTTCATGGACCCTATCACCCAAACAAATCATCGTGCACCTTCATGGACCTACTCACCCAAACAAACCCATGCACTCATCAACTGTCATGTCCCTTGGTACCTACATGCCACTTTCCCAACCTATGTTGCTTCATACTTGGGAAAGCCCTTGGAATGTTCACATTCCCAAGGCATCCATTTTCCAAACTTGGATGATGGAGCAACCCCATGTTCTGTCTCCTTGAATACTTAAGCAAAGGTCTCTGTGCCCATCTAGCCAAGGACGTTACAATTTTTATAAATAATATTATTTATATATAATAGAATTTTTATAAATAATTTAGTTTAGAAGATAAAGTTTTTAGGTGTTTTCATATAAAGGTTCCATTTTTCATTTTTATAATAGAATTAACAAATTTATTTCAGCAAATAACTTCTACTTATTAAAATTACTAAATATAATTTATTTTTAAAAGTTTAAATATTTAATTGTTTTTACCTTTTAACTTTAACATATTTCTGGAAAAAATTAAATATTAATAAAACTGATTTATTAAGAGATTAACATAGAAAATTATTAATTACAACATTGAAAAAAATAGATTGCAAAAAGTGAAACAATTGGTTCAGGTTTTCTCTTATGGGACCAACCAACCAATTTGCATGGCTCTTTAAATCATCCTTATCATAAATGTGATAGTGCACAATCTTTGGATTGATTATAAGTTATTGGTTGTATTATAAGCGATTGCGCACGCA
>JZKD02S0160462.1:111673-142304 GCA_000966675.3 Picea glauca
CCATCTCAAAATAAAATACTAAGAACCATATATTTAATATATGGTCATGTGATCAAGAAAAAACAACAATCGACCCTACCCAACCAAAGGAATTCTCCAAAATAAAAAGAACAACAATAACATATCCTCTTCCCTTTCTGGCATGTTCAGGAAATCCAGTTGCATGTTAATATCCATTTGTATTTATGTTATTCTATCCTCACAATTTTCTTTGTGACCTATAGGCTGTAACATGTAAATACTTAATACTGTGAGGAGTGTTGGAGATAATTCCTCCATTATTGCTGTGAGTTGTTACAAAACTTCTAGATTATCTATTTTTAGCTAATCAAATACACTTTCTTTGGATCTAGTTTTCTAAAAGTCAATGATCTATGTTATATATGTAACCCTTTACTTGATCAACAATATATGCGTGTTCATGTGTGAACTATGGCTGGGATCTTGCTTTCCAATTCGGTATCAGAGAAGGTTCATCCCTGACTCTCTCAAGAGATGGGTTGTGATCATGTCAATTCCATAAGAGTGAATTTTTTTTTTTGGTTAAAGTAGAGTGTGTGTGCTACTATGTGTGTTATTTTTTCTGTGTGTTTTGTGGAATAATAGTGAGCCTCCCATCATAGCCTATGCATCAGAAGAATCAACAACATAATATAGCATATCAACCAATATACAAGGAGTAGTTTCTTGAGATTCCATTAAAAGAAAGGAACCCATTTATAGTTGCAAAGTTAATTATATTTGCAGCCTCCACCTATGCAACAATATTCAATTAATCCATCCACCATGGAGAAACTTGCAGAGGTATTTCATGTTGGCCCCCATAGCTATTCTAAGTTTGGACAACAAAAGAATATTAAAGGGTTCGTGGTGCTACAAAATAAAAATGTTTTATATTTCAATGATTTCAGTGAAAATGTCTTAGACGATATTAGTGATCTCATTGGTAGGGTAGTTTCAGTCCATCTCTTGAGAATATCTCAAATCGATTCTAGGAATGGAAGTGGAAATATCAACAAGAAAGAGCTTCGACATAAATATATTTATACCCCTAAAGAACTTGTCACATGCCATACCACGTATAGTATCGAGTTTGATTGGGACTCTAGACCCCCCATAGTTTTCTTCATCACTAATTCACATCATGACCAATTCTTCCTCAACTCATTCAACTCTCAACATTCCCTACCATCTACTCACAACTAAATCACATTGTGGGAGACATCAAAGGTTGGGGCTTCAACATGCTCTATGAATCCAAGGCTTCCAAACAAATTTCTCACATTGGTGATAATCTAATATTCAAACATGATGCATCATTTATTCATTCATGGAGGTCAATATCTCAAGCTATGAATTTTTATGTATATTTTTGAAGAAGTGGAAACCAATGATTATTATCTTATAATAATTTATTGATTGCAATTATGTTATATTTTGTTTGTAAAGTTATTTGATAGAAGAACATCTCATAGAACAAAGTAACACAATTTAAGTTGGTGGTTCATATGTACTTTGGTGCCATAAGAACATATTACTGATTTGATTATGTCTAAAGTATGTTATAAGTTGTTGGTGTTTCTTGTTGTCCTTCGGTTCTCCAAGAACAATGGTTACAGGTTATGTTTGTGTGTGTGTGCATGTGAAAATAAAATGTCAAGTTGTATGATTGAATACTGGATCCATTCAATATCTATAATGATTTCCTATATAACTAAAAAATACATAGTTCATTGTGTATTTAACAGATAAAATTATGTTCATAGAATGATTCAGTATCGAGATTATTTTCTAGGGTATTCATGAATCGTCGGTCCTACAAATACATCATTGATGGTCAGAAGAAATTATATCTTAAGGGGATCAAGTGGTAGCTCAAATTTGATGGTTTAGAAAGAGCGTAGTCCATGAGATTTTAGAATGGATAGAGATGTTGATGAATACCCAACCAAACAAATATCAAAGTCCAAAAAAGTTTTTATTTTGATTTTAGTATTGTTTTTCAAATAATGTAAGCATTAAGGGAGGGTGTTGGAGATAATGCCTCCATTATTGCTGTGAGTTATTACATAAATTCTAGATTAGTTATTTTTAGCTAATCAAATCCACTTTATTCGGATCTAGTTTTCTAGAACTCAATGATCTATCTTATATATGTAACCCTTTTCTTGATCAATAATATATGTGTGTTTTATGTCTGAACTATGGCTGACATCTTGCTTTCCAATTAGGAGATGTTTAATTAGTGGGTTTCACTATATTTATCTAAATTAGCGTAATTTGTTAAGAATGTAGGATCCTTTTCTTTGAGAATTGATATGAACATAATTCAACATGATTCACCTTCCTTTCATTGGACTGTGGGCACATGAATTGGAGCAAAATATGTTGCAGTTTTATGTCAAAAGCGACAAGAATATTGGTGGCAAATAATCAGTCATGATTGCACAATTTTTTTTCCTTTTTGTTAAAATATATGGAGAATTATAGTAGAGAATATGGTGAGAGTCATGTTCAATCAGACTTTACACATTTTGAGAAAAATGAGAAATGATTTTTTATCTACGGATTGGGATATCATTTTCTTAACTTCTATCTGTTGAGGAATGGTATGTAGTATTTAAATGGTATGTATGTTACATTTTGATAATAAGGTTTTTTTGACACTTGAATCCATCAGGACCGAAACGGAAACCTCATGAGGACATTAGTCCCCCTTCATTTTTAGAGAGGTGGTTCTCCTCTTTGGCTAAAAGATATATCTTTGAATATCTTGGAGTAGGGAGAGTGCTAGACAACAAACCCCCAAATATTTATTTCTTGTATTTAAATGAAAATGGTTCTTAAATAACCCAATATGATCTTTATGTGCAAGAAAAGTGTTTTTACAATAAGAAAATATTGAAGGAGGGCTTCAACATCAGAATTAAATTGTGATCAAAATCACACACAATCTTCTTAATCATATATAAATACATCCATGTCTTCCTCATGAAAAATAGGAAAGAGTAATTTGATCAAAAGAGAATTTGATAGGTCAACCTCAAATATTTCATACTTAAAACTCAAATTTACAAGATACAATCAAGATCAACCCCTAAGCAATTCTTTGTGGAGTTTTATTCATGAAATATATTCTTCATTAAAAAAAAATTGACATCCATGTATATGGCTACAAATAATCCATGATCATATAAGAAAATATATTAGAATAATACAAGAAAAACACTCAACAACTCAACTTTGTGCCAAACTTTGATATTCAAGCATAAAGCTATGAGAAGTGGTATAGAAGAATATAAAGAATGGAGAAGATAGAGATTTTTTTCTTTTGATCATAAGCTTGATTGTGTATCCACGGTTGTACCTTATTCTTCCTCTGATATTCTACCCTGTCCCTCTAGAAATACTGATTATTGGAACCTTTGATGGAGTCTCTCTTCTCTTTTTAAGAAGAGATTTTCTAACTACTTGAGTAGTTAGGGTTTCTCCCTTTTAGAAATTCCCATACAAGTTTCTTATTGACACATTCCCTTTAATTAATTCCTCATTAATTACTCATTAATGAATTCAAATAATTAATATAAGTATATTGAAAATGGGTCCCTCTCCTTTTTTAATAAAATTTTTAATTAAACTTTTATTTTTAAAATTTAATTAATTTCCCTTTAAAAGAGGATGACTATGTTTTAATTCTATGGGAATTATAAAAAAAACTTTATACATGGAAATCATTCTATATTCTATATTCATCTTCTTATCTTTCCAACGATATAGAATTTTCCCAAATCTGTTTCCTGGATAACAAGATATGAGCTTTTGAAGTTGAGTTGTCATGCATTCCCATTAAGAATGTAGTTGACTAATATTTTAATTTTTGGGGAAAATTTAGCAATATTCAACCTTTGAAACCTATACCATAATATTCTACATCAAAATACCTTTCCAATGTTAAAATGTTTATGCGATTCCGACACTCGGAGATAAAGTTATGGCCTCTGAACGATCGTGACTCAACCACCGTTGATCAAAATTCATGGGAAAATCTAGGCCCTTGGATTAAATTTCGCCAAACCATTAATATGTTGCCATGTGTTTCCAATTAATTGGATGCCATGTGGCACCATTCTTTGGTCTCCTTTAAGAACTAATCCTTGATCATCACGTGTCATGATCTTAATGGATGCCAAGAGTAATAATCTGATTGGTTATGAATTACATATTATAAAAAGTTATGATTTAAATATTAGAAAAAGTTAAGGTATAATGTTTTAAAGGAGGGGGAATGAGAGTGTAAGGAAAAAGGTATAGTGGGTAGTTAGGGGGAGGGGTATAAATGTAGGTGGCGGAATAGAGGAGGGATAAATGTAGGGAGCAGAGTGAGGGGGAGTGATGTGAGGTGAGGTAGGGGGGGTAGTTTGTAGGTGGTAGAGATGAGGGGGTAAGGTAGGTTGAAGTGAGGGGGGAGAAATGAGGGGAGTGGGGAAGGGTGAGCGGGTTGGGAAGTGATGGGAGGGAATTATTTAAGTTATGGTGAGTGCAACCAACCTCCTTAACCTAAATAAATGTTAAGTATGGGATGGGTGAGG
Organism: Picea glauca; assembly: GCA_000966675.3. NCBI lineage: Eukaryota > Viridiplantae > Streptophyta > Pinopsida > Pinales > Pinaceae > Picea > Picea glauca. The sequence goes on from JZKD02S0160462.1 coordinate 116,263, forward strand.
GATGAGGGGTGAGGAAATGTAGAGAGGGGGGTATTTTGAGGGAAGCATAAGTGAGGGGGTGAAAAATGAGGTGTGTGGGGAAGGGTGAGAAAGCATGAGAGATATAATGGGATATGGTGAGTGATTCCTCCCCACCACAATTTGAAATAAAACTAAGTATGGAGTGGGGGAAATATAGGGATAAGGGAGGTGGATTAAGAGATGAGAAAATTTGTAAGTGTGGGATGAGTATGTAGGGTTCCCACGAGTGATATATTTTTATGGGTTTTGACCCCAATTAAAGAATATTTTCAAGGGCATTGAACCCCCAAAAAATTAAAATCAATTCCAAAAGATTAGTTTTATTCCACATGAAAGAGACATGTTTTTCTGCTTTAAACTTTAAACCTGGATATCTTGAGTAGACGAACTTGAATTTTTGATCTGAAATATGCATGACAAAGATGAGGTTGGGGACTATACACAACTTATAATAGTTAAAAAAAAATCATCTTCTGATATCAATTTTTTTTATTAATCCAAGAGAGGGAAAATAAAGATGACCAAATTTGGTCAACATGTCTTTCAGAAATTTAAAAGGTTACTTCTAAAACTCAAATTTCCAAGAATATAGGTTTAAGTGAGAATGAATTTGAATTTTCTGAAAGAAGGGCACATTTTAAATTATTTGTTCTAAGGATATCTGGATTAACATAGGGCACGGTAAAACCTACCGTCCATGTATTGTAGCATTGTATTTTTATTTATTATTCATCATTTTATTAAATTTAATATGTAAGAATAATATTAATTTAAATAAAATAAAATAGAACAACCAAGATTCATTATAATATTTATATTTATGGTAAAGAATAATATAAAAAATAATGGATAATAATATTTTTATAATGTTGGAGAATTTTCCTGGATGCAAATTGTGTATGAGGTTTTCAAACATCCAACGGTTCGAGTGGACACTCCACCCATTATCAGGGACACAAAAGCTCATATGCTAGAAATCAATGATGAGATTATATTTATAAATTAGGAGAGAAATCCACTGTTGAGGGAAAGAGAAAATGTAAAATTAAATAATGGGAAATAACTGTTGAGATTGGGAAATGAAGACTATTAATTAATTGCAAAGAGAAAACATGTTTAAATAGGCGGTCAAATTAGGGCAATTAATAATAATAATGATGGAATAAAACGACCGATGATCTAAATAAATCCCAATGTTGGATTAGGATAGGATATTAGAAATATTTAAAATTAAATAAAATAGGGATTTGTAAGCATTAAAGGGAGAAAATAAGATAGGTAAAAATAAAATCCTAGAGGAAATTTGTTGAGATAAGTAAATGCAAAGAGGGGAAAAATTGTAACATCCCATATTTAACCCTTATGAACTATAATGTATTATGTAATTGTGACTTAGGATGGTGAGTCGGTAAAGTTGAAAAAGGGTCAGACTTCCTAGGAAATGTAATACTTCATATACATTAATAAAATACACCGATGGATGCAAGACAGAAAAGGAAAAAAGAGATAGGGGGACAGGATTCCACGAGAGAGGGGGTTTAAGGGGCTACACATTTTTATTATATTTTATTTACCCATAATTGATTTTATAGAGAAAAGTGGTTACATGAGATTCTTGGGGAGGCCATGTGGTTCTTGGTTCTTATAATTATTTAAACATCCCTTGTGGGATATTTTGGGGTGGTTCGAGGGTTGTTTTTCTTCTTCTTCTTCACTCACTCTCTCGTTGTTTTGGGTTCACTTGTTCTTATTCAATCACAGTTACACCCTTCTCACTCTTTCATTTTTGGAGACTCGGTCTTTCTAATTCATGTTCTCTTGGTCTGAGCATGGAAAATAATGGTTGGAAGAGGAGAGCCATTGCTAGATGGTTGTAATAAATTATTGATCATTCCAAGAGGGAATGGATTCTTATGTGCAGGAGATTGATGGTAGTTCAGAAAGAACTATCCACAATTGAGAATCCTTGGAGTTTCCAGCTGGGAGATTTCTTGACCAGTAGAACTGGAGCCCTGGAGAAAAATGGAACAACCTCAAGGACTAGATGGGAGAGAAAGGTATTCATTTCTTTGGGTTGTGCAGGCTTAGGGGGAAAGAGAGATGGAAATTCATATTTGTTGTGTGCTTGGGAAACCTGAGAGCTAGTTAGCTAATTGTTTTGTGTTTCATATTTGGCGTAGGACCCATCCTTGTGGATTCATAGCCTTGGCTTGGGGGTAACCTATTGTTGAGCGTAAAATAACAACAATGTCTATCATTGGGAGGATTGTCCTTGGTCTACAGCTAGTTGGTGAATCTTTACTTGAAAAGATAAGTTCTCTCTATGATGTGTTTTTTGTATACTGTATATTCCGTTGTGTATTTAATTATCTCTGAGATATGTATTTATAATGTGCATGTCTTCTGGTTATTTTTTGTGCATGACACACTGTTTATTTATTTTATGTTGTAACATGGATCTTGATTAATGCATGTGGGTATTTCATGCTTGATTTCAAATTAAATGTTATTAGAATTCGAGATTCGTTTAGAAGCCAGTTTTTGAAGTAGCGTGGCCAACCTATGGGTGGCTAGGCACATTACATATTGGTATTCTGCCTAGCCTACAGGTGGTTAGGTATGTTACATAATGGTATCAGAGCTACAATTTGAAACACCAGACTGGTATGGGCTAGATATGTTGGACATGGTCTTATGGTTAAGATCAAATATGATCTTGAAATAATAAAGCTCAGTAGAGATGGCATTGCAAGATCCCACAAAATCCAGAGCATCATGCGGATAGAGATCCTTGTAAAGGATCATGAAATCATGACTACTCCTTTTTTCGAGATCAATCACAACCGTCGGATCAAGGATTTTTGGATCATTAGATAGAAAGGCAGGTGAATAAGGGCGTCTGATAAAGGTGAAACCATAGGTTGGGAAAGATTAAGTCACAACCGTCATATCAACATTGTTTATTGTCAACCGTTGATCAAATCCAAGCGGGATATGAAAGACTCCATATATTCACCAGTTCAATGATTATGGTAGGCAGACAAAGCGTGAAATGTCGAAGGACGAAGTCGCAAAGTCTTGTCGATCAACTTATCTAATAGGAGGATCGAGAGAAATCTCTGTCGTTGATTGTGGTCATCCGGCACTGACTACTTCAGGAAGTTTAAATTCAAGAGAATTGAACCTTTTACGACTGCTATAAGTTGGAGTTCTGGAGTGCCAAAGCCCAAATTTCCCATCAACCGTTAGATCAAGGGAAGGACTTTGGGAGTAATGTTGACCATCAAATCTAGCAATGGTGGAAGGTTAGAGAATTTTATGGACTTCGAACCTTCGCCACTTTGAAGATTACTGGGTATGTTACAGATCAAATCCCCGAAGTGTCAAATCCCCTAAGTGCCCAAACCACAAAGTGTAAAGTCATACTCCATGAAGTCATGCAGACTGTCGGATCTGGAGAAAAGAATGTGGATTGCCCATTAATGGATGACGTGTTGTAGGCCACGTGGCAGGGCTATCATGTGGGGACATGTGTCACCTGGATTCAGTATCTTTTGGACCCAAACCTTTTCATTTTTGAGTGACACATGGCACATATTCAAAGGATGCACATCACCATAGGGGACATCAGCGTGCCCTCTCATCTCCATGAGTATGGACTCCAGGTGTGTCCAAGGTATCTACCAGTGAAAAGTGACGAAGTCCAAAGTCGTGAATGCCCGCAAAAGGTCAATATAAGATCCCTTCAGGACCTTTCCCGACCATTGGATCAAGAAGTAGGAGGATGGCGTAAGAACTTTGACAGTTATCACTCTGGGGAAGTGGAACGACTTGGGAGTGGAAAATTCCCTGAGTACTGGAGTGTCTAAGTCCTGAATTGTGTAAGGACCATCTGTCGCAATGCTTTATTAATTCCTTACCATCCGATTAAATAGTGGAAGGACAAAATAAGTACTTCGATGATTGTCACTCTGGGGAATTAGAACAACTCTGGACTGAAAAAGTCTCAGAGTCTCGAAGTGTCAAAGTTCCAAAATAGCTAAGGGTCATCCATCTCGGTGCTTGTTTAAGTCATGACCATTGATATCGTTGAAGCCTTCAAATGGAGTGGGACCATCCATTCAACGAGAGATCAAATATCGACCGTTCAATCTTTTAATGGAGTTAATAGAAGGGTTCGACAAAGTTTAACTCTGCGAGAAATTAGATATTGAAAAGGGAGAATAGTCAAATGTCGAATTCCAGAGGACATGGTCCCAAGCGCTGATCTCATGATAAGGTAAAAGGGTCAATTAGAGGTGCGAAGGGCTTGGAAGTAACCAAGCCCTCGAATTTTTTTCTTAAACAAGCTCCTATGTAGAAGAATACAGAGGAAGGAGTTAAAGAGTGATTAGGCCCATGGTTCCAATCTAGGATCACATGGAAAGTGGTTTGTAGGAAGCACCTATGAAAAATTCAAATTCTGCACTAGTTAAATGGGTTGTGGAATATTTGACAAGATCTTGTTGCAAAACAAAAAAATGGGTGAAAGTGACTTTTCGAGAAGCCATAACTTTCAGCTCAGATATCAGATTGGGGAAATAATACAATCATTGGAAAGATAGATAAGAGGAGAATGACCTGGAATTATTCTAATTTGGATAACTATTTTTCATAACTAGAGATTTAATTGGATCAATTCTAGTCTAGGATTGGATATGATAGTCATGGAAGCATGAATGATCTTATAGAAGTTGGTTGAGGCAACAACAAACTACATGGAAAGTAATGGAAAGTGGATAAAGAACTCAAGAATAGTGGAACAAAAGTGTTATTCAACAACCACACAATATGAATAAATTGCGGGTACAACAAAGGAAAGAATCTTCACATAGGATATGAAATTAGCAGGTTAAAAATGTTATTGATGGGAATATAAGGGAATAGTAAGGCTCCATAGCCTTGAATGTAGAAATGTGTAGATAGTTTCAAGCTTGATGTGGAAGAAAACAAAGAGTTTAATGGGTTGTGTGTGAATAATATCTATGTGTCAAGCATAGTACTTCCAGGGAAGGATTTGTTAGATATGACTTAGATACTTGTCTAAAAGTACTCAGTGAAAGAAATCCACTTATGATATCATATTTCATAGTGGAATCAAGAAGCGAATGCAGAGAAATTGGAGATAGAAAAATGAATGCTCTTTCACTGAATGAAAATAGACTTCCATTGGGAATGGTATAAGTGTGAAAGGGTGATGAAATGTTTCCTAAAGGTAAAGTTGGATATTACTACCCAAAAGGACTTATTGCAGATTGAGTACATTGGTTGGATTGTAGAATGGCCAAGTGAAACTTGACTGCAAAGTATTCAGACCAGGGAAAAAAAGTGCAGATGAGCAGAATCAAAGCACATAAGGAAGCAAGGATTTGAAGAAATTTAGGGACAACCAACTACAACATAAATAAATAAATAAGTGAATTAAAGAAAAAATCCACTAGAGTGCATGAGGCATGAAATTAAGATAAAAGGCATATGCATTAGTAGGCATGCTGACAATGAATGCTTGGTGCATATAAATGTGCATTGTGCATATGCACATGCTTGGATATGCATACAACATGCTTGCAAACTTAGAATAGTTTGTTATTATGAAATAATGATGTTATGAAAATTGAGTATGACTAATGATGGATTTTGTATGCAGGAAATATGGTATAACATGGTTAAATATGTGGATGTTGTTGTTGCTTATGATTTCCATCTATGTGAAGACCCATGAGGGTGGTAGGAATGGTGATCAAAATGATGAAGGAGGAAGTCTGTGAGATTCTACAAATACCAGTTGACCAGGTAGCATCAAGTAGGTTGATAACGACCATCGAGGTATGTATTTTTACTTCTATGTTGAAGGGAATTGAGGTAAGAATTTTTCACAATTAAATTTTCAAGATTTAAATCTATATGCAATGGCCAAAGACATAGAGTATGTAGTTGTTATTGATTCTAGAATTCATTTAGATAGATTGTTAGTTTCATATTGTGTTATGATTTGTTATGGGATCATAACCAGGTTAATTCAGGAGACATACTCTTGATATAACAACGAAAATCCATAGAGCTAGTCATGTGTGAGACCATAATATGGTTGGATATGGAAGGGCTATAGCGCTATGTGAGTGCTCAATGGTAACTACTGTATAGTTGATGTTTGGACTGCAACTTCTTTGTCGACACTAAATAACACTTAATAATTATATTCTTAGTGTTGTGTTTGGGTTGAAAAGGAAGGTAGCCAAGTAGTGAGGCAAACAATAGGAAGGTTGTGGATGATGTGTTGAGGGGTTAGCCAGACCTTCCAACTCACCTTGGTGAATGCATGACATAGTTATGTGGTATTATGTAGTCAATGCATGGATGCATTGTGTAGTTGTGGCCATGGGTATTGGCACATCAATTGTTATTTTATTTAGTAATTAATTGTTGCATTATGAAAATCTTGTGGTGCTGAAAATGCATAATGATGGATAGATGCATTATATTTAATATGAATACTAGTTGAAGATGATTGGATTGTTGTTTGTTACAATTCTGCGCTAACTTTTTCGAACTATTAAAAATGTTACAAGTGGTATTACAAAAATTATGGAATGCATTTTGGTGAATGTATGCATATATTATATAAAATAGAAATGATTATGATAACATGAGTATTATTAACTCATGAAATTGAAAACACTTCAGGAGATGTTATATAATGCAACAAGGAAGTTGTGGGTGAGAGTAGTTATATAATATGGAAAATCTTTGTCAAGGGAACATACTGATAAAAATATTGATGGATAGAAGAAAGAAAATATTGGATGATAATACATGTGAAAAGAATGATGGGTTCATTTGAGTAATAGTTGGATTAATGGGAGTGATTGAATTGTTGTTGTAAACAATTCTGAGATCACTTTGTGAATTTTTGTAATTGTTTCCATGAAAATATACATATGCATGACACTAACAACTTGTTTGACTGAGTGAAGGTTGAGGAAATAGAAGGTAGAATGGTCTTGAATATGGAATGTATGTAAGACCATAGTAAATATTGATATATATGGCTACATAGCCAATCATTATGAGCAAAATCCTCATGTCTGGGAATCTAATTTTCCTATATAAAACAGATTTGAAAAATTCATAATTACGAATTGTTACATGATTATACTAACAATTGGTTTGGCTAATTGAAGGATGAGAAAATTGCAGGAATAATTGTATTGGGTATGCCATTGCTATAATCCATAATAAATATTGATGCTTTCAACCACAAGAGCCAAATGAATTATGAGCAGGAAGCTCATGCTTGGAAACTATGTTTTCCTGTATAAAACATATTTGACATTTATGATTGAAATTGTTATAAAAATATCTCATGATGACTGTATTTTTATAATACAGATGAGATGTTGGTTATTGAAGTTGGAAGCTCATAGAAAAATAACACTAGAAGGAAACCGAGCTCAATGATGAAGGCATGGAATGAAGAAGGTCTAGTGGACTTGTTGTAGCTAGAGTTCTTGAAGCTGCAACTCTAAAACTTCCTGGTCGAGTGCACTGGAGCCCTAGAGAGAAGTGGAACAACTTGAGGGACAACATGGCAGAGAAAGGGGTTCATTTATTTGGGTTTTATAGGGATGAGAGGGAAGGAGGGCTTGTTGGTTGGAACTACTACCAGAAATATAAATTATGAAGATCATTATACATGTTTTGGGTCGGAATGCCTATGTGTACATGTTTAATTTTAGTCCAGAGTGCATATGTATATAAGAGTTGGTTCGATTTCCTGTGCGGATTAAGGCCAAAGCGCATAGAGTTGTAATGTTAATAACATTGGAATGGTGTTGTGCACCGAGGAAAATGCCAAAATAGAGGGAGGGGGATGTAACATCCCAATTTTAATCCTTATGAACTATAATTATTATCTAATTGTGACTTAGGATGGTGAGTCGATAAATTTGAAAAAGGGCCAGAGTGCCTAGGAAATGTAATACTTCATATACATTAATAAAATACACCACTGGTTGCAAGACAGAAAAGGAAAAAAGAGATAGGGGGCCATGATTCCACGAGAGAGGGAGCTTAAGGGGATAAGTATTTTTATTATATTTTATTTACCCATAATTGATTTTATGGAGAAAAGTGGTTACATGAGCTTATTGGGGAGGCCATGTGGTTCTTGGTTATTGTATTTATATAAACATCCCTTGTGGGATATTTTGGTGTGGTTTAGGGGTTATTCTTCTTCTTCTTCTCCACTCACTCTCTTGTTGTTCTTGGTTCACTTGTTCTTATTAAATCACAGTTACACCCTTCTGAATCTTCCATTTTTTAAGCCTCATTCTTTCTAATTCGTGTGGTCTTGGTATGAGAATGGAAAGAAATGGAGAGAAAAGGATATCCATTGCTAGATGGTTGTAATAAATTACTAATCATTCCAGGAGGGAATGGATGCATGTGTGCATGAGATTAATGACAATTTGGAAAGAACTGTCCACAGTTGAGAATCCTTAGAGTTTCTAGTAGGGATATTTCCTTACCATTAGCACTAGATCCCTAGAGAGAAATGGAACAACCTCATGGACTACATGGCAGAGAAAGGTATTCATTTCTTTGGGATGTGCAGGATGAGGGGAAAAGATAGATGGAAATTTAGATTTGTTGTGCTGCTAGGAAACTTGAGAGCTAGTTAGCCAACTATTGTGTGTTTCATATTTTTCCTAGGACACATCCTTGTGGATTCATAGCCCTATATCGAGGGTGACCTATTGTTGAGAGTAAAAGAACATCAATGTCTATGGTTGGGAGGATCATCCTTGGTCTGTAGCTAGTTGGTGAATCTTTACTTGAAAAGATAAGTTCTCTCTGTCATATGTTTTATGTATAATGTATGTTTCTCTTGTATTCAATTACATTTTAGGTATGCATTTATAATGTGCATGTATGTTGGTTATTTGTTGTGCATGGCACGTCATTTATTTATTTTATGTTGTATCATGGATCTCAATTAATGCATGTGGGTCTTTCATGCTAGATTTCAGATTAAATATTATTAGAATTCGAGATCAGTTCAAAAGTCTATTTTTAGAGCAGCATGGCCAGCCTGTAGGTGGTTGGGTATGTTACATATTGGTATCGTGCCCAAACTGTGGGAAAATAAAGATTGGGTACGTTACAAATTTCTTTCCTCTTGACCTGCATATTTCTAGAATTTGCATAATGTACTCTTAGGCATTGTTTGGTATTTTTGCATCAATGGACAATGATAGGGATTATGTCCAAGTGTTTTACATATTTCAAACCCTACTCCTCCTGTGGGTAATGGATTTGGAAATCCCGCTCCCAAATACTGCACAAATGTTGGGCACTCATTTTTGTGGTGTCTTTCTATTTTGCATAAGGTACACCAGACCACTTCCCTCTTTTCCTTGACTTTATTCTGATTCAACTGAAATGCCATATTATTGAGATCTACTCTCATCTCTTCTAAAGTTGGATCTATATGTTTATATTGATTCTCTTCCAATTGCAAGGTTTCTTGCAGGGCCTCATCCTGAATCTAGAACTTATGTTACCTCAATGGATACTTAAAGTGTGGCAATAATGAGTTTATGAATAGTTTCCTATGTTGCATATTTGTTATAGGATATTTCAACTTGTTGGGTATGTGTTATATTATTTGCATGACTAGCCCTATTTTTTGCTACATTGTGTCGGGTGAGCAGGAGGTTTGACGGGGGGGGCATTAGGGAAACATCTTTCCTTTTTTGCCTCGATTTTTGGGTTGCCTTCATTTTTCGTGTCCAATTGTTGGGTGGTTTTTCAGCACATGATTTTTCACTGATGTTTTTCTATTTCTCGTTAAGGAATTAGGGTTGTTGAATAAGCTACATCATTGGATTAGGGTTTTGAATGTCGTTGGCTCCTATATGTATATTGTATTGTAAATAATGTATGAGATGAATGAATATAGAATATGTTGGTTCTACCAATTTTGGTTTCTAGGAGAAAAATATCTGTGTAATGTGTCTATATGCCATTGTATATTTTATGTTCGTTTACTAAAAATCTATTTGCAGTAAATATTTGTACATGGTTAAAATATACCTTACCATTCAATTACTTGAACTTCTGGTCGATTTACCAAACTGACTCTCCTGGATTCTATTTGATTTCTATCATCTCATTCATATACTGATATTTTGAACTTTGTCACTGGAACTCATTGATTAATGCCTTCTTTACATCTGTGATGGTCGTAGGTTCTCATTGTGGATTGTTCATTACTAGACTCATAAACCATTTTAGTGCATGGTCTCTAAATGTAACTGCAAGTTGAGCCACTTTTGTGTCTTCATCTATGGCATGTTTATCTTCCCAAATCTTTTCAAAAATAAATAAATGTTTTTCTGGGTCCTTCAACCCCTCTCCATGAAATTATGGTAACCGAATGGTCAGATCTACTCCTGCCATTGTAACATTTTTTGTGCTACATCTGCATGGTGTAGATAACTAGCTACTTCTACTTGAATTCCCTCAACTTATTGAAATCTTTATGCTAATAATTAATGGTTTTCTAAAAGATTATTTTGTTCCTAATGTCATAGTCACACATGGCATCATGGGTTCCACACAAACTCAGATCTGGAATGGAGTTCATTCTTCTACGTTGGACCCTTGACCTTTGGTTTTCTTGTCATATGTGGCATGCAATATTTCCTCAATCTTCTCCATAGAACTGAGATCCTCTACCTCTTATTTATCACTTTCCAAGCCTTTCCTCTCGGCTACTGTGCTCTTTTTCATATTCATCTTATATTGTTAGGGTATTTTGATGCACACCATCCCCACTTTGTCCATTATTTCCTTAATATGTTCCTCATACATCATAATAGATTCCATTGCTTCCTTATACTTACCTCTTTCCATATCCCTCTCCATATCTTAGATCCTTTTCATTTTTCCCCCAATATCCCCATGCACGTAGTGTTATTTCGTTGTTGGACTCCATTGTCATCACACCTTTATCATGCAGTAAAATCTTGGTCGATGTATAAAGTGATATTATATACCTTCCTCTTTGACCCTTCAAAAACTCATTATTTGTAGTAGTATATGTTTTTGCAGTATTGACTGCAAACTTGGTAATGAATCCCGCAATAATGTTTTCTAGCCACAAATCCATGGTGCACGTGAATTTGTTGTTGACTTTCTATAGCTGCACAATATTTTCAGTAGTCCATTCTACTAGTCTTATTTGATTAGTTGGGTGATTTTCTTTCAATATTAGTATCCACTCCTACAGAAAATGTGGAAATTCATAGAAAAATTTCTCATGAAGATCAGTAAATACATACCTCTCCAAATATTGGCGCGGTGTATACTTAGGGTTTCTATTGTCTTCCTGGGAAACCTCGAGCTCTTTTGTTGTCAACCATTGTTCGATCTCATGTTTAGTGGGGTTCCATGATCTGAACATCCCCTTATAATACTTCTTTATCTTCACTGTTCTTCTCAAAAATTCCCTTCCAATCTGTTCTTCCAGGTTCTAATCGGCAACATAACCATTTGTTGGATGTTTATTGTGTTGACTTGGGTTCTAGTTTAGGTTTCCAAAAAAACCTTGCAAACCATCGACCCTTCTGGAGACAAAAAGGAAACACTACACACAGAGTGCACAATGGAGTCTCGTCCAAGATGGATTTATGGGTGACTGTAGGACTCAGATGTCTGCAAATGTGGAAGGGAGGATACAATGGGGATGATAAACAATATTTCTACCTCAAAATACATCATATATATAATTCTAATACAACATTATATCCATATATATGATTTTTTACTCATTAAGATTCATTCTGCAGTAAATATTCTGACTATTCTAGTGTGCACTGCATTTTTACTATTAAGATATTCATACATTCATCATAACTAAGAAATAGCAGAGATAAGAGAAACATTCCACACAGAGACACAAAGTTTTATCGTGGTTCACCCCCCCAGGATACGTCCACAAAGATATGGTTATATTCACTCTTTTATTAATATTCATCAAAATTTATAGCGTTGCGTGCATTACAATTGAGGCTGACAATATCGCACTAAGCTCCACATCTTGTGATCTTACCCTCGAGTACAATGCATATCTCTAGCTCAAAATTCTCTCTAGATTCTAGATCTCCAAAAGCTCTAACCATCACTAGCAACTAGATCTCTTCATATCTCCCAATACATATCTATATTACAAAAATGGGATAACACCTGTTGTAACAACCCTATTTAATTATCATGGTTGTTAAATTTAATTTAATTAATTATTAAAATAAATTCATTGAGTCTTTTATTATAATATTATTAAATTGGTAGGGAAGAAGGAGGAGGAATAAATTCTGAAAGGAGGCGAAGATTGGTGAACAGATTGGTTTTTTTGGGAACTCTCATAGGGACATTGTTGTTGCTAGGAATTTTGGGCTCGGGGGCCAGGAAACCACAAGGATACCTAGAGATAGGGAGCCAGAAAGGCTGTTCCTAGTTGGCTGGGAGGTTAATATTTAGTTTGGGGTAGTTTGGGCAAGAGCAAGGACAATCAAAAAAGGGGGATAAATCAACTAATCTACAAGTTGAGGTACATATTTTATGATTTTTACAAGTTGATTTGTTGTTATTATGCTATTGTTATTATGTTGTTGTTGTTTATTATGCTGTTGTTTTTATACTTCCTGGTATAAAGAAAATCATGAAAGGAAAACCTTGAACTAAATTGAATTTATTTCAGTATAATATTAGTAGATATTTATTTATTTTGAGGCTCTGTATGGAAGGCCTTACAAATGGTATCAGAGCCTAGTTTCAAAACTGAAACCTACGGCTTGAACAACCACTTAGTTGTTCAAACCAGTTCCTAAGATAACATGTAACCTACAACCTAGAATCCATTAAAGCTCGATTATGACAAACCAAGAATCATCGAGTTGGTTGGATATTATCAGAATCACTTATTTTTAACTTAAATGACATGCTCAAGGTACAAGTAAGGAGAAAAAGTGGAAATATATATTATGCTACATATCTTATATAAGCTAAAAAGGCAGTAGAGTGGATTGTAGCAAATTATTCTTATCTATTTTGTCAAAAACTAGTAAATATTCCAACGATAGAGATAATGGAAGAACTTTATTGGAAAGCTCTATAGGACAAAGAATTGTAAATCTCTCCTTGATAGATCCATTTTTTTTACAAATAACAAAAAAAAAAGAAATATATTAATAATTTGAATACTTACAACAAAACCCTTTTCACACTAGAACAAAAGAACTACCCCCACCTCTATATGATTGTGAATAAAAATGGATCCAACTATTTGACATTTGACAACACTGATAAATTTGTTTATGCAACTTTTGTTTGAGAAAAGGAAAACAACGTTGATCTTCTTCACACTGGAATACAAGAACCATTGAACGAAACAACTGTGCACAACCTCTACGTAATTTTGGAGAATAATAGATTGAAATACTTGGCACTTGACAACACCCACAAGTTTGGTTCCTCAATTTTTATGCTAGATTAAATATAAAAAAGAAAAAAAACAACACTAAGGATTATTTGGGAGGAATCACTTTGTAAAGAAAATAGTTTCACTCCCATACTCTTTAAACCTATATTCTTCTTGCTTGAATGCAACAGGTACCTTCCCTTTGTTGTAGAAAATTGAACATAGGATAAAGTGAGAATTCGCCTATTTGAATATTGGTCCAATAATTGGATATGAGAAAACTGCATAGGTTAGACGACCATGATGCACCCTATCACTGAAGCTATGAGGGAGGATATCCCACAAGGGCGTTCATCCTTGCACTACCATGAGTCACAACACTAGAGACCAAATGCCAAGTTTCAACAACAGAACCCAAAATCATGTGCCAAGCCACCATGAGGAGTCCACACAGAGTTGCGGATACCAATACACAAGTCAGCATCGACAATGCTCACAACAAGCACCATGGAGGAGTCCATGATCCGTAACTAGTGCACACACGTGCGAAGCCATATGAGAGATTTGCAGGAACTCAGGGTTTCTTGAACAGGGTCGAAGAACAAATTGTCAAGTAAAATGAGGCTCTGAAGCTTCCCACCCATGCAAAGATCCGACAGGATGAGGCCCGTGAGCTTATCGGATGAGACATCGAGGGCCAACAACTTTCCATTACTCCCGAGACGATGGAGAATCAAACCCATGATGTTCTTGACAAAAAGATTCAACACTGTGAGGCAGGTCATCGATGGACTCAGGTATTCCGCCATGGAGCTTGTTGCGAAACCATGAGACAAGATGAGGAAAGATCATGAGGGAATCCCACAAGGGAGACCACTTTAGCACCTCCTAGAAAACACCTCCACTAGCACCTCGCACCGCCACCAACACCCAAGCCATGAGGAAGACAACCCACGAGGGGTGTTTTCTTTAGAACTCTACATCCTATGAAGCTTTCTGCATACCTTGTATATGCACATAGTTCCCAAGGCCTTATCATCCTAAGAGGAGCCACGATGAGGCAGGTAGGCAGTAGCAGCTAAACCTCAGGGCCATATGTGTGTCCATGGATACCATCGCCTAATTAAATGGTGATAGCGCAAGACAGAGTGACAGCCATGGTCGTACCCTCTTGGAGGTCGGACATGGGGTCGAGGCCACACCCTCTAAACTTGATTGTGTGTATAGTAGAGGAGAGGTAAACTATGAGCAGAGCAGAAGGGAGGTGTAGCAGAGGTTGTGCAGCGGAGAATGAGGGCTCGACACACTGGGTAGGGTTTGTATAATTTTTTTTATTATTATTTTATTTTTATTCTTGGAAAGGACGGAAAAAAGGGAGGGGTATGTGGGTCTGATGCGAGGTCCCATGATGCCGAAGGTTATTCAATATTTGTTTTTTGTATACTATTTACTTAATTAATTAAATTTAATTAAGTTTGTTTATTCTTTTTTTAACACACACACACATATTAATTATTTTAATTAATGTAAACAATTTAATTAATTATTTTAAATAATATAAAATTAAAAAAAAAATTACATTAAAATAATAATATTATTTTAATATAAACTTTTTATATTTGTTTTCTTTTATTTAAAATATACCTAGTGGGATATTTACTTATTTAAATTTATTAAAATAGTTTAAACTTAATTAAATTAATTAATTTTATTTAAGTTATATTAACTGGTTAATCTTATAATATATTATAAAGGTTAAACTTATAAGAATCATAATTATAGTTAATGAAAGAGTGATTAATTAATTAATGTCTATTGATTGATTAAAGAGAATTGAACTATGTAAATTAATTTTAAGGATTAATAAATTGATAATTTATGAGCCTAGATGTATTATAATTAATGTTATAAAGATGATTAATATGAGTGGTGCATATTGATACACAGATGGGTTTGATGCTTGATTATACACACAAGTTAGAGTAATTGAAGATTACAGTGTAGCGCTAGCATAGCTAGCAAGGTGAGAGAGTTGTTAGGATTCATGAATGAAGTTACCAAGCTTAGAGGATTTTGACCCGACTTTTAGCCACTTACCCTAAAGACAGTAATGTTTGTTTACAAACAAGTAAAAAAAAACTTATGCCTAACCCTATGTTTGCAAGTATAAGTTTGAGCGAATGTTGAATGCCTTAAACCCTTCCCTGATAAGAATTTGGTTTGATGTGGATCAAGTTATTGAAAATGGTTAGGAATTGGAGAAATCGAGGCTGAGGGGTATTGTCACAAGTACCACCAATGTCGGCGTTGCCACCATCATCACTTGAATTAGCTCTCATTTTTCACTCTCTGGAGGTTATTAATGAGACATTAAAGGGATGCCAGTCAACAAATGTCAAAGTGGAACCCCCACCATCTAGAGTGGGTAACACTGAAGCATCAAGGGACTCAAAGGGAGGGCCTCCACTAGGGGACATCACCAAAGAACTATAGAATATCAAACTCCCGAAGTTTGCTTGGGGTCGTGCAAGTGAGCGTGCATAGGCATGGTTGGAAGGAATGATGCAATGCTTCTCCTTAAAAGACTATGCTTCCACATCTAAGGTGAAGATAACAATATTTCAGTTGAGGGATAGTGCCTTGAACTGGTGGGGTAATCTAGAGAGGTAGTTTCACCTTACCCCAGACACCGTATCATGGGATAATTTTTAGGAAAGGTTCCAGAGTAAATATTTTTTGGCTTACTATGAGGAACAACAGGTAGGAGCATATCATGCTCTATTTCAAGGAAACAAGACTATGGAAGAGTGCGAGATCAAGTTCATGGACTTAGTAAAATATGTATTATACATGGATAGCGATCAACGAAAATAAGAATGTTTTATGTATGGGTTAAACCCTAGGATAAGGGCCATGGTACAGGTGTGGAAGCCATTGTTAGTAACCAAAGCAATTGAAAATTCTCATTACATGAAGGAGCATATGAGCTTAAATGAAGGTATGAGGTAAACCATTCCACAACATCCTGAATTTGTGGGGAAGGCCCCTAGGAATTTATCCAGTGGAGGAAGCTCTAGGCCACCTCT
Organism: Picea glauca; assembly: GCA_000966675.3. Classification (NCBI taxonomy): domain Eukaryota; kingdom Viridiplantae; phylum Streptophyta; class Pinopsida; order Pinales; family Pinaceae; genus Picea; species Picea glauca. The sequence continues at coordinate 132,892 of JZKD02S0160462.1, forward strand.
TATGGAAATAGAGTCGCTCCTAGAGAAGTTACAACATGTATTTCAATGGCAGTGAGTGCAACATCCCACTCATCGCCAATGAGGTAGACAGGTCCATGACATTCTTAGGGAGTAGCAAGTAGGGACAGGGGCTCCAAGGGAAGGAACTCATTTCAGAGGCCTTCACAGGGAAGCACCCTGGTTCCACCGTGGATTACTTTTTAGGGGTGTGGAGGACTTCATTACCAGCTTGATTTTCAAGAGTTACAAGCATGCTTTGTGCATATAGAAGGAAAGTCCCTGATGGGAAGAGCGAGTAGTAGCCACCAAATTTATGCAACGGCTAATAATCACTAAGAATAACATCAATCCATGGTGGTGGAGTTGTCGGGAATTCTAAATCATGTCAATGTTAAAATTTTGTTTGATTCTGGTGCTACATATAGTTTCATTTCACCTTGTGCATTAGAAAAGTGTGGGTTGACAGCCTACAAGCATGATGACTTTAAACAAGTTGAGATAGCTTTAGGGGAAACATAAGTAGTAGGACCTAGCATCGATAATTGTCTAGTAGACATGGTAGTGTGTACTACTAGGTTGAAGGTGTATGTAACTACTCTAGGGATGTATGACCTAATAATTGGAATGGATTGGTTAGAAGCCCATCGAGATATGGTAGATTGTTTCTCGAAAAGGTTCTTTGTGTTGACGATAAAGGAAGGTTAGTAGAGATCCACGATGTACGAAGGAAGGTGTCTCTATGCTTTATCTTGACCATGAAGGTTAAGCATTGCATGAGGCAAGGTTGTTGATTGTATGTAGTGGAAGCATTCAATTAAGGGAAAGAACCCTCCTTGGATTAGTATCCAGTATTGTCAGAGTTTAAGGATGTCTTTCTGAAAGAGTTGTGATCCAGATTATTTTCAGCATGAAATGAGAGTGAAGATATAATAAAGAAATGCACAGAGATATTGCAAATATTCAATAATATAACATAAATGTATCAGAGATGTAACCATAAACACAGATATACAGTAATACATGATTTCTATTAATCAAAGAAATGTACAGAGACTCTAAAAATATAGAGTGAAAGACTCTCTAGAATGGTGGCAGCTTATCTCTGAGAAGAGATGTGGCGGCTACTCGCATTCATAAGAAGATGATTACAATGAGGCTCTAAAGGCATTTTTACAATAAACAGGAATTCCCAAAACCATAGACATACAAAAACCTAACCCTAGGAGATGAAGCGCCAAAGGTCATGTGGGCCTCGTTTGCGTAAGTTAATATATCAACTTTATGGGGTCGTAACTTTTGCATACGATCTTTGTTTTAGGCATATAGTAGCTCATTAGAAATGTATCACCGAGGAGATTCATTTTAGGGGCTCAATCATTCCTTTGTCTATCATTGAGAACCTCGATCTCAAAAAACCTTCATTTAGGCCCTCAAAATGGCCCCAGAAGTTAAAGCCTACTAAAAATAGTAAATTGCCAAAATTGTCAGAAAGTTGTTTTAAGCCAGTTGGAAAAGGTGGGTGGCCATCTATATCCACTTGGATAAATCCTCCCTCCTTAGGAATCAATGGTATCCATTGCGTTGAGTTCCCAAGGGAGAAGGAAAAGCGTTTGTTGAATTTGCATCTTGGTGAGTTGCTTGTCTTGCTGGAGACTTCACGCAGCTCAATTTGTGGAAGTCTATTATGAACCTATTGAGGTTGAGGTTGTTCAATAAGTCACAATACATGAGAGGATGGTGTGCAGAAGGAATCTTTGCACTTTGTTGCAACCTTGTTGATCTGCTTCTGTTGGATAAAAGGTGCTTAGGGCAAGGCTATAGTGGTTACAGTGTCCTTTTGTTCTCCTTTTGAACAGATTGTGAAGAAGATGAATTTTGCAGTATGAGCTACTACCTTGCGACACTTTTTAGGTGGAACAGTAGTCAAAACTACCTCTGGTATTATGTAGAGATGACCCCCCAAAGTAACAATGACACTATGGGGTTGAGACTCATAAACAACATGGCGTCTCCACATATATGGTTGGCCCAAGAGCACATCATAGACATCCAGTGGGGAAACATCACATAATACCTCATCCTTGAAGGGTTGGATGCCATCTGATAATCTACATTATTGGCTGACACAGAGATCTCGTCCTTGGCGAAGCCACCCAATGTTGTATGGTTGTGGGTGTGGTGTTGTCAACAATCCCAACTATTTGATGACCTCTGCTGATATGAGGTTTTTTTGGCTTCCGCTATCAACAATAAAATGCAGTGGAGTCCCCTTCACCCACATTTGTGAATGAAAAAGGCACTCCCCCTCTTTAGGATCTATTGGTTCTTCTAGTTAAATTGTTGCGGTAGCAACAATAATAGTGGGGTTCGTGTCAATGATCTGTCCTTTACCATTATTTTTAGAATAATATTTAGAATAAGGGTTCAACTCTTTATCTTTGATCTCAGCCACTAATGACTATTTTGAGCGACATTAATCGGTGTTGTGCCAGGGGATTTTTTTGAACTCGCACCATTTTCTGGTGTCCTTCTTTTTTTCCCATGACCCTTCTTTTCTTGTGTCCTGGACTGGTTTTCGGGAAATTGTTTATTAGGTCCATCTTTGTCATACTTTGGTTGTTATAAATTTGCAGACCCGAACTCCCATTTGTTCTGGTGCTTAAATTTCTTCTCAATTTTAACAGCATATCGATAAGCATCACTGAGTGATGAGATGTCCAGAAAATTCATTTCAGTCTGGATGTATCTGTGTAGAATCCCACAGTATTTCAGAACCAAATGTTGCTCAGAGTCTTTGATACCCAACTTGGTGTGCAAGGTATGGAAGGTATTGGTGAACTCCAGAACTTCTTGGCCCCTCTCTTTCTGCAGTGTGGTCCATCTCATGTACTGGTCCTCATAGTTGCCAACAGGGTAATATTGTTCCTTTACCACATCCACAAAAAAATCCCAAGTGGGATCGACCCCATATATTCCAAACTCCTTTGTGGAAATTTTCTCCCAGTAAGTTTCCCACCAGTGTTTGACATGAGGGGGAGATTTAAGGAGTGCAAAGGTGATATTTTCGTTGTTGGAAAAATTGTGAACAGAGAAATAACCTTCTAGCAGAGTTAACCATTTTTCTAGGGCTTCTGCATCTATTTGTCCTTCAAATATAGGAATATCAAAGTTAAATTGTACCTTGAAAGACGAGGTGGCTCCAAAGTGGCCTATTGATGAAGATGCACCTAATGCTATCAGTAGGCGTTGAAGGATGTGGGAAAAATTCTCCATCATTTCGTCCCTCTGTCATGTGAGAGTTTGCTCAAGCAACAGATTGATAAGATCATCTGCTCCGACATTTTTATTTTCTTCCACCATTGAGGGTTTCCTGGGTGTGCGAGAGTAATTTTCTTCAATAAAGACAAGCTTGAGACCCAACTTTCTATACTCAAACCTCATCCGGGACATGCACTGAAAAACGATCAAGAGCAGCCTGCTCTGATACCACTGATCTAGATTATTTTCGGCACTAAATGAGAGCGGAGATATAATAAAGAAATGCACAGAGATATTGCAGATATTAAATAATATAATAGAAATGTATCAGAGATGCAACCATAAACACATATATACAGTAATACACGATTTCTATTAATCAACGAAATGTACAGAGATTGTAAAAATACAGAGTGAAAGACTCATGGTGACAGCTTATCTCTGAGAAGAGATGTGACGACTACTCACATTCGCAAGAAGATGGTTATAATGAGGCTCTGAAGGCCTTTTTACAATAAACATGAATGCTCAAAAACCCTATACATCCAAAAAACTAACTCTAGGAGATGAAGCGCCAAAAGTCATGTGGGCCCCGTTTGGGTAAGTTAGTACATCAACTTCCCGGGGTCGTAACTTTTGGATACGATCTTCGTTTTAGGCGTATAATAGCTCGTTGGAAATGTATTGTCGAGGAGATTCATTTTGGGGGATCAATCATGCTTTTGACTATCATTGATAACCTCGATCGTGAAAAACCTTCATTTAGGCCCTCAAAATGGCCCCAAAAGTTAAAACCTGCTAAAAATAATAAATTACCAAAATTGTCAGAAAGTTGGTTTGAGCCAATTGGAAAAGGTGGGTGGCCACCGATATCCACCTAGATAAAGTTGACAGGGTTACATCATGAGAGGGATATTTATTTTACCATTGAGATAAAAATGGTGTGGAACAAATTTCCAAGGCTCCATACAGGATGACAACACCAGAACTTTGTGAGTTGTAGATGCAGTTGAAGGAACTACTTGACTTGGGACTAATACGGCCTAGTGTCTCACCATGGGGTGCACCAGTAATTCTTTTCAAGAAGAAGGATGGTTTCTTATGACTGTGTATAGATTATAGGGACTTGAATCGTGGTACAGTTAAAAATAGGTACCCAATGCCACAAATAGATTATCTCCTTGATCATATGAAAGGAGCATCAGTGTTCTCAAAAATTGATCCACGATCAAGGTATCACCAGTTAAGGATTAAGGAAAAAAATATTCCTAAAATTGTCTTTGAAATCGGTTTGGGCATTACGAGTTCATTGTAGTACCTTTTGGTTTGACAAATGCGCCAACATTATTCATGAGCCTTATGAATGGTGTATTCCAAAAGTACTTAGACTTCTTTGTACAGGTCTTTCTGGACAATATCCTCATCTATTCCAAGAATGGAAGACAACATGAGGAACACTTGTGAGTGGTCTTTTCATGCCTAAGAGAGTACAAATCGTATGGAAATTTGTCGAAGTGTTCTTTCTTCCAAAAATAAATTCACTATTTAGGTCATATCATTTCTAGTGAAGGAATCTTTGTGGACCAAGAAAAGGTAAAGGCCATTATGGAATGGCCAGTGCTGAAAAATTTTCATGAGGTAAGAAGCTTCATGGGGCTAGCAAGTTATTATTGGAGGTTTGTGGAAGGGTTCTCTAAAACACCAAAACACATCACCACCTTGCAGCACAAGGGGGTCAGGTATGAATGGGCAAAATAATGTGATATTGCATTCATTGATCTTAATAGGTTACTAACTAGTGCACCAATTCTATGAGTGTCAGATATGAAAAAAGACTTCAGAGTCTGCATGGATGCTCGAAGCAAGGATTGGGAGTCATGCTAATGCAGGAAGGGGGAGTGATAGAGTATGTGTCACTAAAGTTGAAGCAACATGAGGAGATTTAGGCTACTCATGATTTAGAGTTGGCAGTTGTAATGCTAGCTCTGAAGCTTTGGAAGAATGATCTAGTGGGGAGAATTATTGAGCTCAAAACAAACCATGAAATATTAAAGCATCTCTTCACTCAAATGGATCTCAATGTCAGGCATAGGCGTTGGATTGATTTTATGAGTGAGTACAATTTTGGAATTTCATACATCAAAGGAAAGGAGAATGCGGTCGCAGATGCCTTGAGCAAGAGACCATGTGTCTTCTCCTTGGTACCCTTAAAACTTACTCTGAGGGAGAATATGTTGGGGAAACTTCTTAGAGATAGTTGGTATTTAAAGGTTACTTCAACCCTCCAGAGTGGGAGGTAATTAGATCAAAAGTATCAAGGATATAGCCTGGAAGAAGATGGATTGTTAAGATATTAGGGAAGGATGTACATCCCTGAAGGTGGGGATATTTGAAGCATCATACCCAAGTAATCCCATAGAGAACTTTATTTTGCGCATCTGGGTGTGAAGAATATGTACGTCGACATGAGGAAGATTTTCTTCTGTGTAGGCATGAAGCATGATGTATTCCATTTCATCGCCATGTTCTTAGAGTGTCAACAAGTGAAGGTTGACCACCACCACCCGATAGGACTCCTAAAATTGCGTGATGTTCCTATGTGCAAGTGGGAAGTCATTTATATGGATTTTTTTGTGGGATTGTTGCTCACATCGCATAGACACAATGCCAATCTTGTGATAGTTGATAAGTTGACCAAGCATGCTTATTTTATTATGGTTAGAGACACCTATGATGTCACTGATGTGGAAGGCATGTTTATAAGTGAGGTCATTTGTTTTGATGGTTTACCCAAGAATATCATTTTAGATAGGGATTCCCGATTCACATCTAAGTTTTGGAAAAGTTTGCAGTTATTTTTCGGAACTTAGTTGAACTTAAGCACAACATATCATCCTGAAACAAATGGGAAAAGTGAGAGAGTAAATCAGGTTATGGAATACATGCTTAGGATGTATGTTATGTATAATCAAACCCATTGGGATAAGTACCTACCTCTGGTAGAGTTATCCTACAATAACAATTTTCATAGCTCCATTGTAATGCCACCCTATGAAGCTCTATATGGAAGGCCATGCAGGACACAGTTGAGTTGGGAAAGGTTATAAGACTGACTAATAGTTGGGATAGAATTGATTCAAGAGATAGAGGAACATGTGATTCATATTAGGAAGCAACTAAAGGAAGCACATGCTAGACAGAAAAGTTATGTTGATGCACATAGGACTGACCAAATTTATAAAGTGGGAGATCACATTTTCATTTGTATTAGGCCTAATAAGAGTACCATTTGGTTCAGGAAGGGGACAAAGTTTCCTCCTCAATTTATAGGACCATTCAAAATCCAAGAGAGAATTGGGCTCATTTCCTATCATCTTGTACTTACACCCCACTTGCACAAAACTCATAATGTTTTTCATGTATCTGTTCTATGTCATTATCTTACTGACGAATATCATAAACTGAATTGGAAGTAATTGTAGGTATCAGATGTGGGAACCCTCAAGGTAGATTCGTTACGCATATTGGACTATAAGGTCTGACAGCTCAGGAACCGTATGGTATACCAAGTTAAGGTCCAGTGGGACAAGTATAGCCTAGGATCTGCTATTTGGGAGGATGCAGAGACCTTACGACGAGATCATCCCTCACTTTTTTGACCACCTCGGGAATATGTTTTGTAAAGGTTGGGTGTATGTAATGCCACCTTTTGACTTAGACAACTAGAATTACTTAAGGCCTAATCATCTTTATTTTCTATTCACTGTGAAACTATTAATGATACACTTGAAATTTTAAGACATATGAACCTATGTGAATGTCAATTCTATGAATGTTTAATGTTATTTGAATTAGGATGGATATTATGCAATCTATTTCTAACTTGAAAATTGTGACATTTAAATTTTTTGGTACGTGGATACCATATTGAGATTATGATTAAATGAATTTACATGATGATAATGCATCGATATGTATGTGTTTGTGTTATAGACTAATCTGCAGTTCAATAGGCTATGAAATAGCCAAAGGATAATGATGACAAAAGGTTGATGTTGTGAACATCGAACATGAAATAGTATGGTATGAATTTTGTATGTGAAATTATATTAGTTCAAATGCATTGCTATGATATGTGGAAAAGTGTAGGTGTAACACCCTATTTCCCCCATCTATAAATATAACTATATTGTCCAAGGAACTGTGGAAAACCTAAAAGTGTGAATGTTTGATTTGATGGACCTTTGTACAAAGGCCGATGAATGTAAATTATGTTATTTTAATAGGAAATGGTTATGTTTTTCATGACTGTTGAAAGAGGGGATGTGCTAAGAGAAAACCATGAATTCTATGAAAGGGGGTGGAGGGGACCCAGAATGGTTGCATTAACCTCCACTGAACCAGTACCATGTTGGAATTAATTGCTCAGATCAGAACAACCCTCTAACCCAGGAATGAATTACAGTTGGGCTGGTAGGTGGGAAGACCTCCTCAATAGTTAATGAGGGGATGGGGAAGACTGCCCATACGTAAGGCTTCCAGACCTAACCACATACTGGAAATTAGAGCCACACACAATCTTGTTGAGGAAGGCAAGGAAGAAATTGTGGTGGGCAGAGGAAGACCTGTGGAAAAATGTAGACACGAGAGTGGAAAATCTCGGGTTCGAGGAAGGAATGAAAGAGGAACAGTGAGTTCTGATCACTGAAAATAGAGATCGAGCCAGGAGAAGGAGAGTAACCTTCTTCCTTATATATTGCTATATTGGGAGAAGGAGAGTAGCCTTTGTCCCTAACTTTCATTGAGCTAGAATTAAGAGATCGAATCTCAAAGCATCGTGGCTTAGGCTCAAGGGCGGATAGTGATAAATCCATTGGGAGTGACTGAGCCTATCGTTGGGTGGAAACGAGCACCCCTTTCAGTAGTCACATCACACTCTATGGTTCTGATAATTGTTTTCTTTCCTTATGATTTGAATTGTAAATAATGGATGCATGTGAGTATTTACATGTCTATAAAGGGTTCTTTCTCTGTATTAAATGATTAAGTTATGAGTATGTGTTCGTTCCCTTGAGAACCTATATTTCAGTTTAATTTTCCATACGCCCCAGTTTAATCACTCGAAGGCACTTTCCCTAGGAATTTAGATCACCATTCCGGATTCGGAGCAAGCCTCTGGGTATAGCTACCATTTTGGTAACCTCACAAGTTAGTTTTCCTTGATTCAAAGCTTAAATCTCTGCAAGTTGGGAAGGTGTTCCCTTCAGACCAGTAGTCTAAAAGACTCAGAACTAGTGCCTATTCCCTTAACCAAAAACCCAACTAAGAGAGAGGATCATATCCCAAGAGTTATATGAAGATCCATGTAACCTGGGTCTAGGAACCTTGGAGCTCGAGGCTCCGAGATGTCAAATTGCACAATAGTCAAGTTGAACCCTGAAATTTCTGTGAACCATCGATCATCGTTGACCTTCGATCTAAGTTTGACATGATCCCTAAAACGTAAGGCGCGTGTGGGATGGAGAAATATTCAAGGAGATCAAGCTCAGAGGAGATAACACTTTCAGGAGTGCATATGAAATCTAGGAGACGGGCCCATAGGAGGAGCAAAGTTTGAATCCTTTGAGCACTTTGAAAATCTTCTATGTCAAAGAAAGTCAGAAGCTCAGGAGGAGGAGCGACAATGGCCATTGGATCACAATGTAAAGGATCAACAGTCATCTAATCAGAGCAAGGTGCACCAGACTTAGCGCTTCTCAAACACAAGAGATGGAACTTACTAAGGTTTGAGACTTGATATTTATGAAGCCTATATAGCCAAAAATCTGAAGTAAATCTCAATCATCTGATTGTTGGACACACCTACCACACTTAGAGGGGGGGTGAATGAGTGTGGGGGTCTTTTTCCCAAAACTTCCCTCTTGTACAAAAACTCATCAATTAGCATTCAACATTTATTCATTACCCATTGTTGTCATTTATAACCAGTTATATGTGAGCACATATGAGCAACATATATCAACAATATATCATCAACAATTCATCACCACAATGAACACAAAGAACACAAGATGTATGTACAATTTTCTTTTTATTACGAACTACAATCCTTGGGGTTTATTAGCAACAACTGAATAGAGTACAACTCTACAAGA
>JZKD02S0160462.1:148304-189325 GCA_000966675.3 Picea glauca
TCAAAATAAATAATTTGGAAAATGGAAATGTAAACCCATATGTTTTTATGAAAGTGATGATAATTAATGGTTTTATGGAAGGATAAGATAAGAATGAGGTGATAAATGGTGTATGGTCAAGGAATAAAATGTGTATTTATGCGGTCCAACAATGACATTCACAAAACTGCCTTCAGGATTGATCACTATGAGTTCATGGTGGTTCCATTTGGGTTAACCAATGACCCCGCCACTTTTATGTGCTTGATGAATAATGTACTCAGCAAATTCCTGGACAAATTTGTATTGGTTTTTATTGTTGATATCCTAATATACTCCAAGAACATGGAAGAGCATGAAGAACATCTTCGACTCGTACTTCAAGTACTAAGAGACCATCATCTCTATGCTAAGTTTAGTAAGTGCGATTTCTTTCAGAATCAAGTCCATTACTTAGGCCATGTCATATCTAAGAAATAGGTGGCAGTAGACCTCGACAATATCAGATCTATTATGGAATGGCTTACCTCGAAGGATGTATCTGATATTAGATCCTTCATGGGCTTAGCAGGATACTATAAAAGGTTCATAAAAGGGTTTTCTAGGATTGGTTTTCCAATCATTGCCCTTCAGAAAAAGGGGATTAAATACATTTGGACATCAAAATGTGAAGAAAGATGTGAGGAAATGAAATACCTCCTTACCCATGCACCCGTGCTAAATATTGCAAGCCTGGATAATGACTTCCTCATGTGTATAGATGCCTGCAAGGAAGGACTTAGAGGAGTCATTATGCAAAAGGCATGTGTAATTTTTTATGCATCCAGGAAATTAAATGAGCATGAGATCAATTATGTGACCCATGACCTAGAGTTGGCTGCCATAGTACATGATTTAAAAATGTGGAAGCACTACCTCCTCAGTAGGAGATTTTTACTTATGACAGACCATTGTGGATTGAGACACCTGTTTGATCAACCAAAGCTCAATGCCAGGCAAGCTAGGTGGATGGCTCTCCTAAGTGAATTTGATTTCGAAATCAAACACATAAAAGGAAAGGAAAATAGGGTGGTCGATGCCCTTAGCAGAAGTATAAAAATGATTCATATAGAATCAGTAAGCACCTGTGAAACAAATGTCAGGGAAAGAGTCAGAAATACACAAGAGATAGATGTATTCTTCAATACCGTGAATGCATACCTAAGGAAAGAGCCTACAGGGCTAAAGTATGAAGGCTACCAGATGCTCGAGGATGGGTTGCTGACTTACAGAAACAGATTGTATATTTCAAACTATGATGACTTGAAAAGGTTCATAATGGATGAACTACATAAGATACCATATATTGGTCACCTAGGATATCAAAAGATGATAATGACCACTAGGAAACAATTCTATTTGTGTGGATTAAAGAAAGACATAGATAACTATTTATCTAAGTGCCTAGAATGCCAACAATTTAAGGCAGAACACTGACATCCAGCAGGATTTCTACAGCCCCTACCAATCCCAAAATGGAAATGGGAAACCATCTCCATGGACTTCATCACTGGATTACCAAAGTCGACCAAGAAAAATGATTCCATCATGGTTGTGGTGGAAAAACTGAGTAAGTCTTCTCATTTTTTTCTTGTCAAATCAGCTTACAAGGCCATAGATATTGCCAACATATTCATGAAGTATATATTTAGACTGCATGGTATGCCAAGGGAAATTGTATCTAATCGAGATACCAAAATCACTTCAAGATTTTGTAAATCCCTAATGGTTGGTTTTGAGACAAAATTGTTGTTCAGCACGACTTATCACCCTCAAAATGATGGACAGACAGAAAGAGTGAACCCAATAGTAGAAGACATGCTAAGGATGCATTTAATGCATTAGTCTAAGAAGTAGGAAGACTACCTACCATTGGTAGAGTTTGCCTACGACAACTGTTATCAGGAATCCTTGAATATCAACCTTTTTGAAGTCGTCTATGGTAGATAGTGCAAGATTCCAATCAACTGGAGTAACTGAGTGGATAGAATTACAATCGAACCCAACATGTTTAAATAAATGGAACAACAAGTGGTTCAGATAAGACAAAATATGAATATTTCTCAATATAGACAGAAAAGTTACGATGACAGAAAGAGGACTCCCATAAAGTTCAAGACCAGAGACCATGTCTATCTCAAAGTTATACCAAAGGAAGAGTTCCCTGAGAATGGGAGCCTGTGCCAAATTGGCGCCTCGGTATTGTGGACCCTTTGAAGTCTTAGATAGTGTGGGACTTGTATCCTATAGGCTAGCACTCCCTCCCACTGTAAAGGAACATATTTTTTTTCATGTTTCATTATTGAAGAAATATGTAGATGATGCTAATTATATAATTGATTGGTCTGTGATCTAGGTGGAGCCGTAGGGAGAATTCCTGCCAAAACCCCAATGCATATTATATAAGAAGGAAACCTCACTCAAGAATCAAACCATTGCATAGTTCAAGGTGCAGTGGAAACACTTTGGCCCAAATGAGGATACGTGGGAAATGGAGGATGCAATGAGATAGACATATCCGATTTTTTTTAATCCTATACATACATGTCATGTTGACAGATAGAACATTGAGGACAATGTTCCTTTAAGGGGGAGGCAATTGTAACACCTTGTTTCCCCTAGTCTGTAAATATAACTATATTGGCCAAGGAACTATGGAAAACCTAAAGGTGCGAATGTTTGATTTGATGGACCTTTGTACCAAGGTCGATGAATGTAAATTCTGTTATTTTAATAGAAAATGGTTACATGTTGAATGATTGTTGAAAGAGGGGATGTGATAAGATAAAAACACAAATGCTATGAAAGGTGGTGGAGGGGACCTAGAATGGTTGTGTTAACCTCCATCGAACCAGTACCATGCTGGCATTAATTTCCCATATCAGAACGACCCTCTAACCCATAAATGAATTACAATTGGGCTTGTAGGTGGGAATATTTCCTCAAGACTTAATGAGGGGATGGGGTAGACCTCCCATATGTAAGACTTCCGTACATGACAACGGATTGGGAATTCGAGACACACACAAGCTTGTTGAGGAAGGAAAGGAAGAAAGTGTGGTGGGAAAAGGAATACCTACAGAAAAATGCAGAGACGAGAGTGAAAACTCTTGGGTCAGAGGAAGGACTGAAAGAGGAACAATGAGTTTTGATCACATAAAATAGAGATTGAGCCAAGAGAAGGAGAGTAACCTTCATCCTTATCTATTTTTGTATTTGGAGAAGGAGAGTAACCTTTGTCCCTAACTTTCGTTGAGCTGGAATTAAGAGATTGAATCTCAATGTATTGTGTCTTAAGCTCGAGGGTGGCCAATGATAAATCCATTGGGAGTGACTGAGACTATGGGTGGGTGGAAATGACCACCCTTTTCAATAGTCGCATCACTCTCTATGGTTCAGATAAGTGTTTTCTTGACTTATGATTTGAATTGTAAATAATGGATGCATGCAAGTATTTACATGTCTATAAATGTTTCTTTCTCTGTATTAAATGATTAAGTTATGAGTATGCGTTCATTCCCTTGAGAACCTGTATTTCAATTTGATTTTTCATACACCCCAGTTTAATCACTTGAAGGCACTTTCCCTAGGAATTTACATCATCGTTCCGGATTCGGAACAAGCCTCTAGGCATAGCTACCATTTTGGTAACCTCACAAGTTAGTTTGCCTTGATTCAGAGCTTAAAGCTCTACGAGTTGGGAAGGTGTTCCCTTCAGACTAGTAGTCTAGGAGAATATGAACTAGCACCTATTCCCTTAACCAAAAACCTAACTAAGAGTGAGGATCATAGCCCAAGAGTTATATGAATATCCATGTAACATGGGTCTAGGAAACTTGGAGCTCGAGGCTCCGAGATGTCAAATTGCATGATAGTCAAGTTGAATCCTTTAATTTATGGGAACCGTCGATTGTTGTTGACCTATGATATGATTTTGACACAATCTCTGAAATGCAAGGAGCGTGTGGGAAGGAGAAATATTTAAGGAGATCAAGCTCAGAAGAGATAGAGATTTCAGGAGTGCAGATGGAATCCTGGAGATGAGCCTATAGAAGGAGAAAAGGTCGAATCCTTCGAGCACTTAGAAAATATTTTGAGTTAGAGGAAGTCAGAATCTTAGGAGGAGGAGCGACAGTGGATGTTGGATCAAAGTGCAAAGGATAAAAACCCATTTGATCAAAGCAAGGTGCATGAGCATTAGTGCTTCCCACCCACAATAGAGATAACTTACCAAGGTTTGAGACTTGATATTTCCAAATCCCGGAGAACCATAAATCTGAAGTAAATCTCAATCGTCCGATCAGCCAGAATGAATCTAAATCATCATATCGTTCGAAGTAAATCTCATGCGTCGGAGCACCTGAAGTGAATCTGAGCCATCAGAGTTCAGTAGAGATGTGGGGTAGATCTGTGAGTTCTAGGTAAAGTTCTAAAGTAATTCATAGTCATCAGATCCAGAGGGACACATGATGACAGATCGTAGACTTTGGAGAAATCACCTCGAGAGTTTTAGATTGCAAGTTGAAACTCTCGAAGCCCGAAACGTCAAAGAGCCAAAGCGTTGAAGGGATGAAGCATCGAAGCGGCGAAGGGATGAAATAGATCTAGACCGTCATATCCAGAAGACAGGTGGCATGAATATGTGGATTCTGGGAAAAGACCCGAAGTAAACATCGACTGTCGGATTGTTCGAAGTAGATTTGAACCATCAAATCTAGGGAACACGTGGCATGAATCTATGAACTCCAGGTAAAGTCTCGAAGTAATTCATAGTCATAATATCTAGAGGAGATGTGGCATGAATATGTGGACTCTGGGTAAGGACCCAAAGTAATCCTTGATTGTCAGATCAAGTGGACATGTTTTAGTGGATTATAAACTTCAAATAAAATCCATTAGGAAAAAGGGGGAAGTTTGAGATTTGAGATCTCAGAAGTCTGGAGACCCGAAGGAAATCTCGTCCATTGATAGAGAAGAGGGCCACATGACCATTGATCTAGTTGAAAGGTAAAACACCCGAAGTATAAGGAAGGTTGATTATTTAGGAGGACAGATGTCCATAGATCGTCAACTCTACAATGTTGGGGTATGGAGGAAAGAAGGGTTTGAGATTTGAAAATTTTGAATTTCATAATTATGAAGGAGATCACATCCATTGATTTAGGAGGCGCAGATCTGGTTTGTGGATTTGAAAATGGAAGATATGAACCACCATTTCCGATAGTACCGTCAATATCGGGAGATCGACAGTCCCGTAGCATTGTGGAATCAGAGGTGCGTGAACTTTAAAAAGTTGAGGGAAGGATGTAATCCAAACCCTAGTTTTGGAGAAAGGACACATGGAGGCTCGAGGAGAATTGCGGGCCAAAAATTAGTTTGGTTTCAAACTGCCTTTGGCTACACCCACAATTGTGTGTTTGCGTGAGGTCATCACCCAAGGTCACATCCGAGGAGGGGCCGAGAAAAAGGGGATAACGCCAACTCCAGGTCTTCGCTAAATCACGAAGGAGAAGGTTGCAGGTATCATAAGACCTACACCAGAAGATGAAAGGGCCTTTGTTTGATTAGGAGGTGAGACTATCAGGTCTCAAAGTCTTGTTTGACTTAGAGAATTAGAGAATATTGACCGAAGGGTTGGGCTAAGTCCCAGACTTCCAAAATTAGGAATTGTAGAGGGAAAGGATCTATTACTGTAAGGAGGACAATTCTTTTATACTTTTTCTGCCCTTATGGGTGTCTTACAAATTGGTATTAGAGCATGGTTACAACACTTGGCCTACTTGGGCTCATGGACGAGTCACTTAAAAACTCTATTTGGAGTACTTTTAAAGGAATGACACTCTACCTTTCCTCTTTCTTAAAAATTCTGGTTAAAAATGTTATTAAAGAAAAGAATGAAACTTTCTACTGTGTCTGTGCATTTAATAAATTGAACCATGTATTGTTCATGAACTAGTAGATTGTTATCTAACAATAAGTGTTTTTTTCAACACTCGAGCAATTAGTAAATCATGGGAAAAATTCAAGAATAAAGGATGGTGACATGTCATGAAGTGGGGAATGGCTCCCACAATAGAGATGAAGAATCTGACGAAAGCAGGGGAGCGGAAACCCCTCTCGATATAGATAAAACTATAAGGCACCTCAGGGACGAATTACAGACTTGCAAGGTTGACAACAAGAGATTGATAAAGGAGCAAGAAAAAAATAAGAAATTAATGCATTCTTGCTACAAAGCTTGTCTGACATATAGGGGAAACTATAGCATGAACCCACAACCATACATGTGGACCGATGACATAAGAAGAGAATTCAAAGTCCACCTGAGATCCGAAAACATGAATCCATAAGTGAGAACACTGGAAGAAGCACCTCGAAGAAGGCCCAACCTGGAGCAGGGGACACTCATCGGTAGATTCCTTTGGAAAGGAAGTTGGAAAATCCGAAGGATATTCTAGTAGAAAGGAAATCTCACATTCTCAAAGGAAAGGAAAGAAGCAGAAGCGTTCCAAAAATCATGATCCTGAAGAATTCAAGAAATCCAAACAGCCCTCTTTTGATGGAGACATTATGAGGGGAGAAGAGGATTAAGTTTGGCTACTTGGTTTAAATAAATAGTTCAGAGTCCATGGCCACTCTGAAAAATTGAAGGTTGCAATAACCATCTTTAACCTGAATGGAAAGACTTCCATTTGGTGGGAAGACCTTAGGAATGTGAAAGGAGTCCATGAGAAGGACTTGTCATGGAAACGGTGTGATAAATACTTCAGGAAGCAATATCTGTTAGAGAGATACATGGATGGGAAGACTAAGGACTTCTATGAAATCAGGCTAGGGAAACTCACCATAGATGAATTTGTCAATAAATTCCTTGAACTATTGAGGTATGTACCCTACATAAAACATGAAAAAGTGAAAATGCAGTGGTTCATTAGTGAGTTATCTCAGACCTACTAGGACAGGATTGAGTTCGACGAACCAAGGACCTTAGAAGAAACTATACAGAAGGTGAGGTATTGTTATGAATAGTTTGGGAGTAAGACAAGACCTCACGAGGAATGGAAGAAGATGAGTAATTCAGGATTCCATAAGAAGGGGTTTAAATCCTCAATATTTAAGAACTATGAAAAATATTATAGAAGGAGCCTTCCTACTAGAAGTGTATATCAGCAAAATTTCCCCTCTCATAGTGGAAATAAAGCTTTTAAGACAGTCCCAAAAAATACTGATAACCTAAAGAAGGAACCCTTGAAATGTTGGGGTTATGGAGAATATCATCGATTGAGGGAATTCCCACACATACAATAGAACAATAAGAGAATATATGATATCCAATAAGCTACCACCGTCAATAATGTGGCTAGGAGCATGCCACAAATCTATGCATCCTTGGACAATAATCAAGACGACCACCAAGCTTCAATAGTGGAGCTGGAAGGTATGATCACCAACCATTTAGTTTCTATTTTAATTGACCCAAGTTATAATTTGAGTTATGTGGCCCCTCATATTGTTTATAAGTGTAAAATGAAACCAATTATACATGTTAAATTATGGTTGGTGCGATTAGCCACTGGGACCAAAAGAAAGGTGGTAGAGGTCATACCAGTCTATCAATTCATCATGGGTGGATTTCCCACCCGAGCGACCCTTACCATACTTCCCCTGGGGTCTTATGACATTTTGATTGGTATGGATTGGTTGGCTTCTTATAAAACTAAATTGGACTGTTATCATAAAACTTTAGAATGTGTAAATGAAGAAGGGAGAAAAACAACCCTCCAAGGGATTCAAAAGCCTGTCTCAGTGAGACAAATAACATCCCTTCAAATGAAAAATTATTGCATAAAGGGATGTTTTTTATATGCCATATAGGTGCTACAATATGTTGAGAATGAAAAACAAAACCTATAGGACCACCCCATATTAAGAGAATACAAGGACGTGTTCCCAGAAGAGGTACCAGGTCTACCTCCAAGAAGGGATATCGACTTCTTGATAGAACTTACCCCAGGAACGGTACTAGCATCTAGAACACCATATAGAATGAGCATTCCAGAGCTGTTTGAGCTCAAGCTACAGCTAAATGAGATGATAGACAAAGGCTACATCCGACACAGTGTATCTCTGTGGGGAGCATCCGTCTTGTTTGTGAAAAAGAAATATAGAACACTCTGACTGTGCATAGATTACAGACAACCATAAAGACAACATGTTCGACCAATTGGGAGGTGCTTACATATTATCTAAGATCGAATTAAGGTCTGGATACCACCAAGTCTGGATTAAGGATGAAGACATCCAAAAAAAAACCTTCAAGACGAGGTATGGTCACTATGAATTTGTGGTGGTGCCATTTGGGTTAACCAATTCCCACGCCACTTTTATGTTCTTGATGAATAATGTACTCAACAAATTTCTGGACAAATTTGTATTGGTTTTCATTGATGATATCCTAATCTAATCCAAGAATAGGGAGGAGCACTAAGAACATCTTAGACTCATACTTCAAGTAATAAGAGAGCATCAGCTCTACGCTAAGTTTAGTAACTGCGATTTCTTTCAGAAGCAAGTCCATTACTTAGGCCATGTCATATCTAAGGAAGGGGTGGCAGTAGACCTCGACAAGATCATATCTATTATGGAATGGCCTACCCTGAAGGATGTATCTAATATTAGATCCTTCATGGGCTTAGCAACATACTATATAAGATTCAAAAAAGGGTTTTCCAATCACTTCCCTTCATAAAAAGGGGATTAAATTCATTTGTACATCAAAATGTGAAGAAATATTTTAGGAACTAAAATACCTCCTTACCCATGCACCCATGCTAAATATTGTAGACGCAAATAATGATTTCCTCATGTGTACAGATGCCTGCAAGGAAGGACTCGGAGGAGTCCTTATGATAAAGGGATGTGTAATTTTCTATGTGTCCAGGAAATTAAATGAACATGAGATCAATTATGTGACCCATGACCTAGAGTTGGTTTCCATAGTACATGCTTTAAAAATGTGTAGGCACTACCTCCTGGGTACGATATTTTTTCTTATGACAAACCATTGTGGATTGAGACACCTGTTTGATCAAAAAAAACTCAATGCCAGGAAAGCTAGGTGGATGGCTCTCCTAAGTGAATTCGATTTCAAAATCAAACACATAAAAGGAAAGGAAAATAGGGTGGATGATGCCCTTAGTAGAAGTATAAAAATTATTCATCTAGCAACAGTAAGAATCCATGAAACAAATGTCAAGGAAAGAATTAGAAATGCACAAGAGACAGATGTATTTTTCAAGACCGTGACTTCATACCTAAGGCAAGAGCCTACATGGATAAATTATGAAGGGTACCAGATGCTCGAGGAAGGGCTGATGACTTACAGAAACATATTGTATATTCCAAATTGTGACGACTTGAATAGGTTCATAATGGTTGAACTACATAAGATACCATATACTAGTAACTCAGGATATCAGAAGATGATCACAACCACTAGGAAACAATTCTATCGACCTGGATTGAAGAAAGACATAGCTAAATATTTAGCTAAGTGCCTAGAATGCCAGCAAGTTAACGTAGAAAACAAACATCCAGAATGATTGTTACAACCCCTATCGATCCCAGAATGGAAATGGGAAACTAATTCCATGGACTTCATCATTGGATTACCAAAGTCGACCAAGCAAAATAATTCCACCATGGTTGTGGTGGACAAACTGAGTAAGTATTCTCATTTCATTCTTGTCAAATCCACTTGCAAGGCCATAGATATTGCCAACATCTTCATGAATAATATATTTAGACTGTATGGAATGCCCAAGGAAATTGTATCTGACCAAGATACCAAATTCACTTCATGATTTTGGAAATCCCTAATGGATGGTTTTGAGATAAAATTGTTGTTCAGGATGGCTTATCACCCTCAAACTGATGGACAGACAGAAAGAATGAACCAAATAGTAGAATACATGCTAAGGATGCATGTAATGCATTAGCCTAAGAAGTGGGAAGACTACCCACAATTGGTAGAGTTTGCCTACAACAACGATTATCAGGAATCTTTGAAGATGAGCCCTTTTGAAGCCCTATATGGTAGATAGTGCAAGATTCCAATCAGCTGGAGTAACCCAGTGGATAGAATTACAATCAGACCCAAAATGATGAAAGAAATGGAACAACAAGTGGTTTAGATATGACAAAATCTGAATATTTCTCAAGATAGACAAAAATATTACGCTAACAGAAAGAGGACTGCCTGAGAGTTCAAGACCAAAGACCATGTCTATCTTAGATTTAGACCCAGGAAGAGTTCCCTGAGAATGGGAACCTGTGCCCTATCGGTGCCTCACTATTGTGGAACCTTTGAATTCTTAGATAGAATGGGACCTGTAGCCTATAGGATAACACTCCCTCCCACTATAAAGGAACATAATGTTTTTCATGTTTCATTATTGAAGAAATATGTACATGATGCTAATCATATAATTGACTAGTCGGTGATCCAGGTGGAGCCAGAGGGAGAATTCCTACTAGAACCCCAATGCATATTATACAGAAAGGAAACCTCACTCAGGAACCGAGCCATTGCACAGTTCAAGGTGCAGTGGAAACACTTTGTCCCAGATGAGGCTACATGGGAAATGGAGGATGCCATGAGACAGGCATATCCGATTTTGTTTACTCCTGTTTATACATGTCATGTTGACAGATAAAACATCGAGGACGATGTTCCTTTAAGGGGGGAAAAATTGTAACACCCTATTTCCCCGAGTCTGTAAATATAATTATATTGGCCAAGGAACTATGGAAAACCTAAAAGTGTGAATGTTTGATTTGATGGACCTTTGTACAAAGTTTGATGAATGTAAATTATGTTATTTTAATAGAAAATGGTTACATGTTGCATGACTTCTAAAAGAGGGGATGTGCTAAGAGAAAACCATAAATGCTATGAAAGGTGTTGGAGGGGAGCCAGAATGGTTGCGTTGACCTCCATCAAACCAACACCATGCTGGAATTAATTGCTCAGATCATAACAACCCTCTGACCCAGGAATGAATTACAGTTGGGATGGTAGGTGGGAAGATATCCTCAAGAGTTAATGAGGAGATGGGGTGTACTATCCATCCGTAAGGCTTCCATACCTGAAAATGGACTGGAAATTCAAGACACAAACAATCTTGTTAAGGAAGGAAAGGAAGAAAGTGTGGTGGGAAGAGGAAGACCTACAGAAAAATATAGAGAGGAGAGCGAAAAATCTCGAGTCTGAGGAAGGACTGAAAGAGTAACAATGAGTTCTGATAACAGAAAATAGAGATTGAGCTAGGAGAAGGAGAGTAACCTTCGTCCTTATCTATTTTTGTATCCATAGAAGGAGAGTAACCTTCGTCCCTAACTTCTGTTGAGTTGGAAGTAAGAGATTGAATCTCAAAGCATCGTGGCTTAACCTCGGGGGTGGCCAGTGATAAATCCATTGGGAGTGACTGAGCCTATGGTTGGGTGGAAACAAGCACCCCTTTCAATAGTCTCATCACGCTCTATGGTTCTGATAAGTTTTTTCTTGCCTTATGCTTTGAATTGTAAATAATGGATTCATGTGAGTATTTACATGTCAATAAAGATTTCTTTCTCTGTATTAAATGATTTAGTTATGAGTATGAGTTCATTCCCTTAAGAACCTATATTTCAATTTAATTTTCCATATGCCCTAGTTTAATCACTCGAAGGTGCTTTCCCCAGGAATTTACATCACCGTTCTAGAGTCAGAGAAAGCCTCTGGGCTTAGCTACTATTTTGGTAACCTCACAAGTTACTTTCCCTTGATTCATAGCTTAAAGCTCTGTGAGTTGGGAAGGTGTTCCCTTTAGACTAGTAGTCTAGGAGAATCTGAGCTAGTGCCTATTCCCTTAACCAAAAACCTAACTAAGAGTAGGGATCATAACCCAAGAGTTATATGAAGATCCATGTAACTTGGGTCTAGGAACCTTGGAGCTCGAGGCTCCGATATGTCAAATTGCATGATAGTCAAGTTGAACCTCGCAATTTCTGTGAACCATCGATCATTGTTGACCTTCGATCCAAGTTTGACGTGATCCATGAAACGCAAGGAGCTCATGGGACAGGGAAATATTTAAGGAGATCAAGCTCAGAAGAGATAGTGCTTTCAGAAGTATAGATGAAATCCAGGAGATGGGCCCGTAGGAGGAGAAAAGGTTGAATCCTTTGAGCACTTAGAAAATATTCTAAGTTGGAGAAACTCAAAATCTTAGGAGGACAAGAGACAACGGTCATTGAATCATAGTGTAAATGATCAAGAGCCATCTAATCAGAGTAAGGTGAGCGAGCCTTAGTGCTTCACACACGCAAGAGAGAGAACTTACCAAGGTTTGAGACTTGAAATTTTTGAATCCCGAAGAGCTGAAAATCTGAAGTAAATATCAATCGTCTGATTAGCCGAAGTGAATCTGAATCATGAGATCATTCGAAATAAATCTTAGGCGCCGAATCACCTGAAGTGAATCTGAGTCCTCAAAGTTTAGTAGAGACATGGCATAGATATATGAGTTCTGGGTAAAGTATTGAAGTAATTCATAGCCATCATATCTAGAGGGACACGTGATGATAGATCGTAGAATCCGAAGAAATCACCTCGAGAGTTTCATATTGAGAGTTGAAACTCCTGAAGCCTGAAACGTCAAAGAGCCAAAGCCCCGAAATAAAACTGAACCTTCAGATCCAGAGCATAGGTGGTGTGAATCTCTGGATTTCATTCAAAGACTTGAAGTAAATGTCCACAGTCGGATTGTCTGAAGTAGATATGAACCGTCAGATCCGGAGAAAACATGGCATGAATCTGTGGACTCTGGGTAAAGTCCCAAAGTAATTCATAGTCATTAGATCTAGAGGAGATGTGACGTGAATATATGGACTCCGGGTAAATACCCAAAGTAATCCTTGATTGTCAGATGAAGTGGACACACATAAATGGATTATAACCTTTGGATAAAAGCCATTGGGAAAAAGGGGGAAGCTTGATAGTTGAGATCTTAGAAGCCCAAAGACCTGAAGGAGATCTCAACCATTGATCTAGTTGAAAAGTCAAACACCCAAAGTAGAAGCAGGGCCATTGATTTAGGAGTACAAGTGCTTGCAAATCGCCAAGTCTAAAAGATTGATGTAATGAGGAAAGCAAGGTTTGAGATTTTAAAAGTCCAAAATCCGGAATTACAAAGGAGATCACATCCTTTGATTTAGGAGGGGCAGATTTGCTCCATGTATTTGAAAAGGGCAGATTTGAACTGTTAGTTCTGACAGTATCGTCAAGATCAAGAGATCGATGATCCCATAGCATTGCGGAGATCAAAGGTGTGAAAAATTTAAAAATTTGAGGGCGGGCCGCAATACAAACCCCGATTTTGGATAAAGCACATGTGA
The DNA here is from genome assembly GCA_000966675.3 of Picea glauca. NCBI lineage: Eukaryota > Viridiplantae > Streptophyta > Pinopsida > Pinales > Pinaceae > Picea > Picea glauca. The sequence continues at coordinate 161,760 of JZKD02S0160462.1, forward strand.
AGGATCAAGAATAATTGCGGGCCGAAAAGTAGTTTGGTTTCAAACTAACTTTGGTCTCACCAAAAGTTGTGTTTTTGTGTTAGGTCATCGCCCAAGGTCACATCTAAGGAGGGGTTGAGAAAAAGGGGCTAACACCAACTCTGATTCTTTGCTGAAGTGCAAAGGAGAAGGTCACGGGTATCATAAGACCTGTGCCAGAAGCTATAAGGGCCTGTGTTTGATTAGGAGGCAAGACTATCAAGTCTCAAAGTCTTGTTTGACTTAGAGAATTAGAGAATCTTGAATGGAGGGTCAGGCTAATTCCTAGACTTCCCGAATTAGGAATCGTAGCGAGAAAGGATATGTTCTTGTAAGGAGGACATATTTTTTTCCCCCCCTCGTTGGTGTGTTACATCATGATTTTGAGGTGGCGAGACTGCCTAAAACTAAGTATACAATGAAAAAATTCCCAACAACACAGTGCCACTATATGGTCCATGGTAGGGTGTTGACCCTAGTTCTATTAGGAGGGGTGGAGGCATTTCCCACCATCTATCCTATGAAACCTAGAGTCATGGAAGGATGGTGTTAGCTCATGCTCCCCTAGACGTGTGATGATGACTTCCAGTTGCCTGATGGGGATGTTTGGTCAAGAGAGTTGGCACTTTCGCCTATGGGTTCTATTTGGACTCAGGTCAATATAGTTGATGCTAAAAGATAGTCCAACAGAGGAAGGATAGGGATGGAAGATGGAAGTAAGTTAGGGAGGAAGGATGAATAAAATTAGTTGAGAGTGTGTAGGGATTTCTCCTTAGAGTAGAAATTTGTTTTTTCCTCTTTTTGAATTTTTTTTTATGTATATATGTATATTTATAATTGCTTAACTAAACTACAATTATCTAAGTGAACGTTGTTGGTGATAAATTATTATAATTGAGGGATTTTGTGAACATTTTAAATGGTTTACTATATTTTATGAAATGAATGGTCTTGTTGATTAGATTGTATGGATACAAGAATTACTATAGGTGTGATAATTATTGGCATTAGTACATGTGCGAGTCATGTATGTGTTTGCTACACATGCATTCCTTGCACATGTACACTAGTATGTGTTACACATCAAAATTAATCATTTCGATGATGACCTATTGTCATCATTACAAGTGTCACAAGTGTCACATTTTGGCCACAAGTGTCGCAAGTGTCGCATACATCATACAGTCATATTTCCCATGTTGTGTCTCGAATGACATCACAAGGAACACTTGAAGACACCCTCAGAGACTGGTTAAAGAAGAAGAAATCATTTAATGAAGAGTACAAAGATTTTTCCATTAAAAAAACCCACTTAAAAATGAATTTTGAAGGTCGACGCTCCCCTACCCACTGTCAGGGGGTGCCAACACTCCCTACCCTTTTTTGGGGGAGCGTTCCAGCACTCTGTGCACCCTTATAGGGGAGCACTGGGGTTTTTTAAGGAAAGTTTGGGCAGTGCTCCACTACCCACTGTCAGGGAGTGTCAGTGCTCCCTAACCTTCTTTGGGGGAGTGTTGCAACACTCTGTGTCCCATTCTGAGGGAGCATTGGGCTATTTGAGGAAATCTTGGGCTGTTGAGAAAAATCAAGGAAAAATCCCCCTCATCTCTGGAGTTGGTTGGATTCGAATATGCGGTCAAGGATGGATCTTAGGGAAGATCCACAAATGATGTAGAAGGATGCTTAACCTATCCCAAGAATCTCTAAGGCGGTTGGGTCTCTCCAAGATTATATAAGGAGGCCTTCTCATGGTGAAATAAAACATGGAGATTGAGAGATACCTAACTTATGATCTCATGAGAAGTGGTATTTAGGAGGACATTGAAGGAATAAAAATTATGATCTCATAAGGCAGATAATCAGTGAAGCATGGTCATTTTGATTATGGATTATCAAAGCAATAGGTTGGACAAGGAGAGCTTCATGAGGCTGTTGCAACTTCATCAAAGGTTTTTAAGTATTGTTATTGAGCTCTCATTAATACATGTTCTTGGCCTGTTTCTTTCAAGGTTGTGTATGCCTACATGAACCTATATTTGATAGATATATCTAGTTTTGAATTAATCATGGTAGAATAGGAAATTTTTTTGTCTTTGTTGTTATTGGATTGTAGGACTTGTTGAAGAGCTTGGGGATTAAAGCTCAACTTGGACTGGGAAAGGAAAAACATCGTAAAAAGGTACATCTTCTTCCTTTTCTCTATTTGATTGAATTATATAGGTTTAAAAGGATGTCAGTGACCAAATTTAGCAACTTCATGTCTTGATCTTAGAGATTTAGGGTTCAAGAGGAAATCCACTTGTCTGCAGAGGGAGTTTCTTGTAATAGAAATTGGTGACTCTGAGGGGGATCGAAGATTTCAATTTTGGTTTCCTTCCGTGGTCTTGTTTTTTGTCCTTTTCTCACCTTTAGATCTTATTCATGATTTTTTTATGATTCTTAGATGTTTTATTGGCTCTTGGATTCATCTTATACACACTAAATTTCTGTATTTTTTTGAGTTTTTTTTTTATTCTTTTTGGGCATTTGTTTTAGTTCTGGGAGCCCAACACTCCCCTACCTCTACCACCAGAGTGTTGACACTCCCTTGCAAACTCCCACAGAGTGTTTCAATGCTCTGGTACCCTTGACACCATAGCGATGGCCTTTTTCTGCTTAAAATTATTTAGAGAATCCCTCTCTGAGTGTGGCCTTTTGCTGATTCATATGCTCAGAGTCATTACCATTTTAGTCTGTCCTTGTTTAGCCTCCAAATATTTGATTTCTAAGGATTGATGATGTTTTTATTGGATTTTTGACATCTATTTTCCTTTCTTTGAGTCACTCTTCTTCCCTGAGATTTGGGGTCGATCTACTTCTTTCTCACTTATCTGATTGAATGAAAGTTGTTGTAAGGAAATTCAAAGATCTATCCACTATTTAATTTTGATATTTGAGGTCTTTTATCCAAGAATTTTCTTCTTGTTTCTTGTTTAATCACAATGAGGGTGTGTTTTTGTTTATGTGAAGTTTTCTTCTGATTGCTTAAATCTCACAGATCTTGAAGCCTGTTTAACATAGGAAGCTTTACATCAAACTGATTATCAGTCACATATAAACAAAAGGATTTTTTTTCATGTTTGGTTTTTGGATATCGGAACCAATTTATGAACATTTTAGCATTGTATTTGATTATTGATTGAGAACAATTGCATGAGGTCATTGCATCTTAGTGTTTGATGGTGAAAGGAAAATCCATTCTCCTTCCCTTAAATAAACATTCATTGAAAGAAAATATTGCTTATCATTTCTTATGCATGTTTTGGGAATTGAGTTGCAATATCATCAGTTTTCACTCTCATACACCTTTGAGTAAACAACAACCTTAAAATCAAGCGCTAAACTAAAATTTATTGGACATTTTTTTTGTTAGCAAACCTACATTAGCTTAAGGTGTAGGGCTTTGGAATAGGTTGAAAGGATAAATTTCCAAAGCTTTCAAACAAACTTAGCATCTTGCGATAGGGAGGGAAAATCCAATTTTCATTTAATCTTACTAGGATCCCCCTCTCACACAGGGGTTACGCATGAGGTCACATTCAGGAGAGTTACAGAGATTATCCCTCCATGTTTCAACCGTTTGTAGTAGTCAGATCGTATATTAGGGGTTCTTCTTGAGGTTCAACTGTCTTCATTTGGTCTTGGTGCTTTGTGAGCTATGAATCCATTCAGGGTAATATGGAGTTCTACCGGTCCACTTGTCCTTAGTTCTCTTGAAGGATTTCAGACTTGTTATCCTTCCCATACGTTCGGACTGGATTGTTGACTGTACCCTCCCGGGGGATGAATGGGAGTTGGTGACCTTAGTATCCATAATATTCAGGGTCTTACACAAGGTGACGGTGAAGGGAAGTCTCACTGTACTTGGAACAAACATTGGTCAAACTCACTTGGGTTCCTTGGAAGGTAAATCCACATTTACTGCGTGGAAGCTTGCACCAAGGGATAAGTCCATTAAGTAGGTTTCCAACGTAATTGATCCACATGCTCTATCCCCACCCCTTCCTATTTTTATCTCGTGATGTTGGATTTCATCACCAACTAGTGGTTTCACCGTGGGAAGTTTTGTTTGATTTTTTTCTTCTTAGATTCATAGCGTGTGTTGTTTGTTTCACTTAGTGGACCTTAGGTCGAGTCAATGTTAATGGCATCAACTCCTGGGAGTACCGATGGAGGAACCCCTTGTCCTGGGGAACCTTACACCATTCCTTATTTTGGAAACATTGGTCCTCCGTACATTGCCACACTGAGTCTTCCAGGACTCACCATCAGATTACCGGTTTGCTTCTTCCCCACTCTGGTGATCTCGATCCTCCTAGTGCTTCAACTGCACCTAATGCTTTAGATGTAAATACACCACCCACACATCAACCTCATGTCAAATTTTCTCCTTCTTCACCCTTTAAACCTCCTTCCCTTTCTCCTTCTTCACCTAGCAAAAGCTCTAAAGCAAGTAGCCAGGTTGATAAGAAGAAGAAGAAATGGAAAGAGAAGAAGAATAAGAACCTGAAAAGGACCAAGCCTCCAACCATATCAAATGTTGGATCCAAGCAACCAGCTACTATTCATTGTATTGGGAGTGTTAATGAGGTCAATAAGATTAAAACGAAGAATTTGAAACCCAAATTCCCTTGCAGTCTTTGTAAGGGTGACCACTTTCTGAGGGATTTCCCTGGTCTTTCTAAGGTGATGTAGGAGCATCGCCAACACATCAAGCGAGCCAATGCAGAAGCAGAAAACAGCTGGACAAGCCAGCACAAAGTTTTTGAAAATGCTTTGGGACTATTGCGCAAATCTTAAATGAGTCATTTAAGAGGAGGCGCCTTTGTATATTGTAAATGGACCTTGGGCCTTTAAGCTCTCGTCCTTTAGTAGATAGTCGACATTTAATAGACTTAATGCTGGTAGATAGGAATTTAATTCTAGATTTGATAGCTTAGAGTCCAAGAGGGAAAATGGATATAGACACCCTCATTTGTATCGTTGTAACATAATTCAGAAGAAGGAAGAAAGGAGCATGCAGAGAACTGTATCAAGAACACCCATGTACAAGCATTTAAATTAATAGAAGAAAGCTTTGATTCAAATTCATGGTTTGTGTTGTTTCTCTGTGTATTGATGTTATGCTCATGAATGTTTTCTTCCTATCATACATTTGCTTTTACATGCTGTGTATGTGATTTCATGGTTGAATTGAAGTTTGAAGGGAGGAAGAAATGAGTTTCAATTGTTTCTCTATTTGAGCCAGAGGATTCCTGCAAGGAGTGCAATTGAATTGTCCACAAGGAATGCGTTGATAGAAGGGTTCAATTAGAGATAGATTTTGTTCTCATTCCCTCATAGGTACAATTAGGCACAGTGTCGTGCAAGGAGTGTGCAGGCCAGGTAAAAGCCTCAGGGTTGCGAACCTGAATAAGGAACTGAAAGACTGTTGCTGCAGGAGTGCCCAGAGTTGAGAGACTTCAACACTCAGTCGAGGTTGAAGGGTTGCCGCAAGGGGTGCATGCAAGAGGTTTCCAAGAAGACTGAAGTCATGGAAAAACTCAAGAGGAGTAGGCCTTCGAATTCATTGAGGGATAAACGCAGGGAAGCTACTATTGAAAGTCTGAGAGAAGTGTCGCAGACTTACGCGTAGATGGACGAGTTGTGTGGAGAGGAATGGACGGATGAAATTTCTGAAGAGATTTAACGATTCATCGTGAGTCGTTGATCAGGACCACGAGGGTTGTTGGATCCACACACCTATCGTGGATCAGAGTTTCATGAGCTGAAGCCCCAAATTTGTGCAACAAGAATTGTGATATCGCGAGATGTGATATCCCGACAGTGACGTAAGCAGTGTGGGACCGCCAGAGTCAGGGTGGAAGACAGGTGGCATAGTATCGGGGGTCAGGAAAAAGTAAGACCCAAAACCTTTGGCATCAGGATTCGCAATCCCGCGAAGTCTGAAATCCCGATAAGGTAACGGGACCATTGAAAAGTCAACCTGCGTGTGCATTGGAGGATCGGCACATCGGGATTCAGAGTTTGAAAATTCCATTTGTTGACATCGCAAGTGGAAAAATCGCGATAGGAGAAACCCTGATAGCCAGGGAAAAGGTCAACATTGACTCATGTCGGATTTCGGGGAATCGTGAGGCATAAAACACGCAACCACAGAATTAGCGAAGTCGTGAATTCTGATTTCCCGACTGTTAAGGGAGATCTTTGAATAGTTGTTGTGGGTAAAGAAAATTCCCGATAGGGAATTAGAAGAAAATTTGAGTTCTTCAGGTCGAGGAGAAAGAAGATCCTGTGAGAGAGGACGTGCTCGAGGCTGCAGCTGCGTCAGGTGTGGTATTAGAGCAGGAAATATTTCTTTGCTTTCTGTAGCAAAGAAGAAGAAAATTCGCCATGCCATCAAGGAGAGAAAGACAGTCACCTGATCCAGAAGATAGGGAGGTGCGAAGAAGAGGCAAGAAGGTAGTCAATCCAGAAATAGAGAGACAGATGAGAGATCTTCGAGCAAGACTCGAGGACATGGAGACAATGCAGAGACGCACAGCTAGTGCAGGGGATCTGAGAGATTTCGATAGAGAAATAGAGGCTAAACGAGAGGAGGAAATTGCAGTTGAAGATGCATCAATTGAGAGATTGATAAAACCTATTGCCAGGATGGGTGCAAAGGCAAAGATGGACATTCTAGTCTACGAGGGAAATCTGGATGTGGAGGAGCTACTAGATTGGATTAGAGATCTGGACACCTACTTCGACTATGAAGACGTCGAAGAATATCAGAAAGTCAAGCATGATGTTACGCGTTTGAAGGGACATGCAGCATTGTGGTGGGATGAGCTACAAGCTGACAGCAAAGGCAAGTAGAAGATCAAGAGATGGGATAGAATGATCGTGAAGATGAAGGCAAAATTCATACCTAGAGATTATCAAATCACTCTGTTCAGGAGAATGTAGAACCTGAGACAGAAGCTGATGACAGTGAAAGAATACACTGAGGAATTCTATCGACTAAACATCAGAGCAGGTCATTGGGAGAGTGATGATGAAAAAGTTTCCAGATATCTGAATGGTCTGAGATACGACATTCAGGATGAATTGAGCATGGTAACCATACGAACGGTGGAGGATGCTTATCAGATGGCTTTGAAAGCAGAAGAGAAGCTGAGTCGTAAGCAAGGTCAGAGGGGCCAAGGTAGAAGTCAGCCCATAGGCAAATCGGTTGCCCAGGACTAATACCAGAAGCCCAAGGAGGAATGGAAAAAACCTCAAGGTAAAGTTGAAAGAGGTGGAACCTCATAGCAAGGGTCATATGTTGAACAAAGAGGGTAGCATAATGAACAGAGGGGAGATTATGCTGACGCAAATACTTTTCCTCATACCAGAGGTAGAGGAAGAAGAAGAGGTGGAGTAATCACATGTTTCACATGTGGAAAGCATGGGAACAAGTCTCTTGAGTGTCCAGATAAAAATAAGGACATTGGGGAAGCTCACATCAACAAAGCGCAGAGGTGGGATGTTGAGGCCAAAGACGCAAAAGGCGGAAGATCGCTTATGATGTGAAAAGTCCTTTTGACACCCGAGAAGGAGGTGGAAAGTTCAGTCCAAAGGACCAGACTTTTCAGAACAGCTTGCAAGACCAAGGATAGGGTATGCAAGGTCATCGTAGACAATGGTAGCACGGATAATCTCGTATCTATAGAGATGGTAGAGAAGATGGAGCTAGAGATGACTGATCATCCAAGCCCATACAAAGTTTCGTGGCTACAGAAAGGACACCAGGTAATTGTTACTAAACAATGCTTGGTTGAATTCAAGATAGGAGGGTATAATGATAAGATTTTATGTGATGTTATTCCCATGGATGTATGTCATTTATTGCTGGGTAGACCATGGAAATATGACAGAAATGTGATTCATTACAGAAGAATGAACACATATACCCTGGAGAAGAATGGGAGAACCCATATGTTGCTTCCAATAAAGGATAAGGAGGTGAAGCCGGAAGTAAGCAACACAGTACTTCTCCTGAGTGGGAAGGAACATCTTAATGAGGTTAAGAGCAAGGAAGATCCACAATTCTTTGAAGTCAGGAAACCGAGGATTGTTCTGACTAGCACAAGAATGGATGATTTTCCAGATGAAGTTCAGAAACTGCTAGAAGAGTTCCCTGATATCATAGTGGATGAATTATCTCATTCATTGCCACCGATCAGGAGTGTGAGTCATCATATAGACCTCATACCAGGAGCTAGTTTTCTGAAAAAAGCCGCGTACAGGTTGACGCCGCAAGAAAATGAAGAGGTTAAGAAGCAGGTCCAGGAGTTATTGGACAAACGATTGGTCAGAGAAATCTTGAGTCCATGTGTTGTCCCGATAGTACTCAGTCCGAAGAAGGATAGAGGTTGGAGAATGTGTACCGAGTCGAGGGCGATCAATAAGATAACCATTAGATACAGGTTTCCATTGCCAAGGATGGATGATCTAATGGATTGCCTGAGTGGGGCAAAGTATTTTTCAAAGATTGTTTTGAAAAGAGGATACCACCAGATTCACATGAGAGAAGGCGATGAGTGGAAGACAACCTTCAAAACCAATGAGGGATTATATGAATGGCTAGTCATGCCATTTGGCTTGACGAATGCGTCGAGTACCTTCATGAGATTGATGAATGAAGTCCTGAGGGAATTCATCGGGAAATTTGTCATCATGTATTTGGATGACATATTGATTTACAGTAAATCAGAGGCTGAACATCTGAAGCATTTGGCCATTGTGATGAGGAAGCTACAGCAGGAGAAGTTGTTGATAAATATGAAGAAGTCCTCATTTATGAAGACCGAGCTCATTTATCTGGGTTTTGTTATATCTACAAATGAGTTGAGGATGGATCCGGATAAGGTGGAAGTGATCAAGAATTGGCCATCACCGAGAAATATTTTTGAGGTGAGAAGTTTTCATGGTTTAGCTAGTTTCTACTGAAAATTCATCAGGGATTTCAGTGGAATTAGTGCAACAATGATGAATACAGTTAAGAAGCGGCATAAGTCTTTTCACTGGATAGCAGAGGCTGAGAAGAGATTCAATCTGTTGAAGTGGAAGATCACGGAACAACCAGTGTTGGTGTTGCCAGATTTCCTGAAGACATTTCAGGTGAAATGTGATGCAAGCGGGTTTTCCATAGGAGCGGTCTTGAGTCAGGAGGATAGGCTGGTTGGATATTTTAGCGAGAAGCTAGATGAGGCAAAACTAAAGTACTCCACGTATGATAAGGAATTCTATGCCATCATACAGGCACTGAAGAAGTGGAGGCATTACTTGATCCCCAAAAAAATTGTTCTATATAGTGATAACCATGCATTACAGTTTGTGACTCAACAGGAGAAGTTGAATCAGAAACATGCCAAATGGGTAGAGTATATGCAGAATTTCACATTTGTGATTAAGAATATTTCTGGTACTGCTAACAAAGTGGTTGATGCTTTGAGCAGGAAGTGTTTTTTGCTGCAGGAATTTCGAGTCAAAACATTGGGTTTTGAAAATCTTAGGGACATGTACGCAGGAGATGCAGACTTTAGAGAAGCGTATGAAGCAACTGAGAATCCAGTTCTCAGAGATAGAAGCCCTTGGATAGATTATATGATCCAAGAGGGATTGTTTTTCAGAGACAATCAACTGTGTATTCCGAAATGATCCATGAGGAAGAACTTGTTGAAGGAGAAACACAGTGGTGGATTGGCGGGATATTTTGGCCATGACAAGACATTCGCAAAGCTAAGCGAATCATACTTTTGGTCGGGAATGTGAGCATATGTCAAGATATTTGTAGACAGGTGTAGAGCTTGCCAGCATTCGAAGGGAAGAAAGCAGAATGCAGGATTTTATCAGCCATTGCCCATACCGGAGAGGCCATGGGAGGCAATTAGCATGGATTTTGTATTGGGTTTGCCAAAGACACAAAGAGGTGTTGATTCAATCTTTGTGGTAGTGGATAGGTTTTCTAAAATGGCACACTTCATTCCATGACAGAAGACCAGCGATGCGACTCATATCGCAAATCTATTTTTCAAGGAGGTCATTCGACTTCATGGGTTGCCGAAAGGCATAGTTTCGGACAGAGACACTAAATTCATAGGGCATTTTTGGAGGACCTTATGGAAGAAGCTGGGGACTAACTTGGCGTTTAGTTCTACTTATCATCCTCAGACGGATGGACAGACGGAAGTGGTCAACAGAAGTCTGGGAGACTTACTGAGAAGCTTGGTAATGGAGCACCATAATAGTTGGGACCACATATTACCACAGGCAAAATTTACATACAATAACTCAGTGAACAGGAGTACAGAACGAAGTCCATTTTAGGTTGTATATGGGATACATCCGAGAGGAGTTTCTGAACTAAGGGATTCAGAACAGACTGCGACTAGCAGCGCTAGTGCAGAAGAATTCGCTGAGGCGATGAAAGAACTTCACGGACAGGTGAAGCAACGACTACAGGATTCAAGTCAGGAGTACAAGTGCAAAGCAGATCAGCATCGAAGACAACTTCAGTTTGAAGTTGACGATCTGGTTCTGGCACATTTGAGAAAGGAAAGGTTCCTGAGGGGAACATACAATAAGTTACAAATGAAGAAAATCGGGCCATGCAAGGTCTTAAGAAAATGCAGAGAAAATGCTTATGAGATCAAGTTGTCGGATGGCATCGGAATATCTATGATATTCAATATTGCAGATTTATACCCATAAAGGGCTGGAGAAGCAGAAAATGGAGATGGGCAGCCAAAAATCCAGTGGATGAAGCAGATGCCAGTTGCAGAAAAACTGCAAATGGAGTGCATACTGGACAAGAGAGTGGGTAAGAAGACTAGGAGGAAAGAATACTATGAGTATCTGGTCAAATGGAAGGTCCACCCAATGGAAGATGCTAGATGGGAGATAGAAGCGGAGATATAGAAGCATGGACAGACCGTGCAAGAGCTCATGGACAGGAGCCCGTGAAATTTTTCAAGCCGAGGAGTATGATGCAGGAGCATCGCCAACACATCAAGCGAGCCAGTGCAGAAGCGAAAGACAGTTGGATAAGCCAACACAAAGTTTTTGAAAATGCTTTGGGACTGTTGTGCAAATCTTAAATGAGTCATTTAAGAGGAGGCACCTTTGTATATTGTAAATGGACCTTGAGCCTTTAATCTCTCGTCCTTTAGTAGATAGTCGACATTTAATAGACTTAATGCTGGTAGATAGGAATTTAATTCTAGATTTGATAGCTTAGAGTCCAAGAGGGAAAATGGATATAGACACCCTCATTTGTATCGTTGTAACATTATTTAGAAGCAGGAAGAAAGGAGCATGCAGAGAACTGTATGAAGAACACCCATGTACAAGCATTTAAATTAATAGAAGAAAGCTTTGATTCAAAATCATGGTTTGTGTTGTTTCTCTGTGTATTGATGTTATGCTCATGAATGTTTGCTTCCTATCATACATTTTCTTTTACATGCTGTGTATGTGATTTCATGGTTGAATTGAAGTTTGAAGGGAGGAAGAAATGAGTTTCAATTGTTTCTCTATTTGAGCCAGAGGATACCTGCAAGGAGTGCAGTCGAATTGTCCACAAGGAGTGCGTTGACAGAAGGGTTCAATTAGAGATAGCTTTTGTTCTCATTCCCTCATGGGTGCAGTTAGGCACAGTGTCGTGCAAGGAGTGCGTAGGCCAGGTAAAAGCCTCAGGGTTGCGAACCTGAGTAAGGAACTGAAAGACTGCTGCTGCAGGAGTGCGCAAAGTCTAGAGACTTCAACATTCAATTGAGGTTGAAGGGTTGCCGCAAGGGGTGCGTGAAAGAGGTTTCCAAGAAGACTAAAGTCATGGAAAAACTTAGGAAGAGTAGGCCTTCAAATTCATTGAGGGATAAACGCAGGGAAGCTACTATTGAAAGTCCGAGAGAAGTGTCGCAGGCTTGCGAGCAGACGGACGAGTTTCGTGGAGAGGAACGGACAGACGAAATTTCTGAAGAGATTTCACGATTCACCGTGAGCCATTGATCAGGACCACGAGGGTCATTGGATCCACACACCTATCGTGGATCAGAATTTCGTGAGTCAAAGCCCCAAATTTGTGCAACAAGAATTGCGATATCGCGAGACGTGATATCCCGACAGTGACGTAAGTAGTGTGGGACCTCCAGAGTCAGGGTGGAAGACAGGTGGCACAGTATCGAGGTTCAGGAAAAAGTAATACCCGAAACCTTTGGCATCAAGATTCGCGATCCCGCAAAGTCCGAAATCCCGATAAGGTAACGGGACCGTTGAAAAGTCAACCCGCATGTGGATCGGAGGATCGGCACATCAGGATTCAGAGTTTGGAAATGACATCGCGAGTGGCGAAATCACAATAGTAGAAACCCCGATAGCCAGGGAAAAGGTCAACATTGACTCACGTCATATTTCAGGGAATCGTGAGGCATAAAACACGCGACCACAAAATTCACGAAGTCACGAATTCCGATTTCCCGACCATCAAGGGAGATCTTTGAATAGTTGTTGTGGGTAAGGAAAATTCCCGATAGGGAATTAGAAGAACATTTGAGTTCTTCGGGCCAAGGAGAAAGAAGATCCTGTGAGAGCGGACGTGCCCGAGGGTGCGGCTACGTCATAAGGTCCTATAAATGTGGTTCTCCACATCATCGGCCTCTTCTAGACATGCTAGTGATGCCCCGTTAACTAGTGACGTTAAGGTTGGTAAGAAGAAGACAATTTTCAAATTTCCTTGTATGTTATGCAAAGGTGATCATTATTATCATCTTTGTCCTCATATGGAAGAGGCTTCTTCTCTTTTGGAAAAGCTTCAACTTACAAATGGTTATCATAAGGTTTCCCACAACCCATCATTAGTTGATGGAATGGTCAATCCAGTTCCATCCCCGGTCAGTCCGGTTGATCAGGTGGTACATCTAGTTTCATCCTCAGTTGAACCACTGACCAAAGTAGCTGATCCTGTTCTGTCATCGATCAACCCCACTTTTCATCTCAAAAGTGAAACCCAAGTGACTGATCCAGTTTCTTCATTGGTCAGTCCCACCCTTCATCTAAAGAGTGCTAATGTGGTCAATCCCACTCCTCCTCTGACGAGTTCCAAATTGGTTTCTATGGTCCCTACATCGATCAGTCTGGTTGATCATGTTGCCAATATGGTCACGTCCTTAGTTGAACCAGTTGACAAAGTGGTCGATCTGATCCCAACTTCGGTCAATCCCTCTCTCTCGTTAGAGAGTGCAACCCAAGTGGTCGATATGTTTCCACCTGTCAACCCCATTATCCCCTTGGATAATCAAACCCAAGTGGTCGATTTGATGTTTGTATCAATCGATCCTACTCTCCCGCTATAGAGTAAACCCGATTATGCCCATGTTTTTGTCATTGATACAGAATATACCGTGCTAGGAGGAATTCCTCCCTCTCCTGTTAAACCCCCTGCAAGTAATGAGGCCCTCCTTTTTGATTGGGGTGTGCTAACTAGACCTCATCTTCCCTCTCACATTCCCTTCAAGATTACAGTACAGGTTTGTGTTCGCGGTGTTCCTCATGCGCTGATAGATGAAGGTTTGTCCGTTAGTATTTTTTCCTCTATTGCTTGGCAAGCTTTGGGTTATCCTCAGCTTGTTCTAGTTACCTAGACTCTGTTCTCTTTGAACAGAAGAACTAGTCACCCTTTAGGGATCCTTCCTCAGTTTCCCATAACTTTGGGAGGGAAAACTGTCTTTATTGATATTATGGTAGTCTAGGACCCCTTGGATTTTGATTTACTCCTTCGGAGAGATTATGTCTATTCCATGAAGGATATTGTGTCCACTCTCTTTCATGTGATATATTTCCCTCACGATGGAAGAATGGTGACTATTGATCAACTTTCGTTCGTTGGCCCTGACTTGACCATCAACCCAATGACCTCCCTAAACAGGTCTTATATGCAGTCGATATCACCCATGCCATAGGTCAATTATGTGGCGTTGTCTCCCATGACTTCAACTTCTGATGACTTAGATCTGGTAGTTGACATGGTGATCTATTTGTTAGGGCTATTGGAGCCTAATCTCCTTACCCCTAATGAGACACTCAACATGTGTTCCTTCCAGAGCATTGCTCTTCCATCCAGTGAAGATCTCTTGGAAGCCAAGACCTATTTTTGTCCCTTGACATGGTTTCCTTCCAGAGAATTATCCTATTGGAAACCATGATCAAGAAAAATTCACAAGCATAGTTTCTCTTATTTGTGTCAAGATTGTTAAAAAATGAAACAAAGGCTATGAGCATAGTTTTCCTCTCTGTAACAAGCTCGTTAAAAATGAAACAAAAATTTGGGGATTGAACCCAGAGCCTTGAGCATAGTTATTGTCTTGTGTCGAGCTCGTTAAAAAATGAAACAGTCACCTCTCATACCAAGTCGAGTCTTTCATTAGGTCTCATTTTTTAACGTTCATTTCATTCACTTGAATCCTTTTTCTCCATCTAGTACATAAATTGGTGACAACCTCAAAGTCAGTGAATGAATTGAATCTTGGGGGGCATGTATCCGACCTTTGAATATCATTCTAGAGATATGGCACTAGATTTTCAAGCTGGGGGAAGAGTACCAACCATCCATGGGTATCTTGTTCCCTACCTTTGGAAATTACATTGGGAATTTACAAGCATGGCTTAATTTTGTTTCAATCTTATGTAAAAATGAAACCAATATCGAGCTTAGTCTTTATTCTTTCTCACACTCGAAAAAACGATGAGAATGTAACAGAGTAGACTTTTATCTATTTTTCAGACTTGCATGGATACATGAAAAAGGAACTCCCTAGAGTCATCTTTAAGCTTTTTTCAAACTCTCTAAACATGAAAAGATTATCGAGTGATCTTGCTTCCTTTCCCACTCGTTAAAAGGTTTGAAAGGGCATCTTTCGATTGATAATTTATCTCTTTTTCAGCCTCACAAGACTAATATTATGAAAAAGGACAACACTTGAGTCATATTTAAGTTCTATTCAAACTCTCTACACATGAAAAATCATCGAGTTTACCTTCTATGGACTCGTTAAAAAAAACATACATAGAAGGGCCCATACAGGACCGAACCCTTACTTCTTCCAGTTCGTTAAACAAAGGAAGAGGGACTTACCGAAGGTGAGTTATATCGAGCATGTGTTACCCTCCTTGATCTAGTTAAATCAAAAAGAGGTACTTATCTATCTGGATGGGGGGGAATTTGAAGGAAGCAAGCCAAACAGTTTTTGAAAACATCACCACTCACTCTTACAGTCGCCCTTGAACATGACCCTTTGTCTTTGAATACATTTTAATCTGTTGAACCTCTACACCAAACCAATCCTCTGCGTTTCTTTACTTCTTTGGGTCACCCGATGAAAGTCACAGTGTCCATTGCATCATCATGTTTTGGTCTTTAATCTCTTTTCAAAATATTTAAACATGAAAATATTGCCGAGTAATCTTGCTTCCTTTACCACTTGTTAAAAGGTTTTAAAGGGTTTCTTTCGAGTGATAATTTATCTCTTTTTTAGCCTCGTGAGACTAATATTACAAAAAATAACAACACTGGATTCATCTTTAAGTTCTTTTTAGACTCTCTAAACATGAAAAATCACCGAGTTTACCTTCTCTGGACTCATTAAAAAATCATACATTGAAGGGCCCATATGGGACCGAACCCTTACTTCTTCCAGTTTGTTAAACAAAGGAAGAGGGACTTACTTAAGGTGAGTTATATCGAGCATGTGTTACCCTCCTCGAGCTCATTAAATAAACAAGAGGTACTCGTCTATCTGGATGGGGGAAAATTTGAAGGAAGCAAGCCAAGCAGTTTTTGAAAACATCATCAGTCACTGTTAGAGTCGCCCTTGAACATGGCACTTTTTCTTTGCATACATTTTAGTCTGTTGAACCTATACAATGAACCAATCCTCTAAGTTTCTTTACTCCTTTGGGTCAACCGATGAAATTCACAGTGTCCATTGCATCATCATGTTTTGGTGCATGTCATGTTTCTGCTGTTGTGCCTCAGTGTTCAAGGGAAGTATCTACCTCGAGAGTCAGCCATCACAAATATATTGTTTCAATACTCACGTCAGTTCATATTCATTTGATCTACCAATTTACATCTCTATGTCAGTTTCGTGTTGTTGATGGGGGATACATCAAGGCACTCCTGCAACGAGTCTATTCCTGTGGACCTCAACACATTATCCAGTAACTAGACTTAGAAACCAATTAGTACCTTCGGACATGCATGCCTCAATGGAAGGCCTCCTTTCTTATGACAATGGGTTTACATCATTGACCCCTAATCGGGTGATTCCATGGATGTTCAACTTCAACTCATCTATTCACATTCCCTGGAATGTACTAGGGTACCTTGGGAATCATTGACATTAATGGTGATTTCCCTTGCACTTGTTAACGGTTTACCTCATTGACTAGTAATCAAGTGGTTTCTGCCATGTTTGACATCAAGACATCTATTCACATGGTGAGACTCGTACTGCATCAGGATCAATAAGAAGACCCCGATTTGAGTGATCAATCTAGTATGTACTTTTCCCAGGTTGCGACAAAGTTTCTCTTGAATATTGACACGTGTACTGTCACATAGATCCACTTTGTATTGGTCTGTGGTTATGCATTGTCATCTCGTAGATCCACTGTGTATTTTTCGTGGCTACAATAAGTTCATGTCATGGAAGTATAGGTCGACATTGTATCTTTGGTGGCTATACTCTTTGTTAATATAATTATGGATCCGCAGTGTATCTTATGGCGACCATACCTTGCAAGTCTTTATCACCCAAGCATAGGTATGTCTGCCTAAGGTTTGAAACATGTCATAATATTTGTTTGATTTTTGTGTGCAACTTGTACTAGGTTCTCCGCATCCATACCCTTAATTGAAAAAGTCTACAAAGTACTTCAGTCATCAATTTTCGTCTTCTAACTTTGCATTTTGTGGGGAAATCTGTTACACATCAAAATTACTCATTTCAATGATAACCAGTTGTCGACATTACAAGGGTCGCAAGTGTTTCTTTTTGGACACAAGTGTCGCAGACATCATATAGTCATATTGCCCATGTTGTGTCTCGAACGACACCACAAGGAACACTTGAAGACACCCTTAGAAACTATTTAAAGAAGAAGAAATCATTTGCTGAAGATTACAAATCTTTTTCCATGATAAAAAGCCACTAAAAATGAATTTTGAAGGCCAACACTCCCCTACCCATTGTCAAGGAGTGTCAGTGCTCCCTACCCTTCTTTGGGGGAGCATTCAAGCACTCTGTGCACCCTTCTGGGGGAGCGCTGGGATTTTTTAGGGAAGTTTTTGGAAGCGCTCCCCTACCCATTGTCAGGGAGTGCTAGCACTCCCTACCCTTTTTTGGGGGTGTCCTATTCTGAGGGAGCCCTGGGTTGTTTGAGGAAATATTGGGCTATTGAGGAAAATCAGGGAAAAATCCCCCTCATCTCTGAAGTTGGTTGGATTCGAATATGCGGTCAATGATGGATCTTAGGGAAGATCCACAACTGATGGAGAAGTATCCTCAACCTATCCCAATAATCTCTAAGGTGGTTGGGTCTCTCTAAGCTTATATAAGGAGGCCTTCTCATGGTTAAATAAAACATGGAGATTGAGAGATACCTAACTTATGATCTCATGAGAAGTGGTATTGAGGAGGACATTGAAGATATCAAACTTATGATCTCATAAGGGAGATAATCATTGAAGCATAGTTATTTTGATTCTAGATTATTTGAGAAAGGGGTTGGACAAGGAGATCTTGGTGAGTCTGTTGCAACTTCATCACCAATCTGTAAGTAATGCTATCGAGTTCTCATTAATACATGTGCTTGGTCTGTTTCTTTCAAGGTTGTGTATGCCTACATGAACTTGCCTTTGATAGATACATCTAGTTTTGAATTAATCATGGTATAATAGGAATTTGTTTTGTCTTTGTTGTTATTGGATTGCAGGACTTGTTGAAGAGATTGGGGATCAAAGCTCAACTTGGACTCGGTAAGGACAAACATCATAAAAAGGTACATCTTCTTCCTTTTCTCTATTTGATTGAATTAGCCAGGTTTAAAAGGATGTTAGTGACAAAAGTTAGCACCTTTCTGTCTTGATCTTAGAGATTTAGGGTTCAAGAGGAAATCCACTTCTCCGCAGGGGGATTTTCCTATAACAGTCTGTATAAGTGTTTTTAAATTGATGATGTAGTTTATTTGATGTGGATGTATGAACCATGTGTCATTTCCCTTGTATTGTAAATTAATCTAACTTCAGAACGAAGTTTCTTGAAGGGTGGGTGTATGTAACAAACCTAATTAATTATTTAATTATTATGGTTGTTAAATTTAATTTAATTAATTATTAAAACAAATTCATTGAGTCTTTTATTATAATATTATTAAATTGGTAGGTGAAGTAATTAATGGGAGGGATAAGGTTGTTGAGTAATTAATGGGGGGATATGGAAATTTGGGAATTGAATGAGGGAGAGGGATTCCAGGGAGGAGGATAAGGAAGAGGGGAAAGGACTTGGAGAGGGGTCTTGTTTTCTTTTTTTTTTTGGAGGAGAAATTGGGGCAAGAAGGAGGAAGAAATTATGAAAGGAGGAGGAGATTGGTGAAAATATTGGTTTTTTTGGGAACTCTATAGGGACATTGTTGTTGCTGGGAATTTTGGGCTTGAGGGCCAAGAAACCGCAAGGATACCTGGAGCTAGGGAGCCAGAGAGGCCATTCCTAGTTGGCTGGGAGTTTAATATTCAATTTGGGGCAATTTGGGAAATAGAAAGGATAATCAGAAAAGGGGGATAAATCAACTAATATACATGTTGAGATATGTATTTTATGGTTTTTACTAGTTGATATGTTGTTATTATGTTTTTGTTGTTATATTTCCTGTTATAAAGAAAATCATGAAAGGAAAACATGGAACTAAATTGAATTTATTTTAGTAGAAGATTAGTAGATATTTATTTATTTTGAGGCTCTATATGGAAGGCCTTACACATGTTACAACAATGACAAAAACCCTAGGTGGATTAGGTTTGTCCACTTTAAGTTTTTCCACTTTCTAACTTCCTAAGTGTGACTAGTCCAAAATCCAACTGTTTTCTTCTTTGATCTTCCTCTTTCGTCCTTCCTTTGACTCTCCTTCTTTCATGACGTTGATTTTCCCTATTTTCCAGTGTGTGCTCCTTTTCTGGTCCATTTCCTAACTGCCTCATTAATTGTTGTGCTTTTCCGAAAAATCATTTGTGCCAACAACCATGTTATTCATTTACAACCAGGAAGTGCACCACCTAACATTAGGCCTTATAGGTATCCATATGTACAAAAGAGTAAGATTGAGCATATGATCCAAGAAATGTTAGAGGTCGACATCATTCAACCTAGCCAGAGTTCTTTCTTTTCACCAGTAGTGATGGTTATAAAAAAGGATGGATCATGGCATGTGTGTCCAAATTATAGACATCTCAACAAAATGACCATTAAAGATAAGTTGCATATTCTTGTCATTGATGAATTATTAAATGAATTGCATGGATAAATTTTCTTTACTAAGTTGGATCTTTGTTTGGGATATCATCAAATAAGAATAAGGCAAGAATACATTCCTAAAACAACCTTTAGAACACATGGAGACCATTATGAGTTTTTGGTTATTCCATTTGGACTTATTAATGCACCGTCAACATTTCAAATCTTGATGAATTCTCTTTTCAAACCCTTCCTTAAAAAATGTGTGTTAGTATTTTTTAATCACATACTAATCTATAGAAAACCTTGGGAAGAACATGTACAACATGTTGATAGAGTATCACAACTATTGGAAGAGAAACAAATTTATGCGAACACTTCCAAGTGTGTATTTGGGGTTTAAGAAGAGGACTATTTGGGTCATATTGTATCTCATGAAAGTGTCAAAGTGTACCCTAACAAAATTAAATTAATAAGGGAATGAACAATTCAAAAAACCTTGAAGAAACTTAGAGAATTCTTAGGATTTACATGCTATTGCCATAAGTTCATCAAGAACTATGGTTTAATAACAACACCTCTAACATCACTGTTAAAGAAGGAAGCATTTTGTTGGAATAAAGAAGAAACCAAATATTTTGAAAAACTTAAGGAGGCTATGTGTATGAAACCTTTCCTGGCCACACTTGACATCACCAAAACGTTTATTGTGGAGTGTGATTCCTCAGGACATGGAATTAGTGTGGTTTTAATGCAAGAATGAAGGCCCATTGCCTTTGAAATCAACCAACGTAAAGGTAAAAAACATTACTCAAATCCATTTATGAAAAAAAAATGTTGGTCATAGTACATGCAATTAAGAAATGGTGCCCTTACATAATAGGAAGACACTTCAAAGTAAAAATAGATCATGATATTTTGAAGTATTTCTTGGAGAAATGATTATCTTTATAAGAGAAAAAAATTGGTTAAAAATATGTCAATTTCTGACTTTGGAATTATCTACAAAAAAGGAAAACATAATATTATGGCATGTGCACTTTCAAGGAAAGAAGAAGAAATAGAGGGTTTACTATATGGTATTTCCATTCCATAATATGATTGGTTTGAAGAAGCAAGGATGCAATGCAAGCAAGATCAATAGGTATGCAAGATCATTCAACAACTACAAGAGGACCCTAATGCATTAGATAAGTTTTTGTGGAAAAATGATTTTCTATGGTATCATGATTGATTACATTTATGTAATAATTCCCAACTCAAACAAAAGGTCCTTCTTGAATTACACACTTCTCCTATAGGAGGAAATTTGGGATTCTTGAAAACTTACCATAGGATCAATACGTTTTTTTTCTAGGAAGGTCTTAAAATTGATGTTCAAAAGTTTGTGGTTGAATTGTGGTTTTCCAACATAACAAGGGAGAGACAATCAAGATGTCAGGTCTCCTACAACCATTATCTATACGAAGTCAATATTGGGAAGAAATTTTAATGGATTTTATTACAGTTTTACCCAAATCTAAAGGAAATACTTGTATCATGGTAGTAGTGGATCAACTAACAAAGTCTGCCCATTTTTCGCTCTTTCTCGTCCTTTTAAAGCAAGTATTGTAGACTCAACATTCATGGAAACAATTTAAAATCTCCATGGAGTCCCCAAGATTATTGTAAGTGACCAAGATCCATTTTTCACTGGAAATTTTTAGACTGAAATATTTTCTTGTTTGGGTACTCAATTGGCTCACAACTCATCTTACCATCCTGAATCCAATGGGAAAATTGAGATTTTTAATAAACGTCTAGAAGTGTATCTTCATTTCTTTGCATCTGATAAACAAACACAATGGGTAAAGTGGTTTCCCTAGGTAGAATGGTGGTACAACACATCCTTCCATACTTCATCAAAAATTTCCCCATTTATGAAACTTTATGGATATCATCCTCCCTGCATCACATTTCCCTTGATAGGGAGTGCAAAGGTTCAAACAATGGAGGACCTCATAGGGAACCAACAAAAGATTCTCAAACCATTGAAGGACAACTTCGTTAAGAAACAAAATA
Source organism: Picea glauca (assembly GCA_000966675.3). Lineage (NCBI taxonomy): Eukaryota > Viridiplantae > Streptophyta > Pinopsida > Pinales > Pinaceae > Picea > Picea glauca. Next base: position 183,410 of record JZKD02S0160462.1, read on the forward strand.
ACATGAAACAACAGGGAAGTCAACATCTCAGTGAAAGGGAATTTGAAGTGGGCGATTGGGTATTTTTGAGGGTACAACCATATAAATATATGTCCCTCAAGAAACAAAATAAGGACAATAAACTAGCACCGAAATATTATGTCCCCTATAAGGTGTTGCAGAGGATTGGAAGTATGGATTACAAATTCAAGTTTCCTCCATCTTCACATGTACAATTAGTCTTCTGTGTTTCTTACTTAAAGAAGGTAATTGGTGACAAGATCCCAATCGAAACTATTTTACCAGAGATTGATGAACAAGGGAAAATCATACTAGAACCAAAAACAATTCTTGAAGCAAGGATTAAACAATAGTGAAAGCAATCAATTACTGAGTACCTCATCAAATGGGGGAACCTAACAATGGAAGAGGCGACATGGGAATATGAGTTCTTCATGGAGAAACACATGCGGTTAGTCAAGTGTTGAATATGACACTTGTTTGAAGGGAAGGGGCATGTTAATCCCTAGACAAAGACCCATGTTAAGCATAAAACCCCTTATTAAGCTGTAGATATTTAGTTATTACAATTATTTTTTTATATTAGTAGGTTGGATGGAACATTTCATTGTACCCTTTCATTATAATTGTACCCTTTGTCTCCTAAATATATACCAAGGAGACCTAGTCTTAGGATCATCATATTTTTTCTTGTAAAGTGGATATATTGTAAAAGGAGGTTCCCCCCTCGAAGTGGATTGTATCCATTGACTTTTTATCATTTTCAAGGTGTTTTGTTCATAACATATTAGTAAAAATCATCATCATAGTGAAAAAAACCTATCGATGACCTATATGTGTCCTTATATAGGAAATGGACACTAATACTAACTTTCCAGGTAAGAAAAATAATAAAAAATAAAAAAGGTTCTATTATGAGGGATACAAAGAATGAAAAATTAAATTGATTAATGAAGAATCATCAAAATACCATAAATGAAGTGCATAATATTTACAAAAAACTAGGCAAACTATCAATCCATGAGATAAACAATGTTGAAATAAGTTATTCAGAAAATTATTATGGTTTGTGATAGCACCTAGGGCTATCCCAATTGAAATCATATAATGTATTATTTAAGAAAGTATACATGTATTGTTCAAGGAATTGAAAGAAGAAGTGAGGCAAGGTGGTGGGATGGTATTAAGGAAAACCAAGCCCTGAGGAGTAATTCAGATAGAGGCAAAAGTGAATCCCTTAAGTATCTAATAAATAATAATAATAATGTTATTTTGAAGGTAGACAGAGGTGTGGACATGGTGGTAATGAACCATAGTGATTACATATAAAAACTAATAGAGCAACTCACTAAAAGTGGTAGTTATGAGATGCTTGCCAATAATTCTATAATAAAGGAAATTAAGAAAGACTTTAAGAAGGCTATGAAGGAATCTAACTTGTATGAGAGGATACATAAGTGGCTTACCCTAACTTGAGAGGTTTCCCTAAGAATTTATGGATTACCTAAGATCCATAAAGAAGGATCCTCCCTCATGTTTATTGTAAATACAATTGGCTCTCCAACTTATGAGCTTGCAAAGTACACAATGAGTTTAATCGGTTCTTTGGTGGGGCACATTGAGTTATTAACAAAGGAATCCAATGACTTTGTCTAACTTATTAAAGATGAGAGGGTGGGACTGCAAGACATCCTTATTAGTTTTGGCAATGTTTCATTATTTATAAAGATTCATTTGGATGAAGAAGTGCAAGTAAGGAGGTCACTAATCTAGAGATAGCTAGGTTAGAAGAGGTCTATTTGTGCTCCACATTCTTTAGCTTTGAAAGAGAGTTCTAGGAACATACAAACGATGTAGTAATGGGGTCCCCCACTTTCACCCATTGTTGTTGACCTCTTTTTGGAGCACCTCAAAAAGAAATATCTTGAATATTACTCCATGAAACCAACAAGGTGGAAGAGGTTCATTAACGACACTAATGTAAAATGGCCTATGGAAAAGAATATCTTAGTAAGTTTTTCAATAACCTTAATTATCAATTAGATTACATTAAGTTTAACATGGAGGTAGAGGAGAATGGAGCATTCCTTTCTTCTATGTATTGGTTACTAGGAGACCTAATGAAATCCTAAGCCATTAGATTTTTAGGAAGAAAGCCCACAATTAATTATCTTCATGTTAACTCTCATCATCACCCCACTCAAAAGGTAGGGGTCCTTAACACATTGGCTATGACGGCAGTTATAATTTTAGATCATGATCATCTCAAGAAATAACAAGACCACTTATGAAATCTCTTCGAAAGCATGAGCTATAGGGAAGACAAAGTTAAAAGAGCCATCAAAAGAACTAGGAAGGTTCTTATCTAAAACTATAATGTATCTTATCTAAAACTATAATGTATTGAAAAGATAACTTTACCTAATTAAAAATAACTTTATGTGAAATAAGATGAAAATATGGATTATCTAAATGATGAAAATACTAAAACTATAATGTATTGAAATAGTATAACTATGCAAAATTCAAAATCCAGATATAACATTGTTAAAGATAAGTGATTAAAACATGTGCATTTCTCATTTGATTCAAATGGAGCATGATAAACAAGAAATAAATGAATAGTAAACTAGAGAATCACATAAATAATATAGGATTAAGTGCAAATAAAACCGATAAAAATTAATAATTATTATAGTGTAAAGATACATAGCTCTTACTTAACTTGCAAAAACAGGGCACATTCAATTATAAATAAAGAAAATGAATCAAATCCATTCAATTATAATAACGTAAAATGACACTACATGCTTCCACAAAGAGATCCAAGAAAATGTGATGTAATATCATTAATATTTTACAAAAATATACATTATAAAAGCATGTGAAGCAAGTTATGAATTCAAGATCAAAGCTCAAGGATCCCATCCCAACTTATGAATTCAATATCTCTGAAATAGGCAATGTATCACATTCTTTGAAACTTATAGGCAATGTATCTCAATATATAAAATCATTTTGTGGTGAAGACTAGCCCCCGCCCCACCCCTAAAGTGGATAAAGTTACACCAACCATGACATACAATATATTCCTTTAACACGTGGCAAAGATAAGACAAACGTGAGAGGTGGACAACCAAGTCAACATAAGAATGTGGTTTTCACATGGGGTGACGGGTCTTCCATCTACGACAACTCACGGGATTAAAGTTTGGCCGACACTCTCTCGATTCATTCCAACCATTTTCTCCAAAACGAAAGAAAAAGGTAAGAAATCCTCTAAACTTTCCTGCAAGTACCGGGAAATTCACTTCCAATTCCAGATCCCTTCGTATCTCTGTGATCCTCTGGGTCCACTTTCAATTATAACTAGTTTTTGATAAATACCAAAATAGTATATTCCATAAATTCACACATGGATTACGATAAATTTAATCTAGTTTATCACGGGTGAGAAATTAAAGTGCTAACTTAAATTTTTATACTTATAAAAAGTATACCAAAAGATATTAGTAGATAAATAAATAAAATATCATTCCATAAATTTAAAAATGGAATTCTACATTGGTTTTATCATTTAAAGAAGATACACATGATACATAGATTTTGTCTCAACAAATTTTATTATTTTGTTACCCATATTGATATGGAAAATATTATTACACATACATCCTTGAATATAAAAATATTGTAAAAGAAAATCAAATGTTGATATGATTATAATTAACCTCTATTAAAATCAGAATTGATTTTTCAAATTTTAAAAAATGTTAATAATTATATATTTTTAAATACTTAAATAAATTATTAATAAATTTTACAATCATTTTTTAAATATTGATGTTGATGATGATTAACATCTTTTAAAATTAAAATTGGTTTATCAAACTTTAAAAAATGTTAATAATTATATATTTTTATATACTTAAATAAATTACCCTCAAAGTGAGGGTTGGTAATGGATTATATTGTTAAAATTGTGTTATAGTTGTTAATTTTTAAAGTCACACAAAAAAGTACTTAAATAAATTTTACAATATTTTTTTTATCACACAAAAAAAAATGTTAAAAACAATAATATAAAAACTATTTATTTATTACATAATAAGATTATTTAAATTTTTATTTTTCTTTAATTTCACAAACATATTTAATGAATTCATTTTATATTTCCCAATTATTTATCATACATTGATAAAAATAATCTCACCCGTGTGATTGATAATTTACAAAGAAACATGGGGAATCATGAGTGATTATTGTGCTAGAAATGTGCTAGAAATGTCATGTTCCGTGTTGTGGTAGTCAACCAAAAGGTCTCTTAAGGGAGGAGGACAACCCAGTGTATTGTATACCTAGGAACATACCACTGTATACCAATATTTGTTATTTTTATGGAAAGAGCATAAATGTTTTGTTTAATGATTAGATACCTGACAGGATTCTTCAATGGATAGGATGGATTATGAGATTTTGGAGTGCATAAGATTTTGTGTGAGGTTTAGAGTTTAACAAAAGGGTGCAAGACCTTTCTCACACGTAAATAACATGTTATGTAAAACTTATAAATGGCATGTTATGTAAAACGTGTACATTAATCTTTTAGATGAAGTTTAAGTTATGCAATTAGTTTGAATGAATAATTTCACGAAAATATGTTTTTATTTCTTATTTCCAAATTATTAAGTGAAAAACCTTAATTTGTAGAGAGATGATTTTTAAAGATGCAAACAAGTATCGTGGTTGTCTATGTTGTGTTTATCCTCCATCTCACTTTTTCTTTTGCTCCAATATTCCAATTAAATAGAGATAATAATATAGGCGTGCTAGTGGCAATCATTAGGGATATAGGCTCTACAATGAAGAATTAAAACAAATATAGAAATAAATGATTGCTTCAAGGCCATGAAACTATCAAAATGTTGGGTTTGGAGTGTTGTAGGTGGTTCAATTAAATCTGTCGTTTTTCACGTGGAAACTAAACGCTACTAAGAAACTAATTATATGCCAGTTTCAAATTTTCTTCAATCCCCACACACCTCACCGCATATTAAATGTTTAAATCATTTTGTAATAATACTTGTGATGTAGGGGTTGGTGATTGTGAGAATTCATGAAACATTTGTTTTGTGTTTTTTTTTTAATATTTTGGGAAGTATGTTAATTGCATGCAATGCCTCTTGGAATATGAATTTAGGTGATTGGTATCTTCATGGTCCCCTCTCTCTTTTTTTCTTCTATCTTATTAACACTAAGTATGCATATTTATTTATTAGAGATAGGCAATAAGTAAGTTAAAGATTTCATTAAATGGGGAAGAAACCATGTCCCAATATCAACTTAGAATTAAAGGCATAAAGTATAGACTATAAATTTGACATCAATTGCGAACATTGAAGATGGTTCAATTCCAACATCTATTAAGGAAATCTAAGGTACCAATCTAAACGATGTTGTTATTGTTGTTAGTGGAATTCCTTTAGAATTGAAAAGTTCTTCTCTAAAAATTAAGAGACTTCTCAATGTTGCAATTCATCTATTTAATTAACTTGAGGAGAAGGAGATAAGTGATGATGATCATGATGATTATAACCATAAACATATAAGGAGAGTCATGTGGTCTCAATATTTTGATCTAGATGGTGAAGAGGAAGATTTGACAAGACCTGTCAAGAAGTAGGGTGAGCTTTCAAATAATGACCAATGATTATAGGAAAGTGAGGCACAATTTTCGTATCGTCGTGGGGAATATACCCCCATCACAAATAGAGAGAAGGATCTATAAAGTTTGACTAGAGGCATCATTGTTCTTCACCCTTTCCCAAGTTCAATGTGGATGGAGGTAAAAAAGATGCAAAGAGAAGCCAGACATATTATAATGGGATAGTAAAATTGGAATGTAATCTATCTAAGTAA
>JZKD02S0160462.1:189375-200346 GCA_000966675.3 Picea glauca
ATATATATATATTTATTTATTTATTTATTGTGGTTCATGACGCGAAGCTCCCTATGTCCACGATAATCCCCCCCAAAATCCAGAGAATATAGGAGGGTCAAGTATTTTGAGAATATTTGGCTCACAAAGAGAAATATGTTACATAAATGAGATGATGCAGGAGCATTGTCAGCAAAGTGTGAGTGGAGGAAAACTCAACACCCCAATGCGCATTTTGAAGAGTTTTTAAAATTTGAAAAAGAACATGTCACGAAATATTTTGAAAAGATTGTAATAATTGAACATCTTAAATGTTTAGGAGTCGAACCATCGCATGAGATCAATGGGGAATGTATTTCCTTTAATGTAGTAGATTGCAGTACAGATTCGAAGCATTTTCTTTTATCTGTCCATCTCAAGCATTTATTGTAATAATCCTTAGTAGTTTATATCTTTAAAATTGATAGGATAACGCTAAGGTAGTTGGAGGGAAAGGAGCTCTAGGAGTCCTTTTGTATAAATAATTTAATTTTTTCTCAGAAGAGGCTCCTGAAGGTTATTTATGTTGAAGATTATTGTAGCTAAAGATTCTTGAAGCTTATCAGAGTGTATCATCCCATGTACATTTTATTGAGTGAATATAACAGAGAAGTGTTGTCCCAAATGTGTGGTGTTGCTATTGATGTGTCTATCTAAATGAATGGTAGGCTTTATGTTTAACTATATTCTCTGTTATTAATCATTCTTATGTCGTGGATGCATTTACATTGTTGAATGTATGAATCTGCAAGAGTTTAGATAAGTTTCAATTGTTTCTCTTCACCATATTGTCTGCAATGAGTGCATATTGTCCGCAATGAGTGTGTTGACAGAGTCTAGTTCGACTCAAAAGCTCAAGAGAGATAATGTGGAGCTTTGTATGCAATGTGTGCATATTGTCCGCAAGGTATGCGTCGAAAGAGTCTTTTCGATTCAGAATCTCAAGAGGAGTAACTCGAAGTTTACTTCCAGAGGAGTGTAAAGAGTTGTTGCAAGGTGTGCACAATCGCTCACAAAGAAGTTGAGTCATGGAAGAAGACCTGTTGCAAGGTGTGCGCAGGATCAAAATTAGACTAAGTGTCGAAAAGACGTTCTAAGAAGTTTAGAGTTTCAAGGAGGAACAAGCTGAGAATAGGTAGCAACGAGAATTATTCAATAGGGAGGAGACTTTTAAGATTCTCCAAATTAACGAGAAGGATCCATTCGGAGGAAGAGGGATCATTCCAGACCGCGAGATCTAGGAGAGTCGCACAGAGGTTATCCTTGGACCCCTTCGACACTCTGACTATTAGGAAATTTGAAAGTGTTTTGAGAGAAGGATTATCGAAGTCCCGAATATTTGAAGTGAATCTAAGCCGTGAATCTAACGTGGTAGTAGATCCGAGAGTTTGTGGGAAAGAGATTCAGAATATTTTCATGGAGCAAAGAGAAAACTTCACGAATTCATGAAGGATGAAGTATATCTAGACTATTATATCCCAAAGAGTACATGGAAAAGATCTGCGTACTTTGGAGAAAAAGAACTTCAGAGAAAAATGGGTGAGGTGAAACCAAAATTGTCAAAGTGAAAAGTATCAAAGTCCATAATAGTTGCTGATCTAAGGGGGACATGCGTCATGAGATCATTGACTTCGAGGGAAAGCTAAGGAGAAGGTGGAGCCATTGACTGAAAGTCGTCCGAAGCTCCAAAAAGGTAAGAAAATAAATCCTAGTTGTCAATTGTGTGGACAAGTGGTGCCATATATGCCACTTCGGTGATAGCGAACTTCGACGAAAAGTCACTTCGGGGAAAATGAAGAGTGAAGGCTCGAAAATTCCCAAATGTCGAAGCATTGAAGTCCATATGAACCATATTTTGGAGAAGGATGTGTGGAAAAAGATCTTCCACTTCAAAGAATTGATACTCTGGGAGGAATAGAGCAAGGGTCATTGACTGCAAATCGCCCGAAGTGGAACCAAAGGATAATATTGACCATAGATCAAGACGAGCACGTGGTGCTCGATCCACATATTCGTGTGGAAAGTACTTCAGGGAAAAAGGGAATTGAAGCATTTGAAACTCTTGAACAAGAAAGTTCCAAAGTAAATATCAATCATTAGCTATTGGAGGAGCATGAACCATAGATCTAGTCCAGGAGATTTCGTCGGTTCGGGGTTCGGGTAAAAATGAGTAAGAGGCATCCAAAAGTGCCAAAGTCTAAAGTCATGAAGTGGATCACAGTCATTGGTTGTTGGAGGAACTTGGACCATAGATCCCACCTGGGTAAGTTCTCTGATTCGGGTTTTGGGTAAAAAGGAGTAAGCTGCATCCAAAAGCATTGAAGCACAAAGTCGCGAAGAGGGTTGGAATGAGGTCATAGCCCATGGTCATATTGAATAAGAGTAGTCTAGCATGAGAGCTAGCACTCACAATTTGGTGTTACCAAAAGCACTAGAGAATGGTTGTGCGGGTAATTTGAGCCTGCGAGGTGACATCAAGGCACCTGTGTGAATTTATTCCAGGGTCTATTGGAGGCCCAAAGAGCCGGTTTGGCTTACTGTTTTGAAGCTTCCTTACTAGAAGGTCGAACAGACCCAAGGAGAGAAGGGGGGTCTGCGTCAAGTGGTATCAGAGCCTATATAGATTTTAGGTTCTATAAGAAGCAACTAAAAAAGGTAAGTGGTAGCATGAACAAAAGTTCTTAAGCTCTGTTTGTGTGGAGGAAAGTTCAGCACAATGTCGTTGAGAAATTATTTTCTGAAGGATTTCTCCCACTCAATCCTCCATACTTGTTCTTTCTTCGAACTTCAATTTTCTATGCTCCACCTCTAAACGCTTCAACTCTTCAAAACTTAGAAACTTTTCTAACTGTTTCCTCTCGAGACTTAAAACCACAACTCCCCCTAAATTTCTAGCAAATGAAATTTAAATCTCGCCCCTTAGTGCACACTTTCACTCTGTGTCTTTTTTAAAAGACTTTCTGACGCCCTCTTGGCACACTCTACACTCAACCTCCTGAGCTTTCAAACTTTAACACAATTTTGTTTCTATACACACTCCTTGCGCTCAATATGCACACTCTGCATACAGAATTTCCCCGCTATCTCTTCTGATATTTAAGTCGAAAAAGACTTCTTCACACACACTCCTTGTGCTCTACATGCACTCCTTGTATAATCTTACATAAGAGAAACAATTCAACTCATTCAATTATTCATTCATTCACTATGAACATCATCCATTCACAAACACATAACAACACAATCAAACCATAAAAATATCAACACTGTTCTATTCATTTCAGAAGACAACATAATTACAATTGTTTATCCTTTACAACTATTACAAGAAAAACTTGTCTAAGGACCCAGAGATTTTTCCCTCTTCTTCCTCCTATCTAAATACTATTACATTCTATTCAAGTGGTTACCTACTAAATTAATGCAACCTAATGACTAATCAGGGCTAATATCCCACACCTGTAATACATTTATAGTCATGTAAAGGATTTACAATGGTCCCGTCATTTCAAATGGTGGCCCGGTTTTACACAACCAAAATTAATTAAGGAGAATTCCAAAAAGTCTTTGCACCACTTCCAAGCTAGTTAATTGTCAGTTCAGCTCCTTTGATGTGTTGAGGTGTCGAATCCAATTCCACATCCACTTCCTTTTGATGTGATTGTGATGCTCCTACATCACGTGTGGAGCCACATGTAGTAAATACAACAGTGGAAAGGGAGATGAGATAAATTCGTGCAATATTAGATGCTATGGAGACAACGGAAAGGAGAAAACCTGATGTTGGAGACGTCAGTGATGCAAAGAGAGAAGAAAGAGAGGCTGAAGAAGCTATAGCAGAGGATGTTGTGGAAGAATGCTTGTTGAAAGTTGTTGTGAAATTGGGAGCTAGAGAAAAGATAGACATCCCAATGTATGAAGGTAGCTTAGATGTTGAAGAATTCCTTGATTAGATAGGAGCAATGGATAAGTACGTTGATGAAGAGAACAAAGTGAAGCATGTTCTCACCAGGTTGAAGGGACATGCAACATTGTGGTGGGATGAACTGAAGGTTTACAAAAGAAGCAATTTCAAACAAAATATTAAGAGTTGGGATAGAATGGTAGCCAAGCTAAAAGATAAATTCATACCACAGGATTATCATGTAAATCAGTTCAGGAAGTTGCAAAACTTGAGACAGAAAGGAATGATAGTAAAAGAGTACACATAGGAGTTTTATAATTTGAACATCCGGGTTGGATAGAGAGAGAAAGATGATGAAAATGTTTTAAGGTATATAAATGGCTTGATATATGAAATCCAGGATGAAATCACCATGATGACAGTAAGGAAAGTAGAATATGCCTATCAGATTGCGTTGAAGGCAGAAGAAAATTTGGCCAGGAGGCAAAGTCAGTGAAACTGAGGTAGAAGTTTAAAAACAGGTAAGGGAATTGTCCATGACAAGGCACATAATCCCAAGGTTGAGACTAGAAAGAAACACCGTCACTCTGAAACAAGAGGAAGTTCCCGCGGTAATTGCACGTCCACTTCCTTTTGATGTGATTACGATTCTCCTGCATCATACTCCTATGGCTAAATATTCATGGACTCCTATCCATGAGCTCTCGCACTGACTTGCCATGTTTCAAAACATCAGGTTCAGTTACCCAACTTGAATCTTCCATTGGGTGATCTTTCCACTTTACCAAATATTCAGGATGCATTTTTCTTTTAGTTTTCCTTCTGACTCTTTTCTCTAAAATTTTCTCCATTTGAGGTTTTTATACCATGGGAACATGTTCTTCCCACTGAATCTCTTCTTGATCATCCAATTTTCCTGTATCATCTTTGTTATAAGGATACAAATCTGGAACATTGAATATTGGTGATATCCCAATATTATCTGGCAACTCAATCTCATAAGCATTTGCTGCAAATTTTTTAAGGATCTTGCATGGTCCTATCGTTTTCATCTTCAACTTATGATATGTTCTTCTGGGAAAAATTTCCTTCCTCAAATGATCTAAAACTTCATTTCCCACTTCAAATTGAACTTCCATTCTTTTCTTATCAACTCTGTCCTTATACTTTTGATTACTATCCTGTATCTGCCTCTTAACTTGATCATGAAGTCTTTGCATTTCTGTAGAAAAATACTCTGCTCCAGCGCTCTTGAATTCATCTTGTTTCAATTCTCTCAATTTTGCAACTCCTCTTGGTTGTCTTCCATATACTATCTCGAATGGATTTTTTCCAGTGCTTCTATTAACTGAATTATTAAATGAAAATTTTGATTGTGCTAGAATCTGATCCCACTGATGACCTTGTTTAGTGACTAAACTCCTTAACAAATTTCCCAGACTCCTATTCACCACTTTGATCTGTCCTTCTGTTTGAGGTTGATATGATTAACTAAAAGATAAATTAGTTCCTAACCTCTTCCATAGACTCCTCCAAAAGTTTCCCACAAACTTAGTATCCTTGTCTGAAATTATGCTTCTTGGTAATCCATGTAATCTCCCAAATTATCTGAAAAACAAATTGGCTATGTGTGTAGCATCATTTGTCTTCTGGCATGGTATGAAATGTGCCACCTTGGAAAATCTATCGACCACAAAAAATATGGAATCACTTCCCTTTTGGGTTCTAGTTAATCCCAATACAAAATCCATACTAATTGCACCCCAAGGTCTTTCCGAAATAGGCAATCACTTATACAAACCAATGTTTTGTCTCTTCCCTTTTGCATGTTGTCAAATCTTACATCGGTCTACAATTTTCTTCACATATTCCCTCATACCTGGCCAATAATACAAACTACTCAACTGTGCAAATGTTTTATCATGCCCAAAATGTACGACTAAACCTCCACTATGTGTTTCCTTCAACAAATTATCTCTCATTGAACATCTTGGTATGCACATTTGGCTTCCTTTAAACAACAATCCATCCTGGATCAAATATTCTAACCATGACTTTTTATCCCTCAACAAAGGATTTTCATATTCTTCATAAGCCTCCTTAAAATATGAATCTTCCTAATACATTTCCTTAAGGTGCTCAAACCCTAAGGTCTTCACTTAAAATTCCTGTATAATCAAATTTCTCCTGCTCAAAGCATCTACAATTTTTTTATCACTTCCAGAAATATGTTTAATAACAAAAGTAAAATTCTTCATGAATTCTACCCACTTAGCAGCTCTGATTCAACTTCTTTTACCTAGTAATAAATTGCAAAGCTTGATTATCACTATACAAGACAAACTCCTTTGGAATTAAATAATGTCTCCATTTTTTCAAATCTTTAATCACTGCATAAAATTACTTGTCATATGTAGAATGTTTATCCTTAGCATCATTCAACTTCTTGCTGAAATAAGCAACTGCCCTATTAACTTGACTCAAAACTGCTCCAATGGCTATCCCACTTGCATCACACCTCACCTGAAATGTCTTTCCAAAATCTGGTAAAACCAGAACTAGTTGTTTTGTTATCTTCTTTTTCAACACTATGAAGCTTTTCTCAGCCTCCTCTGTCCAATTAAAAGACTTATGTTTCTTCTTCACAGTTTCCATCATGGGTGCACATATACCACTAAAATTTATGATAAACTTTCTATAAAACCTTGCTAAACCATGGAAACTTATCAACTCAAATATGCTCTTGTGTGACGACCATTCTTTTATTGCTCTCACCTTTTCTAGATCCATCTTCAACTCATTTGAAGAGATCACAAAACCCAAATATATGAGCTCTATCTTCATAAAAGAACTTTTCTTCAAGTTTATTAACAACTTTTCTTGTTGCAATTTCCTCATCACTAATGTCAAGTGATTTAAATGTTCTTCCTTTGTTTTGTTGAAAACTAATATATCATCCAGATATACAATGACAAATTTACATATGAAGTCCTTCAGTACTTCATTCATCAACCTCATAAATGTACTTGGAGCATTTTTCAATCCAAATGGCATGACTAGCCATTCAAAAACACCTTCATTTGTCTTGATTGTTGTCTTCCACCCATCTTCCTCTCTCATTCTTATCTAATTATATCCACTCTTCATGTCTATTTTTGAAAAATAACTTTCTCCTCTCAAACAGTCCATCAAATCATCCATCCTAGGTAAAGGAAATCTATACATGATGGTAATCTTCTTGATGGCTCTGGAATCTGTACACATTCTCCATCCCCCATTCTTCTTTGGACTCAATACAGTTGGCATTGCACAAGGGCTTAGACTTTCCATGACTAAACCTTTATCCAACAACTCCTGAACTTGCTTCTTAACTTCTTCATTATCTAGAGGTGTCAATTGATATGTTGCTTTGTTCGGAAAATTGGCTCCTAGAATCAAGTCAATATGGTGGCTAATACTCTTAATAGGTGGTAATGAGTGAGGCAACACATCCACTACTATGTTAGAAAAATTCTCCAAAAATTCTTGGATTTCTTTAGGTAAATCATCCACAGAAGTATTGGTAAGGATAACTCTTGGCTTCCTTACTACAATAAATTGAATTTCTTGATCTTTCTTGACCTCCTTCAAGTGTTCCTTCCCACTCATGAGAATTATTCTTGTGTTGGCTTCTTCCTTTTCTTTCTTCTCTTCTATTGGCAGTAACATGTGGGTTCTACCATTCTTTTCCAGAGTATAGGTATTTTTTCTCCCATCATGGATAACATTCCTATCAAACTTCCATGGTCTCCCCAAAAAAATATGACAAACATCCATGGGAATTACATCACACAAAATCTCATCTTATAGCCTCCTATTTTACATTTAACTTTGCATTGTTGACTTACCATTACTTAATGTCCTTTCCGCAACCATGACGCTTTGTATCTACTTGGATGTGCAGTTGTCTCTAGCTTCATATTCTCCACCATCTTTATTGATACTAAATTATCAGTACTCCCACTATCTATAATCATCTTGCAAATTTTGTCCTTCGTTTTACAAGCATTCCTGAACAACCTCATTCCCTGAACTCAGTCTTCTATTTCTTTCTCTGGATTTAGAAGAACTTTCCTCATCATAAGATTTTGTCCCCCTTTTGTTGCCTTTGCTTCCACATTCTTCTGGGCTTCAGAAATGTGTTCTTCTCCTCTTCCTTCTCTCTTCCTCTCGGGACATTCCTAAGACATATATCATGTCTTTCCACAGGCATAACATTTAACTCTGCCTCCTCTACTTCTTCCTCTTCCTCGAGGAAAATAATTTCTCCCACCAAACAATCTTCTTTGGGAATTTCCTCCTCTTTCAAAACGACCATATGATTTTTCATTCTCATCCTTAGCTTTCGGTGCCTTATCATAGACAACTCCCTTACCTCTATTTAATCCTTTGCTTCTATTCCTCCGGCTCTGGTTTCTGGCCAACTTTTCTTCTGCCTTCAGTGCAATCTGATAAGCATCTTCCACTATCCTCACACTCATCATACTGATTTCATCATGAATTTCATACCTCAAACCATTTATATACCTAGAAACTTTTTCTTCATCTTTCTCCCTTTATCTAGTCCTAATATTCAGGATATAAACTTTTTTTGTATACTCTTTCGCTGTCATACCCCTCTTCCTCAGGTTCTGCAATTTTCTGAACAACTCTATCTGATAATCCTTAGGTATGAATTTAGCCTTCAGTTTGGCTACCATCCTCTCCCAATTATTTATCTTTTGTTTTCATTTTCTTCTCCTTTCTGCCTGCAGTTCATCCCACCACAGCGTTGCATGTCCCTTTAATATGGTGGCAACATATCTCACCTTCCTTCCTTCATAGACCTCTTCATAGTCTAAATACTTATCCATGGACCTTATCCAATCCAATAGTTCTTCGGCATCCAAATTACCTTCATACATGGGAACTTCCATGTTTTCTCTAGCTCGCAACTTCACAACATCTTTCAATAAGCATTCTTCACCCTCATATTCCACTGTATCTTCTTCAACTTCTATTTCTTTGTTTTCTACATCACTGAGATCTTCAGTGACAAGTGTTCTCCTTTTCATTGCTTCCATGGCTTCCAACATTGCATGAAGTTCTCTCACTTCTCTTCCTACAGCACGGTTTTCCATAGGTGGTCTTATGCGTATCCTCAGTGGCATTGCTTCATCTGTTCCTAACACACTGAGTTCAACTTCAAATATTTTTCAGGCTATGATACCACTTGGTGTAGACCCCCTCCTCTATCTTCTCAAGACTAAATAGAAACAATCTTTGATTCCCTGCTGGAACCTCTAAGAAAACAATCCATAGGTCTCTATGAAACTTCTTCCCACATGAACAAGTGCTAAGTGAAAGAATTTTTCCAAGTGACCACGCCTTCTGACCACACACTTATTCAAAAAGGCGCATCATGATTTTGCGTATCAGCTATATGAGTAAACCAACTCTCCATCCTTCAAAATTCCGAGTCCTGAAATTTTGACACGGGTCTAGTTCATGTTAGCTCCTCCATTATACTCCATCCATATGACTCTTCACTATGACCTGGGGCCAATCCTTCCGAGCGCATTTTGATTTCTCATATCGAGAAATCCCGATGTGATTCACCTCTGTTCTCATGATCCTCTAATATCCGAAATTGTGAAATATTCGGATCAAATCAATGATCCACACTGGCTCTCCAACCAACAGCTGTGATTATGTCACAATTTCACGTTTCGAGAATCCTCACGACTTGTACCTCCAACTTCTCGATTTACAAATTAGTGAAATGTTGATCTGTCACCCCGTGTCCTCTTTCAATGGATGGTCTTGATGATTTCAGGATTTCGCATTACACGATTTCACAAATTTCACTCTGCTTCTTCCAAATCTTTTGGTTTCGCAAAATTTTGATGACTCCTCGTGACTAACCAATGCGCTACTTCTCCGAGATCTAACGACTTGTAAGATTTCGACTCTTTCTTAATGGGTCTCGAGCCACGATCTTGTCCAATCTTCAAAATTCTTTTCTGGAGGATTTCTCCCATTCAATCCTTCATACTTGTTTTTTCTTCAAACTTTAATTTTATGCGCTCCACCTATAAATGCTTCAACTCTTCAAAATTTATAAAATTTTCTAAGTGTTTCCTCTCGAGACTTAAAACCACTACCCCCCCCCGAACTTCTGGCAAATGAAATTTAAATCTTGCCCCTTAACGCACACTTGCACTCTGTGTATTTTTCAAAAGACTTTCTGATGCCCTCTTGGCATACTCTGCACTCTACCTCCTGAGCTTTCAAACTTTAACATAAGTTTGTTTCTATACGCACCCATTGCACTCAATATTCACACTCTGCATACAGAATTTATGTTATAGGATAAGTCCGTGAGTGCGGACACAAACCGACCTCCCTAGATCCACCTGGATCTAGAACAAAACGAGACAGAATACTACTCTTTCCCTAGATCTAGATTATTGAATGGACTAAGAGAAATGGATAGTGGACATACCTTATGAACGCTCTCCTTAAATCTTTGTTGTTCCTCGCTCCGCTTCGATTCTCTTGCACCGTCCAATCACAACTGTACAAACCAATCGAAGTACAAGCAAATTAATATATTCAATACCTAGTCTATACATGTGATCAAGGAATCATGTAATAAGATGACATCATCATTATGGGAAAGGGACATATTCATGTATTAAATTAACTGAAAGTGAAACTTACAACCTGAGCCTTGATGTCGTAGGTCTCCTTTCAATGGATCCTAGCTCTGACACACACACTTTCTCATGCATGAAGAAAATCAACTGCATAAGATGACCTTGTTCTTGTCCTTTGCTGCTGTAGCATCAATCCTCCATATAGTCTTGCACTAATTCTCCAATCAATCTCTTGCTATCTTGCTTCTAATATTTCATGTTAACCCTTTCCATGAGCAATCTCCTCAATATATAGGAGAAGATAGTTTAGTTACTTGGATAGAGAATGATCCCAAGATATCTGGAAAGTCAGTATTTTGCCAACCATTCGAA